>CM040185.1:87156122-87211122 GCA_022606455.1 Callitettix versicolor
AACACATATATATTCATAGTTAAATTTGCATATCCAATATGTCTTACTTTTTACCCACAATTCACGCCTTTCATTTTCTACTTCACCTTTCAGGGTAACAAAATATGGGTAATCACGAAAAAATCAAAGTCAACATTTTGTGAAACACTTCCGTTTACAGGTCTTCTGGATCTAACAATATGTGTCTAACTTAAGTTTTCAACAAAATGGTTCGCCTACGTGTCCGTTTATATCAGTAAAGAGTAATCTAATTGGCTGATTTTTTAGAAATTTGACATGTAAGTCTAGTTTACCACCGCTACAATTTTTTTAAATAAAAACTTATTGTTCTCTATATCCGTAAAAATTTGAGTTAATTAAAAAATCTTGAAAGATCGGTCTAGTTGTATCTCAAAATTAGTGAATTACTACAATTTTGAGGATATAATCATATGTTAAATATAATGGTTTTGCTGTTATAAAATAAACAAAAATAAACCCTTACAGCGTTTTCGTAATACATCCTTTACATTGTTGTTCTTTTCTTTTCTTCTCCTAGTACCATTTCCTTTACATTATCATTTTGAGATTACAATCAATTATTATTTCAAAAAAAAGTTATTAATGTCTTACGTTTTATCATTGAAAGGAAAGTCTTATCATTTCTTCTTCTCAATTTCATTACACACAGTCCATCGTGTTACTTTTACTGCAACCTTTGCCCTAAACACTTCACCACTTCCTGACTGGCGTTCCGTCTTCGCTTTGTCCACCTTCACATGTTCCGTCTTGGCAGCGGTATCTCGACTTTCCTCTACAAACAGTGAAATATAAATCACGCTGACTGGTAGAAACACGCCGCGCAGAACCGCCGAGTCACCGCGCTGCGCCCGGCCACAAAGGGAATTACCTCACAATTCGATTAACTATTATTTTCGAATTTGCGTTTCTTTGGACGAGGCGTCTTATAACTAGTGACCGTTAATTAGTGACAGCGCGGTCGTTATCCCGGCTGGAACGTTGACTGCTATAACGTAATCTGACAATTGTTAGGTAACGATTGTTATTTAGACTAACAGTTATTTGTAAAGTTGGCACAGATATCAATAACAATTGTTAGGTAATTATTGTTATTTAGACTAACAGTTATTTTTAAAGTTGGCACGGTATAAATAACAATTGTTCGGTAACTATTATTATTTAGACTAACAGTTATTTGTAAAGATGACACAGGTAAACAGTGACAATTGTTAGGTAACGATTGTTAATTAGACTAACCGTTATTTGTAAAGATGACACAGGTAAACAGTAACAATTGTTAACGATTGTTATTTAGACTAACCGTTATTTGTAAAGATGGCACAGGTAAACAGTAACAATTGTTAGGTAACGATTGTTATTTAGACTAACAGTTATTTGTAAAGTTGGCACAGGTAAACAGTAACAATTGTTAGGTAAAGTTGTTATTGAGACTAACCGTTATTTGTAAAGATGACACAGGTAAACAGTAACAATTGTTAACGATTGTTATTTAGACTAACTGTTATTTGTAAAGATGGCACAGGTAAACAGTAACAATTGTTAGGTAAAGTTGTTATTGAGACTAACCGTTATTTGTAAAGATGACACAGGTAAAGAGTAACAATTGTTAGGAAACGATTGTTAATTAGACTAACAGTTATTTGTAAAGTTGGCACAGGTAAACAGTAACAATTGTTAGGAAACGATTGTTAATTAGACTAACAGTTATTTGTAAAGTTGGCACAGGTAAACAGTAACAATTGTTAGGTAACGATTGTTAATTAGACTAACCGTTATTTGTAAAGTTGGCACAGGTAAACAGTAACAATTGTTAGGAAACGATTGTTAATTAGACTAACAGTTATTTGTAAAGTTGGCACAGGTAAACAGTAACAATTGTTAGGTAACGATTGTTAATTAGACTAACCGTTATTTGTAAAGTTGGCACAGGTAAACAGTAACAATTGTTAGAAACGATTGTTAATTAGACTAACAGTTATTTGTAAAGTTTGCAATGGTAAACAGTAACAATTGTTAGGTAACGATTGTTAATTAGACTAACCGTTATTTGTAAAGTTGGCACAGGTAAACAGTAACAATTGTTAGGAAACGATTGTTAATTAGACTAACAGTTATTTGTAAAGTTGGCAATGGTAAACAGTAACAATTGTTAAGTAACGATTGTTATTTAGACTAACCGTTATTTGTAAAGATGGCACAGGTAAACAGTAACAATTGTTAGGAGCGGCTTATATCTCTAAATAAATGTTTGTCAGTTTGGAAATTTTAAAATAAAAAAAAAATTACTGATGAATTGAATAAAAAAAACGACGAATTTTCAAGTGATTACTTTTATCGCAGGGTACGGGAGTATGTTTTGAACGGTCGAAAAATCAGTTTGCCGTTACGTAACGCTCAACCATCACGAAACGTTCTAACACTCTAATCACGTGGTTTGTTTAGTGATTAATAATACGTATTTTTGCAGTGAAAACTTATATGGTCGCGGTTGACAAAACCGGGTTATAAATATTTGCTTTCACGTCACGCTTGAATCCGTAATGCATACCTCACAGCATGTATTGTTCTTGTATATATTTACACTGAGAGTGACTACTTCTAAACAGCTGATTTCGCACAATAGCTTCAATATCATTTCAGTTTGAGGTTATGTTTCTTGTTCTTGTTGATTTTAAAAATGTGCATTTCCTAAATTTGTGTAGTTAAAATTGTCATGTGTAACTGTCAAAAGTTAAACATTTTGATAAACTGATTAGTTATTAAAGCCCCTTATATAGCTTAAGGTACTCAAATTCAAAGTTTATGACAGTTTTAGTTAATTTTTAAGTTGTGTACCAACACACGAAATGTAAAACGAAAATAATTTTCAGTAGTTGCCCTTTCCTGCGTGCATCTAAATTTTTTAAAAAAAGTAATTAAATCATGATAGTGAAAAAGTATACAGTCAGGCATGCCAAAAGAATTAGACACTTCTGTCGGCCAGTCCCGCACTGCCCAAGTTTTTTTATTTACTCCCACACGAAAAACTACTTTTTTCGAACTTTATAGATGACAAAAGTAGCAGATGAACAGATTTGGAGGAGTCAGTGCTGATTTTTCTTTACTTTATCGATATTTTTCGTGATCTACATGTAAAATGTTTCGATTAAATATCACAGACGTGTACGTAACTTTTCAACTCACGTATGTGTAAAGAAATTCGAAAATCTGTTAAAAATTTAACGTTGAAATTATTTTGTTTTTAATTTTCGAATACCAGCCAACTTTCAGTTAGGTATTTGAAATCATCGTAGCTGAAAACATTGACTGTCGACGCGGTACCACGATAACCACAACTGCCCATTAACCTTGAGCCGGAGTTATGAATAATATTTCTATTTGCAAGTCCTGACAGGCGTGCCACAGGGCTGTGTTTCTGTTCCTTACTTTTCCCTCTGAATGCAGTGTGTCAATATTATTGGTACGGTATGTTCTGCTACTTGCAGCTACGTGATTACATCATTATGTACTTCAAGTTGTCAGCGTAAATTAGTAATGGTTGAAATATGTCGGTAACAATGATATCGGCCTTGGTTAGGTTATGTTCCTTGTCACTATACGAAGTATAAAGTATGACGAACGTGAAAATATATAAATGTATTGTATCTTTTATTTAGTCCCCGGTGTCCAAAAAAAGTTTTTTTCTTGGGACGGATCTGTTTGATTTTGTTTGTGTGGAGGGAGGTGGTTCGCCAGTGTCTGTGTTAATTTCTGTATTAATTGTCTGTATTAATTGCTGAAGACTAAACTATTTAACCGACATTGAGGAAATTTGAAATTACTTCTCCGGGAGAAATAGAAGACCGGGCGTTTACCAGGTCGGCCGCGATTTACGAGGCACTTCTCCGGTCGCTTCTTCTTTAGGGATGGCCAGTACCTCCTATTTCCTCCCGAGAAAGTGGTGGCGTCTTATATAGTTCTTCAGGATGTTGGTAGTTCTGTAGTACGTGGTCCTTCTCGATGTTCTACCGAACAACGATTTGCGACCTGTGCCATATCTTTGCCGTATAACGATACTCGAAATTATGGCGGCAACCATAGTTTCTCAGAATTTCATTGTTAAAACTAGAGAATGAACGCACCAATCAGAATGAAGCTATTGTGCACGGGAGATGCGACGTGAAACGCCGGCAGAAATATATTAGTCTAGCGTAGTATAGATCCAAAATACGTGTACATTGCGAACCAATCGGAAATGAGTATTGGTTGACAGTAGTGAAGTATGTTTCGCAGACTTAGGCTGTTTCAAAGTCAGAAGAGTAGTTGGGTGATTTTTAACGTAATTTTTTAGGTGTTAACAAGCAGAACTAGGTTGTTTAACTCAGCTCCTGTGTTGTTTAGGCTATGGCAAAATGTACATCTCTTTTTCACATATGCTACCCCAAGACTATTTTTACATTTTATTCTTGGTTAAATGTTATTAAAAAAATCGCCTTTTTTATAAACCGACTCTAACGATATCGATCAAATTTTGCTTAAATTAGTATATTGTGTATCTTCCAGAATAAAATGAATCGGTCGCTATGGCCTAAAAAATCTAGTTCGGGAGCTATTGAAAAAATTGAAAGAACTGTTCTCAAGGACGGTCAAGGTATATTTTTGTGTTTTCGATTTAATAACGAGAGTAAATTGGTTTTCATTTCCAATTTGATATACCAATTTAAGTTTTTAATTATTATAACTTACCATATTTTAAGGAAAATCTGCTTCGATTTTGAAAATGTTCTGTTCTCCTGCCGGACGTTTTTTGTGAAATATTTGAATTTGAGGAAGTTTATGTCCTTTCTAAAGTCTAGAAAGGATATGATTTCTCTTCATAAAATCTAGAATTTGGATACGATTCTATCTCCTTCATTTCTAGTGGTGACTTCCCAGTCATTATTGAGGTACTTCCGATATCCTTTCAATTTTTTTCCACTTGACTTTTATTAAGGAGATTTCGATCCATTTAACCAGATGTGGGAAATGAGGTTCGCCCATGCAGAGCCCTGCAATCAAGGTTAAGATACACTAGCGGGCGTCCGGGATTTCAGGACTCCGTTTGATACACAAATATGCCGGTGTCATTCACTGCATCAGCACGAGTCGTTAAAGTTAGCTAAGCTATGTAGAGTAGTGTGTGTGTGTGTGTGTGTGTGTGTGTGTGTGTCTTAATAAATGAGTAAATTTAGGGGATAAAATATTGAGGGATTGTTTAGCCTTTCAGCTGTCTCCCCCGTATTACTGAGGCACACAGTTCTGTAGACTTCCGTATCCTCTCTAGTCCTATACCCTTCATGAAGTCGAGGATTTGGAGGGGATTCAATGTTGGTAAATCCCTCACTTGGTAATCTCCTAAAAACCTCTTCTATCAGCAATCTCATCACTGTATACCAGCAGGTGATAGGGAGTTTCCTCTTCCCTCCTGCCGAATCTGCAAAGTGGATCTTTTACAAAGGCAAGGTCCTAAGATGTCTCTTAAGGAAGCCCGACAGAACTCTTCGTTTATTTTTATTAAGACTGATAAAGATCTTTGCTCTGTTCCTGTCAAACTTGTATTAACCCTCGTTTATCTTTGTACAGCTTCGATCTTCTAGCCTCTTCTTTCTCTCAAAGCTTCGTCTTGAAGTAACTGCCCTCAAGTCCACCAAAGTTTCTGTTCTTATAAGTTTGGTCAACTGCTCCTTCCTTGTCAGCTCGTCTGCTTTCTCATTTCCTTTTATCCAAGCATGCCTCGAAAACCAAAAGACTGTATAAAGTAAAACCGCATCTGACCATTCTGATTTTTTGCTTTATGTAAATTCTAAAATTATATTTTTCGTAAGCTATTTCAAAAATTATCCATCGTTTATCTTTTTCTCTATTTTTATGGGATAAACAATAAATTGTAAGCTCGGGCGAAATACAATTTTTCAGCACTGCCTGACTAATAAATGCAATATTTTCCGAACTTTTCATACAACGCTTCATAGTGGTGCGGTTCGGTTTTATCGAAATCGGGACGGCAGTTGATTAATCGCGTTTTGCGGTCTGCTGCAACGTGTACTTTGAAACCGCATTTAATGAAAATATTCGGTCGTGATCGGCCCCGCATTGCCGAATTTGATCTTGGCGGTCGCGGTTTGAAGGATCTCACGAGAAAGTTTGATAAGCAAAATGCACTGCGGGTAATTTGTTCTTGGCATTTCCTAAAATATTGTTTCGGTAATTACAAGACACAATAGTTTTCTAGCGTACGTATAATTACGTTAACAAACATTATTTACAATTGACAAAATACTTTAAAGTTTTCGCTTGTTAAATAGACACTTGAAGAAACGTATAATTTTGATATTTACGTAAAATTTCTGAAATTATAGATTAAACCGAAATGCATTAATTTCATTAAAGTTTTGCACAAATTTTCTCAAATTAAATGGAATCATTTCTCTTCCCCGCAGAGGGGTGTAGACTAGCTGCACCTATTAAGAGCATTTAGACGTCCCTCGCGGTACAAGAGTCTCACACACTTACACTTACAACACTACACTTACGACTTTAACACTTTACACTCATGCATACATTTAGGGAGACGATAATAGCCTCAATGTGTTTTTCGCCTTAAAATAATTTTAAAAAAATTCTTACTGTGCAGTTTGGAAATTACAAATATAATCCCGATGGTCGGTCAAAGAAATTGTAATTTTTTTAAATATTGAAGTAATACTGTATCAAGAATACTTAAGTCGTTCCAAATAATAAATTAAAAAACATTGCTTTGAGATTAAGCGCGTTAGAAGTGAATAATTGTTATTCTTATTGATCCTTTTTCACCGGTATGCAGGATCGATTTTAAATACATTTATAGTTATACCATACTTTTATAGATATAGATATAGTTATATTACCAATGTATTAGTTTTTTTGACGTGTAGCAATGTTATTTTGTCGAACATTAATACCATATTGATTTTCAGTTGAATCTCCTTCTAAATTTGTATTCGGTTCATCTCCCAGTTATTGCTGGTACGGTTTTTTTGCTGCCTATGCATTGTGTCCGTCTTTTGAACAATTGAAAGCAACACTTAAACTTAAATTCGGTTTTTTTTATTTTTATTCATTTTTTTTAACTTTCTAATATCGTTCAAATCCTCTACACAACGTTAAATTGCCTTTTATTATCTAAAAATTATTACTAAAAATATTATTACATAAAACACTTGTAATACAACACTTGTATATTATAATAGATTCTATTATTATTAACAAAATTTATAAATAATAATATTTCACTTGTTTTATTGTTTTTAACATTTTAAACTTCTAATTCTACCATTATTTTATTTAATATTTATTCCGTTTCTGCCTTTCGGTATTCGAAGTAAGTAGTCTATGGCCAAGTGGCTTGTTTTTCTAATATCGTTACTCACTGACTGACATCTCTGTGATTAACCATCAGCTGTTTCCTTCAGTTACTCTCGATTTCACTGCAGCACGAAATTTGTCATACCGGGCGTAAAAAGTGAGTCTAAAAAACCGATAGATTCGTGAAAAACAAAGCTCATAAAATTTTAATAACGACTTGTTAATTATTTCACGTTTTAAGAAAGTAAAAACTTCTCCAATATAGATAGAAATATACGAGGTGTGTTCAGAAAGTAACGAGAATTTTATTTTTTTTAACAAAATATTTATTTATTCTTCTACATTGATGTTGTCGCCTTCAAAATAGTCCCCATTGGAGATTATGTACTTGTGCCAGCGCTTCTTCCAATCCTCGAAACACTTCTGAAACTCGATCTTTGAGATAGTCCTCTTTCAGTGAGACTCGTTCTTTCAGCGATGCGCTTTTAATGAAAACGACAGCCCTTTAAGGATCTCTTTATTTTTGGAAATAGGAAAAAGTCACACGGAGCCATGTCTGGCGAATATAGAGGCTGGGGCATCGTTACAGTACTGTTTTTGGCCAAAAATTCACGAACAAGCGACGAAGTGTGAGCTGGTGCATTATCGTGATGCAAAAGGTATGCATTGTTTTTTCACAGATCCGGGCGTTTTTTTCGGATCGCTTCACGCAAACGGCGTTGAACTTGTTAGTAGTACTCCTTATTGACCGTTTCACCTGGTGGCAGGAATTCATGATGCACTATGCCATTAATATTGAAGAACACAGTGAGCATAACCTTCACGTTCGACCGCACTTGTCGAGCCTTTTTCGGTCTTGGCGAGCCAGATGCTTCCATTGGGATGATTGAACCTTTGTTTCGACATCATATCCGTAAACCCGTCGTTGACTTCATTTAGTGACTCCTGAGCAACTTCCATTCGCCGCTGTTTTTGTTCAAAATTCAACAATTTTGGAACGAATTTTGCTGTCACGCGTTTCATACACAAAAAATTGGAAACAATATCATGACATGATCCAATCGATATGCCAACATCATCAGTGACCTCTCTAATTGTGATTCGGCGATTGGTCAAAACCATTTCTTTCACTTTTTCCAAGTTTTCATCGGTTGTTGATGTGCTTGTTCGTCATCTTCAACGTCTTCACGGCTTTCTTGGAAGCGCTTATCCCACTAGTAATCTCTTGCTTACTCATAGCAGACTCACCATAGGCCTTTGTTAAAATTTCACGCACTTTGTTACCCTTTATTCTATTTTTTACGCAAAATTTGGTACAAATTCTTTGATCCATTTCTTTTAACAAACGAAAATCACCGAGCTCATAAAAAACTTCTATCCTCAGTGGCTCACAGACAAAGTCAACAATGAAAACAGCTGAATGTTTTATCATACTTCAAGGGCATGTATACCAACATAATAAAAGAAAATGTTTGACAATCGGACACTCCAAGCTTGCGAAATTAAAAAATTCTCGTTACTTTCTGAACACATCTTAGTATGTTCTGTTTGTTGATATGTTATATAATTTCATTTTATTTTAATTGCTAATTATAACAAAATTTGTTTTCAGATATTGAGTAATTTTGGTTGCACAGAAAGGAAATTTGAAAATTAATGAACCTGTTTCTTCAAATGTAAGTGGATCAGATTATATTCTATTAGTTTTCTAAAAAAATATCGTTTTATTTGGTTCAAAAGTTAATTAAAAATTAATTATTTAATAGTTGTAGACTTTTAAGTATATGTAGCTTTGTTACGTTTATGTATTGACTTACTTCGAAGAAACTTTAAAAATTAATTGTTCATCACTGGCTGTTTTGAATCATGTTACATTATAATTATATTGTCTTACAGTGATCAGTGAAATCATCTCTGAGTTGTACCCGCCGACTGACACTCGAGTCTGCCTCCCGCCAAAAAAACTTTGCATAACTGAAAAAGAACGACGTTCCCGCGAATTCCGACACCGCACTAACCTTTAATTACAACCGTCATACGTAACGTGTTTTTAAAAGGCGTTTTCACGAGCACCAACAAACAGCACTGCGAGGCGTTCTAGCCTGGCTTAATTTCATTACCAGTAATTTTCGATGCAAATCGCTCGCCAAACGTGTCCGGCCCTGACGGTAATGTGGCAAAGTGCGTCCGAAACTTTCAAACTTTACCGGACGTGGGAGTCGCTGCGTCCGATGAGCCTTGGAGCGACTTCCGTCAGTCGGACGGAAAACAAACACATAGTATTTGAAACGAATAATGTATAATCAAATAAATTTTTTGTTGTTTGGTCAAACAGTGCTGCTATCTACCAGGGGAGCATTTGTTTAGTGTTTGTAGAAAGTTTTACAGATGTCATTAAGTATCTGTCGTGATTAATGTGCTATAAACAAGTCAAAGGTCCGTGAACGTATTTGTAGACGCTGTACAGCTGACAATACGGTATTGACTAGCGAAAAATCTTTTACAAACGGTTGTAATTTAAGATTATCTGATTAGCACTTGATGTCTTTTGACATTCAATACGTTGACGTTCATCCCGGTGGTAGATCTAGGATTTTCGCTGGGGAAAACGCAAATACTATAAACAATATAAGCAAGTACTACAAACAATATAAACAAATACTATAAACAATATAAGCAAGTACTACAAACAATATAAACAAATACTATAAACAATATAAGCAAGTACTACAAACAATATAAACAAATACTATAAACAATATAAGCAAGTACTACAAACAATATAAACAAATACTATAAACAATATAAACAAGTACTATAAACAATATAGACAATACTATAAACAATATGACCAAGTACTATAAACAATATAAGCAAATACTATAAAGAATAAAGACCAAATACTATAAAAAATATAGACAAATACTATAAACCATATAGACAAATACTATAAACAATATAGACAAATACTATACACAATATAGATAAATACTATAAACAATATAGATAAATACTATAAACAATATAGACAAATACTGTAAACAATATAGACAAATACTATAAACAATATAAACAAGTACTATAAACAATATAAACAAATACTATAAACAATATAGACAAATACTATAAACAATATAAACAATTACTATAAACAATATAAACAATTACTATAAACAGTGTAAACAATATAGACAAATACTATAAACAAAATTAAAATCTGGATATGTTGGCAAAACTTTCAAATTGCACTAAAAATACGAAAATGAACCCTGCCCTGACAGACGTCAAATAAAAGTTCTAAAATTCAACGGATCAAACAAAAAATTTTAAAATGCTAATCTATGCAGTTTTCAACGCTGATTACGATAATAGACAAAAACTTGACGAATTTTTAAGACTTAAAAATGACGGCCATTTTGAAACCGTCAAACGAATTTCGCTAGTCAACGAAATTATCCAAGCTGTTATCAACATTGATTTTTGTGGCAAATCAGACTAAAACTGCTAAAAACGCGAGCGAGCGAGCGCGTGCGCGCGCACACACGCGCGCGCGCACACACGCGCGCGCACACACACACACACACACACACACACACACACACACACACACTGTTTATATAAATTTCAAGAACTCCTCAAAAAAGTTATCTAGAGATTGAGGTAGGTGCTCATTTCATCGGGGTCTGGGGAGATTTTCATCAGATAAGTGTAGCATTTTGAGGTTACCTTTACGACAGACATCTGTATTATCTACCCGCACCTGTCATAATTATTTGGAGGGAAAATTACCTCGACAATCAGGACATCTTTGTAAGTTTGTTTTGACTGTGTCAGATTTTTTGCAAATAATAACGAAGAGTCTTCAACAAAAACAAATGCGAAATATATTGTTACCAACACAACTAAAAGAGAAAGCTTCGATTTCGCAAAATATAATTTTCGATGCAATTGTCTTGCATTGCGTCAAAAATGGTGTTTTAACCCCGTAAACCACACTCCCACGGTAACGGCCGGAACAACCGAATTGAATTAAACTCAAGCGGGATTGTCCAATTTGGTTGTACAAGTCCGTTCGCGGTCCTGTCATCAGGGACAACGGTTCGCCGAAAAAATTAAAATTGCCAAATTGCAGCTCCACGTAATTGCCGACGGGACAACGATGTCACCGATGCAAATCGTGCATGACCGGAATTACTCGGCGGTTACTTTAATTATTTTTGCGAGAAGTGAGTTAGTGTTTTACGTTGGGAAAGCGATATTTGTGAAACCCGTCTTGTCGGAAGTTCTCTCTGAGCAACTTTTGTCGGACGTTGATAAAATGTAGAATTGTTTTATGGGAATCAAATGGTTGCTTGAAAATTTTATTTATCACACGGTAAGTGTACTCTTAGTGCCTGAAGAATGTACGGTTTGATAAAAACGTCTTTTTTATAGTGATCACCAGACTATTTCGCTAAAAGATTCGTTAAAAGTAAATATGATTAGTGTGATGAGCGTGCGCGGTAAAGGAGGGATAGTTATTGAGAAAACGAGCCGCCTCGGTGGCCTAGTTGATAGCGTACTGGGCTTTCACCCCGAGGAGACGGGTTCAATTCCTGGCCAGGGCTTGGCATTTTCATACGCTATAAATCATCCCATAATCAACATTAGCCCAAGTGTGCACAATAGTCGAACGTTAAAAAAAAAAAAATATTGAGAAAAAGCAAGGTGGTCAGTGTTTGGAATAAGCTTTGTAGAGACCAGCTTGTCGATTAATGTTGTAAGTAAACTTTTCCTTTAAGAACAACAAACGGTGTTTCGAATTGTTAAGATGTGTCGGTCTGAATTACAGATTGAATTAATGAAACACAAATCTGCAGAACAGATGATTTTGAACGCGGTTTCTACTGATTACAATTCTGCCTGCAGTAGGTTATCTTTCAGTGAGTTGTCCTTGTAGCGAATGATCCTGCGGCTAGTTCGTAGTCCTTGCCGAAGTGGAAGGATTCAGTTGAGTTTTCCATGACAACGACTAGTGATAAAATGTCACCAAGATTGGATGGGTTAGGACCCTAAGTAAAATGCCCCTGCAGTAAGATGTCCTTGCAACGAGTGGTCGAGTTGTCCTGCAACGATGCGGCTGCAGGGGGATTTTCCATGATCTTTAAGACTTCTGGTGAAAACGTTATTACCGTGTTCATCAGGATGGATAGGCGAATATGTAACTGAGATCCCTACTGTTGTCCATATCCAGGTGACAACTGGTGAAAGAATCATAATAATTTTCTAATCAGAAGTGGTTGGATAGATGGATTAGGCAAATACGTGTGTGTTCCTGCAGTATTCTTTCAAAGAATTGTAGAGTTGTTTTGCAGTGTGTGCAACGAGGAAGCTAAAGGGAGATTTTCCATGATCTGTAAGATTTTTGGTGGTAAACGTTATTATCGTGGTTATCAGGATGGATAGACGAATATGGAGCTGAGGTCCCTACTGTTGACGACCGGTGACAGCCTAAATGACGACTGGTGAAAGAGAATCATAATTTCTTTCTATTCACGAGCAAACTAGGTCCGTAAGTATGTGGTTCTTGCAAGTAATGGTCGAGTTGTGGTGCTGCGTTTCCTGCAAAGAGGCTGCTGCAGGTCCAGGATTTGTTAGACTACTGGTGAAAAACGTCAATGACTTGTTCATCAGAATGGTTAGACCAATCTGGAGCTGAGGTTCCTTCGGTTATCCATAGCCTAGATGATAACTGGTGACAAAGAATCGTAATGACTTTTTAATCAGGGTTAGATGGATGGATTAGGATGTATCATCGCAGTGTCTTGGCAAAGAATAGTCGAGATGTTCTGCAATGAGGCGGCTGAAGGGTGATTTTCTATGATTTGTAAGACTCCTGGTGAAAAACGTCAATGACTTGCTCATCAGGATGGTTAGACCAATCTGGAGCTGAGGTTCCTTCGGTTGTCCATAGCCTAGATGACAACTAGTGACAAAGAAACGTAATGACTTTTTAATCAGGGTTAGATGGATGGATTAGGATATATCATTGCAATGCATTGGCAAAGAATAGTCGAGATGTTCTGCAATGAGGCGGCTGCAGGGTGATTTCCCATGATTTGTACTACTCCTGGTGAAAAACGTCAATGACTTGCTCATCAGGATGGTTAGACCAATCTGGAGCTGAGGTTCCTTCGGTTGTCCATAGAGTAGATGATAACTGGTGACAAAGAAACGTAATGACTTTTTAATCAGGGTTAGATGGATGGATTAGGATGTATCATTGCAATGTCTTGGTAAAGAATAGTCGAGATGTTCTGCAATGAGGCGGTTGCAGGGTGATTTTCTATGATTTGTAAGACTCCTGGTGAAAACGTCAATGACTTGTTCATCAGGACTAATCAGGAGCAGATTTCCCTAATGTTTTCTACAGCTTAGGTGACGACTGGTGAAGAGAATCTTAACCACTTTCTAATCAGGGTTGGATGGACGGATCGATGAACTCAGCCAACAAACGATTGCCCATACGAGTATTACGGCAAGCTGTCCTGCTGTACGCTGTCCCAGGACCGTGTTGACATTGCGGTAAGTTGTCTTGAAGCTGGGTTGTTCTTGCAACGAATGGGTCTTGCGGTTGGTTGTCTTCGGGAAGAAATAGTGGCGGTTGTTTCTATGGAATTTATACGCGACTGTTGGCACCATTGTTGTTTAAACGAACAGTTTAAAAACCAATTAATTCTGTTCAAACTTGATTGTATAAAGAATAAACTAATAAAAGTTGCATTCTTTAATTGAAACTTTAATCACGTGCCATTACGCACTGACTAGTTTATGTTTTTAAAGAAACTATAAATATATACAGTGACAATAAAAGTAAGTCATATAAAAAATGCGCCGTTTCGCGGAACACCGGTGGCGTACAAACGTTACGATCCCAATTACAACGTGTTATCGTGAGAACCGTACCCGGTTCGGAATCGATTACCCGCGCACGCGCGCACACGCATGTAAACAAAGCAACGTCCTTGTAATATATTATTACCGTATGTGTGTCAATTTATCTCGGTTCCCATGCGCGGTACATTCACTTTCAAAATCAGTAACTGGTTTTCCCAGTTTGTAGAAAGGGACATTATGTTTTATGGCTCGGTTTTTTGCGCGGTGAAATATCCATGTGAATAACGTTAAAAGTAGTATATATTTAGTTGACGTTCACCGGCATTAAAAACGTATCGGCATGTACGAGCAATTAATTTTATTCGTGTTTGTAGAGTTCCCAGGGACCAGGCAATAAAATAGCATCGGCTTTTTGTCCTGCTAGAAAACATTGGTTGTACAAACTACTGTTACTTTTTCACAGAGTATCGCGGATATTGTATTTTAAGGTCTTCGAAAGTAGAAAACCAGTTTTTTTGTACAAGACTTACATTTTTATTCGCGATTAGAAATGCATTAAAACTAAAACGGTTTACTCCATCCCGTTTTAATTTGCGTTAAATACTTATTTCGAAAGTTTAAAAATTCATGTTTCAGGGCTGGTTTTGACGTGGGATTTCGCACGTCGCGTGATGCTAGCCGCAGATTTATATTGACCGTTATAGTAACAGATCAGTTGTTTTATAATAATTCGTAACGATCAGCTGATTTAATTTTTTTTTTTAATTGTTATTTTAAGGCGAAAAGCACATTGAGGCTATTAGCGCCTCCCTAAATGTAAGTGTGAGTGTAAAGTGTTAAAGTGGTAAGTGTAGTGTTGAAAGTGTGTGTGTGTTAGACTCGGGTACCGCGAGGGTCGTCTAAATCCTCTCAATAGGTGCAACTAATCTGTACCTAGCCTGCGGGAACAGCTGATTTCATCGAACACCTTATACGTTTTAGGTTATGTTGTTAATTTGGCGTGTTTTTTTGAAAAAAATAGTAATTAAAATAAAAAAAGGAACATAAAACGTGATACGTGATTTTTATTGTTGGTTCAATAACAGAAATTAATTTCGCAGTGTGACAGTTTGTTCCTCCTGAAGTTTTTGTAGCAAAACAACTTAGTTTTTAACTTTTTAAGAATTATTTTTACTTCAGCTTCCGTGTTTTTAATTTTACTTGACGTATACTCGCGAAGTAGAAAAAAAATAGGTTCCTTTATCGTATTGTAGTATTTTTTCCGATAATATTCTCACAATTTGAATTCATAACTATTTTTTTTTTTAATATCTTAGTTAAGTATAACGCTATATTGTATCGTTGCTTTGAGTGGGTTGACTGTTTAGCAGGTCAATTTAATGTTGAAATCTGTTCAACCGTCGTTGCTTTCTTGTTGGCGTATTGATACACAAGATGTCTGCCCACAAATTACTATAACCACACCTTATAAAAGAATTCTTGGCATCACAGCTTTCTCAGTTCCTTGTATCGTTTTAATAAAGTGACAATTAGTTATTACACTACAATTATCTTGCTGTAATTTTCTAAAACAATTTTTGCTACTCTTCCTTACTTGCCACTCATTTGGGGGGGGGGTGTTTGTAATTTCAATACAATACGTTCGGTTTAGCTTGGGCATTTTACGGAAATTACTAACTCCTATCACGACAGCATTGTGTAGCTTGAACAGTAAACAGCAAAAATTGCGCGGAGAATTTTAAAGAACAAAGCAAACGAACCCTAGGTCTGCGTGTTGCGTTACTTGCAATTTATAACTGTTATCGTTCTTTAAATAAAATCACCGTTAATAATTAGCAGCGATTATAACGGATAACGACAACGAGACCGCACATGCGCACTGCGTCCAATGACGTGTAATTAACCATAGTCTTACTCAGAGCCGGCCGTAACGCAGTGCACTTACGCATCGGCGGTATTTTCAATTACACTCTTCGCCCCCCAATACGGCCTCTACACATGCATATATAATAAAAGCCGGTATCGCCCGGTCGGACGATCTAAGTGCTCGTTAAGCCACGAACATTATGATTACGGGCTTGACTTTGTGGGTTTTTGTCAGGTTTATGTCGGTAGATGTTTGTCGGAGATCGGCGGAAATTAATATGATTTATGGCGCTTTAGAGTGACTTTAACGGTGGGTAAGTATGATTATCAATTTTCCGATGTCTTCGTGGTAGCCATGTTGGATGGGAGAGTGGATCCGTTTGCGTCCGAATAAAAACAGTTTTGTGTCGAACTTTTATTATAGGACGAAGCGCCATAGAAATTTACTTTCAAAGATTATTTTCGATTCTCTTAATTGGTTTTGAAAAAAAGACAAGTAATTTCTAGATTTGGGAGATTCTGAATAATTCTACTTGAAAATTGAAATGAAGGAATTGTCAATTGCGTCGTAAATTTTGTTGAATATATGCTAAAGAAATTAGTTTCTTTTTATAAACGCCACAAATAAATGACGGTTGATACTTTCCAGCGAATGCGAACTTAATGTTCTTTTACTGATAGTGTAGGGAGATGAGAATTTTCCTTAATGACGAAACAATTATATTTAAAAGGCAGCGTGTATTTATATTTCATATATGTAGGCCAAAAAAATTGTTTAACAACTTTTTTTTTTTTTAACGTCCGACTATTGTGCACACTTGGGCTAATGCAGACGATGGGATGATTTATAGCGTATGAAAATACCAAGCCCTGGCCGGGAATCGAACCCGGGTCCTCGGGGTGAAAGCCTAGTACGCTATCAACTAGCCCACCGAGGCGGCTGCCAAGAAAATTGCAATCTGATTATCGGTATTCATTTGGCTTATGGTGTCGCTCCTTGGGTAGTCAGGATTGCGTTTGTCTGACTTATGTGGTAAAAAAAAAATTCCGTAACTTTTACACCATTTATGAACGGACGATAAGCTTTGCATGTACAAGACAAACTAAAAATTTTAAAATCTAAATATTTGCGTTGAATATGTTTTAGCTACTTTTAAAAAAATAAGAAAACCTCCATTTTACGTTTATGTTTTGCACACTTAGTCTAGCTGCAACTATTGAGAGGATTTAGGACGTCCCTTACGGTACCAGAGTCCAACACACACTTACACTTACAACATTACACTTACGACTTTAACACTTTATACTCACACTTACATTTAGGGAGGCGATAATAGCCTAAATGTGCTTTTCGCCTTAAAATAACAAAACAGATCTAATAACAAGGAAACTACTTTCAGTTAGTAATAAACATTTTTTTTTTTGCGTATTGGAATAGTGAACGGAAACAGTGAAATTGAATTTTAACAAAAAAAAAACAGAATGCATTAGTAACTATTATGTATGTACGTCAACTAAAAAAAAATATAAAAACAACGTAAAATACCAATTTTATTCTGTATATATTATAAAATAAGAAATTTAATCTTATATAAAACTAATTATAAGCCAATTTTTTACTGTACATCGAACTCAAGGAAGCACATTGTCAACAGTAAGGATAAAATAGATCTTTTACTAAACAGTGGTGTGTATAAAGTTGTCTGTGAATACGTAGGACAGTCTGTAAGAGCTGTAAAAACTCTGTTAAAGAACATTTCAATTGTTGATAGTACGAAACAAATTTCTCAAATGTTGCCAATCATTTATTGGAATTTGGGTGTTCCTTTAAGTTGAACAATTTCAGCTTAATCCATAAAAAGCAAAAAGGTTTACATAACTCATTTTTTTTTTTAACATCCGACTGTTGTGCACACTTGGGCTAATGAAGTCGATGGGATGATGTATAGCGTATGAAAATGCCAAGCCCTGGTCGGGAACCGATCCCAGGTCCTCGGGGTGGCCCAGTACGCTATCCACTAGGCCACCGAGGCGGCTATATAACTGAATTAAAATGTCTAGAAATAAGTAGATATATTTGTAAAAAAACGTAATTTTAATTTAAACGAACAGGCTAACTTTAATCCCTCTTCCTTATTGTTTAGGGGTATTCCCACTGACCTTCTTACGATGTTGATTCTTGCTTTGTTTACCCTTCCAGTTTTAACATCGACTGTGTTACTGTATAAGCATACTTACAATTTTCAACTTCACTAAACGAAATAATAATACATTTTTGTAAAATTGTTCTAATTTTCCTAGTCTGCTGGGTTGGATATTCGCCTGAAAGATTCTGCGTTGGACAATTGTTGAATTCTAATAAGCAATTCGTGTAATGTAAGCGATAAGGACGGATGATTGAGGTAATTACAGGACCGGTAGAATTAAAACGGTCGACTCGTACTCGAGTCACACATCCGTGAGGCATCGCGCGACTTTCCCGGCGAGAAAGTAACTGCGTTGCCGGAAAACGCTTCGCGTCTGCCAAACGCGGCCAGTAAATTCAGCCGACGGTGACATGTACTCGATTGCGACTCGGCGCATGTCGATGAAAACACGGCCGGTGCCGTATGATCCGCAAGCAGGCCAAGGTAGACGGCACGACCAGGTACAGGGGTCAGTCTCCTGGTAAAGTAAGTATCATCCTCAAGGACGCGACCACCGATTGTGGCAGGACAATTAAGTAATTAACGTGATACGTTTAGCGGTGCGGAACTTATGAGCGCGTGGTATTATTTTTACCGCGAGGTATTTTGTCACTGCTAAACTGATAGTGAATTTTAAAAAAAATAAGCTATCGTATTTTAAATAAAGTTTTAACGTTTAGGGCTGGTTTTGACGTTAGATTTTGCGGGACGCGTGATGCGAGGAACATGTTAATACTGATACGTTAACAGTATATTTGCTCGTCGCAAGTCTCATATTAAATTAACTATAACTAAAAATGTCTGTGTTTCCTCCGGCATTGAGCCTTGTGTTTCACTGGGTAACCACTACACTACGGAAACTACGAAGAAGTTCGACCGATTTAAGTAGATAAAATGAATCGTTAATTTAACTGTGGTAAATTAAAAGATCAGCTGATTTCAGTGAACAGCTAATAGCTGTTAATACGTTTTGTCTTATGTTGTTAATTTTTTCTTCTTTTTTTGTGTTTAACGTCCGACTATTGTGCACACTTGGGCTAAATGCAGACGATGGGATGATTTATAGCGTATGAAAATGTCAAGCCCTGGCCGGGAATCGAACCCGGGTCCTCGGGGTGAAAGCCTAGTACGCTATCAACTAGGGCACCGAGGCGACATTTTTTTTTCTTCTTAACGTCTTAATGAAAATCGTTGTTCGGGGGAACATCGAGAAGGATCACCTACACAACAACTAAACGATAGCCTAACAAGACCCGGAACAACTCGACAAGACATCACAATTTGTTTGGATTGAAATAGGAAATGCGAACTTCCACTCACCATTCCAAACTGGAAGAGTGCCTCGCCAGCTCGCGGTCGATCTGTTAAACGCCCGGATTTCTACTATTTTCCCCCGGAGACTACAACAATTCGTTAAAGTTTAATTGGGCGAAAGTTTTTTTTTGTAAATCATATGTTTTTATGTTACTACGTCTTTCTGTGATGTGTGAAAAAACAGCAAGGTTATTTATATGTGTTTTGTTTTAGTTTTGTACTGAATTTTTTGCTTGTTCACTTTCCGTCAAGGTCAGAGCGATATATCTTTTCCAACCCTGATGTCATTAAAGAATGACTAAAAGTTAGTCTTTGTAAGCCCAGAACCGAAGCTCCTACGTTCAATAAAATGGCGGTTTAAAAGCTGTCAGCAATTAGAAAGCGGAATACCGTGAATGTATAAAAAAATTGTTTATTATTCTGTAAATTCAGTTCGAATGTTGAACAGTTAATTTGTACTCATTTTAACGTCAAGTTTAACAAATCTGCAGTTAAATTGCAATGAGAATTACACATAAAACTCGTGATATATGTTACGAGAAGGGAGAACAGCGTTTAAGTTATGAAATAAAAACCATTATTCGTATTATATAAAGTAGTTGTGTACAGACAAACAAGGCCGTTGTCTTTATAAAAATAAGGTTAATTGTGTTTTGAACGTGATTTTGCAAAGTGACAACGTCGTCGCAGGCAAAGCCCCAGGGTCAGGATTGTTGTTCAACCTATTAACGTGCTGTAATAGATTTTTTCCAGGTACTGTTTATACAAAACACATGTAATACGGAGTTACTCCCGGTAAAAAGACAGTGTTTACACGCGGGCTGCCAAGTTAAGCGACGGTGGGAGGCTGGCGCCTGTGGTTATTATTCAATAGACGCATGTTGTTGTACCAGATTATAGTACGTTCGTTTTAGGAAAACGGTTGGACAGTATATTTATAACGCGAGAGTTGAAATTTAAGAGCGTACTCTAAGTGAACAAGAAGTACACGTGCGGAACTCGGGGAGTTACCGACAGAAGCGAAGTTTTGTTAGTGATTGTTGAGTATGATTAGTTTAAAAGATATCTGGTTTTGTTTAAATAAATAAATACGTAAACCTAGCTCAGATATTATTTACTATAGTTATAGTAAAAGATCAGTTGTTTTATATTAATTCGTAACGATCAGCTGATTTCATTGTACAGCTGATAGGCTGTAATAAGTTTTAGGTTATGTTGTTAAAAACTAGCAATATTATCAACAATTATTATAAACGTTTACATTAATTTCGAATTTGAACGTTTGCAAATACCTTGTTTTGTTTAAATAAATACGTGAACCTAGCTTAGATATTGTTTACTGTAGTTATAGTAAAAGATCGGCTGTTTTATATTAATTCGTAACGATCAGCTGATTTCATTGAACAGCTGATAGGCTGTAATAAGTTTTAGGTTATGTTGTTAAAAACTTGCAATATTATCAACAATTATTATAAACGTTTATATTAATTTCGAATTCGAACTTTTGCAAATACCTTGTTTTGATTAAATAAATAAATACGTGAACCTAGCTTAGATATTATTTACTGTAGTTATGGTAAAAGATCGGTTGTTTAATATTAATTCGTAACGATCACTGATTTCATTGAACAGCTGATAGGCTGTAATAAGTTTTAGGTTATGTTGTTAAAAACTAGCAATATTATCAACAATTATTATAAACGTTTATATTAATTTCGAATTCGAACGTTTGCAAATACCTTGTTTTGTTTAAATAAATACGTGAACCTAGATTAGATATTATTTACTGTAGTTATAGTAAAAGATCGGTTGTTTTATATTAATTCGTAACGATCAGCTGATTTCATTGAACAGTTGATAGGCTGTAATAAGTTTTAGGTTATGTTGTTAAAAACTAGCAATAATATCAACAATTATTATAAACGTTTATATTAATTTCGAATTCGAACGTTTGCAAATACCTTGTTTTGTTTAAATAAATACGTGAACCTAGCTTAGATATTGTTTACTGTAGTTATAGTAAAAGATCGGCTGTTTTATATTAATTCGTAACGATCAGCTGATTTCATTGAACAGCTGATAGGCTGTAATAAGTTTTAGGTTATGTTGTTAAAAACTTGCAATATTATCAACAATTATTATAAACGTTTATATTATTATAACGGTTACAACGCGCACGTGTTCTTCAACTAAAGAAAAATACCGAAATCAAAGCAATACAAGGTTTCCATATAATATGCGTGTACTGTTAAAAGAAGAAAAAAAGAGAAATAGAGAGAGGAAATTCATTTGTCCATTCTTTACGTATTTCCGTTACATTTTCCCGTTCGGCAGATATGTTTTGTATTCACTCCTTTAACCAAAGCTAACATTAAAAGCTTTGCTTCAATAAAGATAAATATTTTTCGATCTTTATGGCAAAAATTAACATTATATGACAAAAATATAACATTCATATACCTCTTACGACAGCGTTTCCGAGCCGGTTGAGGCACTGGTCATTCTGCTGCGTGTATGAACTTGCGTACAGTAAGTTCGAGACTGCCGTAAGATTTTTTTTCTGTTGATGCAGATCTCTTGTTTATCGTTCTGCGAACTATTATCTTTTATATATTATTGCGCCAAGCATTCAGACCGGTTTTGTATAAAAAATAAGGACCTGAATTATTGAAACTACATATATGGGGTAGCTCAACTTCGTCAGAATACCACGGAAGTCTCGTGCGTCTTACGTTTTCTATTTTAAGACTTTACAATAAAATAAAACCGACTTAAAGCAGATAAAACATCAGTAAAAAAATTCTAACAGCTGTATCCCAGCGCGAGTGCAATTGCGTGTGTACCAAATCAGCTGATTGCTAAAAAAAGAACATTTTTGAAAGTAATATTCAAATTATTACTGTATCCAAGACTTAAATAATTACTGAACGAATAGTTTTGAAAGTAGAATGGATACGGCAATCTAGATCATATGTAATATGTAAATTTCATTAAATAAAAGTGCAATTATGTTCAGTATAATAATCTCCCTTCCCTAGATTCGTCAGTTCTGTTTCCTTTGACGCGTTTCGGAGAGAACTTCAAAAACTATTTCTATACCCTGCGTTCTACGAAACGCGTCAACAAAAGAATTGACGAAGCTAGGGAAGGCAGATTATTATACTGAACATAGTGACAGTAATCCTAGCAGAAAAGAAGAAGAAGAATATAAAAAGAATTAAAATCGTCATCTTTTAGTAAATGCCTAAACAGTAAATGCATTAGGCTAATTTAGGTATGCAATGTAAATCCGGTTATAGTAGGTTTCATTTGTAAATATTTCAATAAGGTGTAATGTTAGAATGCAGTCATTAAGTTTATAGTATTCAGTTTTACGTACAAAAGTAGAACAAAGTAAGCCCTATTGTATTAAATGACCTAAACATAATGAATGGCATTGCCTTATTCACAGTAAATATAAGTCTTTTTCTTTTTCTTTTTTTGGTGTTTAACACAAGTCCGACTATTGTGCACACTTGGGCTAATGTAGACGATGGGATGATTTATAGCTTATGAAAATGCCAAGCTGCCAAGCCCTGACCGGGAATCGAACCCGGGTCCTCGGGGTGAAAGCCCAGTACGCTATCAACTAGGCAACCGTGGCGGCCAAATATAAGTATTACATATAACTATAACGTCTATTTTAACATAAGTTCATATTGACAAGGTTTAGTAGGCCTATTAGGTTTTACAATGATTTTACTTAGGAAGATATGTACAATAATCGTAAAATACAGGTACTAAATTAAGTATCAGTGTATTACAGTAATTAAATACCAGCCGATGGTATTATTTCAATTATTTTATTTACAGGACTCATGTTTTTTTTACATTCAATTACGAATAGCGAATTCACGAAAAAAACGTACTAACCTCTTTTCCGTATCGTTCATTTACCAACAAGGAAAGTCGTGACTGCCACATAATTCATATGTTCATAGTTTATAAAGAGGTGCTATAACGCTGCTCGACTTCTTGCTGTACGTTGTATATTATTTGTTTCTTTTTCCCATTAACTGCAAAAGGTCGCACCATCCCGCTAGTAACGTATATAAACGTTAAAACACACTCACTCACTCTCTCTCTCTCTCTCTCTCACACACACACACACACACACACACACACACACACACACACACACACACACACACACACACACACACACACATATATATATATATATATATATATATATATATATATATATTAGCATTCTGATGTCCGCAATTTCATTGGTTTAAACTTGGGTCAAATCTATGGCTATGTGTTATTCAGCAAAATCAGTTCTGCCGTTTCAAGATGGCCGCCATTGCATAATTTTTAGAACTTTTTATCGTAATTTTTTTCAAAATATGACACCGTAATCACTGTTAAAACCGGTAAAAATTTGAGTTTTAAATATTCAAAAATTCCATTGAAAATGCGACAGCGGATCTGTTGGTCAGGGTTCAATTTCGTATTTTCAGTGTAATTTTAAAATCTAAATTGCTAATTTATGAATATTTTATCGCTGATTACAGCGGTGAAATCAGATTTTTTTAAAACATAAATCAAAGAAATTTTGATTTTGATACTTTTCTGAAATTCTCTTCCACTTATTTTCGAGACAAGTGCCCGCCATGAATGTATATTTTTAGATTAGATGTTTGATTATATACTAGAGGAAGGGATTGTTACAACCCCAGACACTGAGATCGACTGATCTATTGTACAACTTAACCTCTTAAAATATCTAGTTCAGCAGATTGGTGCCCCTAATAAGTTCCAGCAACCCACTCTGCTGAAGATCCCTAGGGTCTCCTACTAGCAAGAGCCTCACAATCATAAATTATGTGACCTGCAGTTTTCTCCCCCTTCATGCACAATTTACACACGGTTTCTCCGTGGTACATACCTATCCTGTTCATGTGCACCCTCAGACCACAGTGCTCTGTTATGAGCCCCATGATCCTCCTGAATTGTGCTCTGCTCAGGACATCTGCTGCCCCTTTGAGTCCTCCAAAAAGAACTTTGCTTAAGAGACGTTTACTATGGGCATGACCATGAAGGTTGTCCCATCTTACCTGGTGATGACTTGTAATCCACCCATTAATAGCGGACCTGGCCAACGATTGAGAGATCCCTAAAGGCGGCTCAGGTTCGATAAACTCAGATGCAGATCCAAGTCCAGTCGGTCTGCCTCCTCATTACCCTCAACTCCCCTAACTGCCCCGGAACCCAGTGAAGAGTTACCCTGTTACTCGGGGACAGAGCGTCGAGGTTCTTGCAACACTCCCAGATCAGCTTGGACTGTATTATAGGACCCTCAAGTGTTTTTATTGCTGTCTGACTATCGGTATGAATATGAATGCGTGCCTTCTTGAAGCCCCGATACAAGTTCTCCCGAACACAGTCATTAATGGCCATCACTTCAGCCTGGAATACTGTTGTATGCTGTCTCAGGGTAATTACTTTCTTTAACCCCGGTCTCAGACCATACACCCCAGCACCAGTGCCTTACTTTGTCTTGAAGCCAGCTGTATACCATACTATGTCTCCAGGTTTTTCCAACACCCGATCTCTCCCATCAAAGGCCAAGTTGACATCAAAGGGTTATTGATCTTGTCTGTGATTCTATCATGCCCATAAATAGAGAGCAGCCAGCCACCACCACCCTGCAGTCTGTAAGCTGCTTTACGTGCCTCCCCCATGACAAAAAGGTCAATGGAGGGAAACCTCGATTAGCCGTTGCGCACACAGTCGGCGCAGTAACACTGATCCGTTACGAATGTTTTAATAAAAACAAAACGTTCACTGAAACAAATATTTCCGTAGGTTAATTTTGTATTGCCCAATTGTCAGACCTTTAAACAATGCAGTCACTTCGCCTTGTCGAACCACCTTGACAAACTATTTTCAAGGTTTGTTAACCCAATTGCGGACCGTTGAACCAAATCCGATCATTAATTGCCCAATAATAAGACCTTTTAAAGAACCTAACCTTTTTGTTCGAAACAAAAGCGCGCCTGTACGGCGAGCGAGGCGGCACCTCTGCTAATTGGGCCGATCGAAATAATTAATTACTTTAATGGACGCTTTCACTGTCGACGTTTGTTTTCGGAAGACAAAAGTGCGTGGAATCGCGCGCGGACGTGACGCCCTAACCAGCCGAGTCACGCAGAAATGGGGCCAATGACGCTCCCGCCGCTGGTAATTAATAGAAACCGTCTCGTAAGCTTTGCCCGTAATTGTGATCTCAGGAGATAAGTTTGAGATCGCACCCCTATGGCGACGCTATTGTACGGAGATAGGTCGCACGCTTAGCTCGATCTATCGATAGGAAGATCCTTGATCCACTTTGATTTGATCGTTTTGTTGTCACGATTCTTGTTTGAATAGAAGTCGATGGTGTCTTGTTTCGAAAAAAATGTTTTCGTTTTGGATTTATTCAGCACAATTTTTATCTTCTTTTCTCCGGCGTCTTCCGGTTCCTAGCTTCCGTGTTTCTCTGTTGTTCCACAGGTCTGTGTCTCTCTCACTCTTTAACAA
Source organism: Callitettix versicolor (assembly GCA_022606455.1). Taxonomy (NCBI): domain Eukaryota; kingdom Metazoa; phylum Arthropoda; class Insecta; order Hemiptera; family Cercopidae; genus Callitettix; species Callitettix versicolor. The sequence goes on from CM040185.1 coordinate 87,182,315, forward strand.
TCCCTTCTCTCCAACTAAGTCTCGGTCTTCCTCTTCTTCTGCCACCATGTGGTTCTCATTTTAGAATGTCAATTTTCGTTTTCCGTCTGGACATGACCAATCCATCGAAGTTGTTTTGTCTTAATGTTTTGTCGATATCAATTATTCAATCTAGATCTATTTATTTAATATTGTCATATTATTTGCACTGTATACAAAGTATTGAAGTGGTATTATTAATTGAAAAAATTCCAATACCGGCTTTCAAGGCTTGCATAAAAAAGTGGATTTTACTGAAATGTCTTCCAAAGAATATATGCCTTTATAGCTGGAAACTTGACTGTCGTATTTACCTGCAACTTGGCATTTTGTTTTAATTTACTCATAGTAGTGTTTTAGTCAAATTTTGCTGAATTTTACTTTACAAATACCCTACTCAAACAGAACTTATAGTTAATTCCGAAACATTTACGGTTGAGGCCGGTAAGTATACTCAAACAGAACTTATGGTTAATTCCGAAACATGTACGATTGAGGTCGATAAGTATTCACAAACAGAACTTACGGTTAATTCCGAAACATTTACGATTGAGGTCGATAAGTATACACAAACAGAACTTATGGTTAATTCCCAAACATTTACGATTGAGGTCGATAAGTATACACAAACAGAACTTACGGTTAATTCCGAAACATTTACGGTTGAGGTCGATAAGTATACACAAACTGGGTATGGTTAATTCCAAAAAAATTACGGTTGAGGTCGATAAGTATTAAAAGAACCACGAATTTTTTTTTTAATTTCTTAACTTATTGTACAGCATTGTTTTAAATTTCGGTCATGTACAGTGTGTTCAAAAAGTGAAGTAACCTTGTAGATAAATAAGAAAGTTTATTCTGTGATTCACACAACTGAATACGACGTTCTTGATCATTCGTTTTGGTCTGACGAAATATGCTTTAATCTTGGTGGATACGTACATTCACAGACATATCGCATTTGAGGTGCGAACACTCCATACCAGCTACACGAGTGCTCCCAGCACTAATAAAAATCAGGTGTTTGGTGTGCGATGTCACCAAGTCGAATCTTCATAACATTTGTTTCATAACACAGTAAACAGTGAACGCTGCATTCAGATTGTGCAACAGTTCGTGAATACCTTCCCTGCAGACCAGCTGCGGTACAAGTGGTTCGGCTCGTACAGCCAACACTATGAGTTCCTTGGATCATTGTGTTCTGTAACATCCGCCACCTAGCAAAGACGACGTCTTTATGATATCCAAAATAATTTTTAAAATTTTTAAAATATTTTTCTGACTTAACTTGAACTTTTAAAAAGGTTTAGTGGGTTTATATACACTCCTAAATACTTTAACTCTTAATATATTTGAAATTAATACTACTTACAGTTTAAAATATCCCCACACCGGATAAATAAATAATTACACTAACATTTTATCCCTTAAACATGTCTAATTATTTTTTTTATAGAGATCGGTCGCATCGTCTACGAGTAAAATTTTCGCTACAGACGGACGGATATGCGAGTGAAATTATACGTATTCTTGCTTTTATATACGTTTTTTTTTTTTGTTTAACGTCCGACTATTGTGCACACTTGGGCTAATGCAGACGATGGGATGATATGAAAATGCCAAGCCCTCGCCGGGAATCGAACCCAGGTCCTCGGGGTGAAAGCCTAGTACGCTATCCACTAGGCCACCGAGGCGGCTGTTTTTATATACGGATGCTAAACATAAATAAATGTGTTTATACGTCCCTCCTTATTGACGTAATATTTTTCAAATAACGGGTGTTTAATACGAATCAATCTTATAAAAAATTTTAGAAAGTTTGTGCAGTTTTAAATCGTTGCTGTTACATTATACTTGCTTATAAAGCGTTAAGAAATATTTGACAGACATTTTATTTCTTCGTTCGACGAATATTCGATACCAATATTATATTTTACGTCGTTTTTACTCTGGCTGTCCAGCTAAGGGTGGACATGTATAATTAATCCTTAATTACAAAAGTATTACGCCACAGTCTGCAGAGGACATAAGCGTCCCGGTGGGCAGTGACACTGCATTAGTTCCTGCAATTTGAAGAATCTGACCTACATATCCTTGTAATGTCCTTCACGTGTCCTTGCCGTTCTTTGATTCATACGCGCGTAATTTGAAATAATTTTGTTGTTTATGGAATAACAGCATCGATACGTTATGTCAAAAGTAATTTATGCGAATGTGTAATATAAAATGAGTTATTTGAGCGGCCATCGAGGTAAGAACTAGATCCGAGACTTAAAAATGAGCGCCTCTCTAGGTACTTTTGACGGGTCATTAAGTGTATGTAGGCCTATATTTTTTGTTGTATTTTAAGGTGAAAAGCACATTGAGGCTATTATCGCCTTCCTAAATGCAAGTGTGAGTGTAAAGTGTTAAAGTCGTAAGTGCAGTGTTGTAAGTGCAAGTGTATGTTAGACTCGGGTACCGCGAGTGACGTCTAAACCCTCTCAATAGGTGCAGCTAGTCTGCACCCTCTGCGGGGAAGATGTAGACCTATATATTGTATGTAAAATCGATTTTAGTAATATGTTTGACAGACCTGCAAAATTCGTTCAACAATTTCAAAATGGCGGTAATAAAAATCTTTAAAAATTCATAACTTTTTTTTTGAAAATGTGATTTTACCACTGTATGCAGTTGCAAACTGTATAAATTAAAATATTTGCAGACTTTAATGTTGTTTAAGGCAATAAAATCCAAATTAAAGAAATAAGATATTTTTTCTTTTTTGGAAATTCGCTTCCGTCACGTCAACGAGACAGCTGCTTGCCACAATTATTAATTTTTCATTTATGTTTACGGTTTAGTTGAATTAAACTTCCGGTTGTTTTTATCCGTTAAATATTACAAAAAAACTTGGGGTAATCCGGAGACTACTGTAAAAATAAGTAATAGAAAAAAATAAAGTAAATTCCTACCTACTCATGCGCTTCCTCACGTCAGCGAAACAGCTGCGTGCTGCGATTCTTAAAACCAACATAGGATAGAACGTAAGTGTTATTTAAATCAAATCCTATCGTATAGTCTGTACAAATATGCGATAATAATATTTGACAAAAAACTATATTAACATCAAGTGTCATCCGCTACAACTTTAAAAAAAATATATTTGAACTTGAGTGGATGAATAACAGTATGAATTACCTGAGGAAATCCTATCGTATAGTCTGTACAAATATGCGATATTAATATTTGACAAAATCTGTATTAACATCGTGTCATCCACTACACGTTTAAAAAAATGTATTTTAATTTTAGGGGATGAATAGAAAGTATTTTATTAACGATTGATGATTTGAACAAGATATATAAATAAATGTATACCAGGGAGTTCGTGCTAAATTTCGCACTATGAAAGTTTCAAGTAAACACAACCTTTTTAATAAGAGTAGTCGTTGGAGTGAGGGCGGTAGTTGGAAAGAAGAGAAAACATTTAAAAAAAATAAATTGTAAAGCAATCGGTCTGAAATAGTAATCACAAATTTATAAGTCACTGTAATATATGCATTTCAATACAGATAACTGTTTTTTTTAAATAGAACTTTGTACAGGGCATTACAATACCTCGTTGGTAACGATATTTGATGGAAGAATATAATCTTCTTGTATTTCATTTTCTTTAATGGATACAAACATGTTAGTTGATTTAGTTATCCTTGAAAGGGCTGCATACAATTGTCCGTGAGTAAAGACGGCATTTGGTAAACACAATCCCGCTCTTTGAAATCACAGATATATTTTTGTAAAAACACGCCCAAAACATGTTTGGTATTCTAAATGCTTGTCCCGGCTTGTACGACGGGCTGGGATAGGGGACTGTCAGTAGGGCCACATAACCTATAAGTTTAATGAGTTATAAGTAAATATTGAAATTGTTCTAAGCACGTTATGCAAAAAAGTGGCATTTGTAATGGATTGCCTATTCGTTATTAATAAATTAGCTTTGTAAAATACAATATATTTTCTGATTTGTGATGCCGCGCATGCGCATGCGAGCTGCGCACTCATGATGCCATTTTGCCTTAGACAGTTAAAAGTGCCTTTTATGTTAACAATTTTCCACGAACAGTAAGTTTTAGCGCAAAATCGTTTTGCAATGTCAGAAGCCGGTTAAAAAATCTTTCTAAAAATTTATGCCTGTACGAATAGCATGTTCTGCGAAAAGGGATGTTTACTCGAAAAATGATATATGATAGAAAGAGTGTGAACTAATAGTAGGCATTGAATAACGACATTTCCTTTCCCGAACTTCGTATATTCTTAATCTTTAATTAGTGTTGTCAACAGTTTGAAGTTGTAACAGTGTTATGTGATTCTGTCGGAACGTAGATACACTTTTACTGTTCTAACTTCAACTTCTTCACGATAGCTTCAAGGGTTTAGTTTCCTGCTTGCTTTTGTTCTGCAAGCTGTTTGAACAACAAGCTTCTAAATTACTCGTAATTTGTGTAAACATTCTGTACGATGACGTTGTATTTGCTTCTAAATATCACAACTCCGTTTTTCTTCCGACCACTTCTTCTTCAAAGCAACTGCTTCCAGTTCCTCCCGAGGCGTTCGCCATTACCTACGCCACAGACACTAACACACGCTTCCTATTTCACCGTTAAAGCCTACCCCCGAAGGTGATTCCACATTTATAAGTGCGGTTGACAGTTTTATCTTCCAACGGGCGTATTTACGGTCCGACCGGCCACTAATATCGACAGTCGCCGATGATTGTTTGCTCACCGCGGTAACGAGGACCGCGCTGTCGGCGTGCCGCGTAATGCCGTGTAATCATGCCCCGGTATCTGGATTAAGTAGCCGTATAATGGGTTCAATTTGAGACACGTAAGGCGGGAGCTTCGTGACATGTACTCGGCTTGCGAAATTAATATAAGGTTTTCTAGGTTGGTTCCGGAGTGAGACGTGTGAAGCTGAATAATTTCGGTTACGTGGAACAAATTTGGCAACACCGTTAATAATGATTATATCAATTACTCCTTTCTGCTTGGAAAGTCTGCACGCCCAATAGGCGTTCAACGTTCCCGCTGATCCTGGCACCCTCACTTATGGTCCCGTTGGTTACCCACTTTCTCGTATTTTATTTTCTAACCACCAAAAAATGTCAATATTCTTTCATGCATATATATCATCTATCCTTTGATCGATACCTTAGCGAATCAGCTGTCTCAAGCAGTCACCGTTACACCAAATCTTTATTCACATATTTGGCTTTGAATTCGATAGGGAAATAAGAGTCAAATCTATTAATTTTTTCCTTATTTAATGATGTGTATTTTGTGGAATCGAAAACGTTTGTCAACCTCCTAAACTTTGCGTTTGTATTTTTTTTAACAGATCTTTGTTGTTCCGATATCGATTTCTTCGTAGCTCAGGAAATTGGTACTGCGCCGGTCTTATTACAGTTAACAATGTTAACAGCTACAACAACTGTTTGGATGGACCTATGTTAGTACCATTTTGGTATCACATTTGATTCTCATAACATTAATCAGTGGTGAATAGATATTACACAAACTTTCTCACATGTTGCTATGCCTCGTAATAAAACGTAATCTATTAATTTTTCACATTTTACCTTTTGGCCATAAATAAAGATCACCTTTAGGGAGGCTATCGTACTTTAAATTTGAGTTGCCGCCTCGATGGCCTAGTTGATAGCGTACTAGCTTTCACCCTGAGGACCCGGGTTCGATTCCCGGTCAGGGCTTGGCATTTTCATACGCTATAAATCATCCCATCGTCTGCATTAGCCCACGTGTGCACAATAGTCGGACGTTAAAAAAAAAAAAAAATTAAATTTGAGTTCGACTGTAGACTCAAATCTGAAACCCTCCCTTATTCCCACACGGTTACACAAAATACGTCACGGATTCGTTTTATAAATACTCATACATGGTAATTATGTGAACAAAATGTGCTACAATTTTTTAACCATTTTCTTGTTTTTTTATCGGTAATTCTCGGATTTTTTTTTGTTGCTTAAGTATCAATCTATTGGTTGTGTTTGGATGCGTAAGTTATACGCTACATTTAAGCATTTGATTTAAGCGTTAGAGCCTATATGCAATTTTTCTTGCTTTTATTTAATATACAACAAGTATTATAAAATGTAATTGCCTGAACAATTTAGGAACTGAGTTACACAACCTAGTTCCCCTTACTAACACCGCAAAATATCCGAGCTAAATTCCAGAATCTCTGCCGGCTTTCAAGCAGCCTACGACTGCGAAACGTATTCACAATTCTCCCGTTAATCAGTGCTCGCTTCTGATTGGTTCGCAGTGCTCGCGTATTTCGGGTCTACGCTGTTATTACATTTCTGACCAGATATTACTTCACAAACGCACCTCCCGTACACAATAGCTTCCTTGTGATTGGTGCTTTCTTTCTGTGATTTTAACAATGTATTCTGAGAAATTAGGGTTCCCGCCATAATTCCAGTGTCGAAAATCGTTCGGCAGGACATCGAGGAGAATCGCCTACTGCACGACAACCTACCTACATTCGGAACTACTCTACAAGGTACTAACTCGGGAAAAAACAGGATGAATCCGGCCAACTTTAAAAAAGACACGAACTTCTTACTCACCATTCCGAACCGGAAGTGCCTCGCCAGCCCGCGGCTGATTCAGCAAACGCCCGAACTTTTACTATTTCTCCCGCAGACTGTAACAAAAACTCTCGTTTAGTCTCTATCAATATGCACTGACAATAGATATCGAAGTGAAAACCACACGTTTAACACGAAAAATTAATACAGGAGTATTCATCGAAATCTCGAAATCTTTTATTTTTCACCGTCACCAATGCATTCTTTATACTTCAGAAGTCATAATGGCGAGGTTTTCCAGCTGACTGACAAGACTCTGCGTCAGCTGATTGACAAGACTCGGCGAGATCAGCTGACTGACAAAGTTCCGGTAGTCGGACAAGTGAAAGATCTACAAGCCTTGTTCTTGGATAGCTTTGTTAACAAAGAGTGCTATTCAACCGTCCGGCTCACTTGGTTTAGTAGACATGCAGTTACGGCACTTACGTTGTGAAAGAGTTTATGCTACCAGTAGCAAACGGTGAGACGTAAAAATGTTTCTTCGCGGTAATGAATAGGTTTTCTACTTCCCACTTAAGTTCATTTTAAAATTAGTCAGGCGTTTTTAAATGGCAAACGCAGTTTTGTAAATATATTGTCATAAGTGTTCAGTTACCAATAGTGTAATTATTTTAGTTTTAAGATGCCGTGTATTTGTTACCGCTGAAGTGCAGAAATCACGTATTCTACTAATTAATCAGGATGATCCGTTGAAGTGACAACAATTGTTTCGTTTCTCAAACTACCTAGAACTGCACATCACCTGCTGGGTACTCGTTAAAGTGATAATAAGATTATAGTATATATATAGTTTTTGAAGATGGAGGTTCTCCGAAACGCGTCAACAAAAGTAGAATTGAAGAAGCTAGGAAAGGCAGATCATTATACTCAACATAGTGACAATAATTCTAGCAGAAAAGAAGAAGAATAAAAAAAGAATGAAAATAATATCTTTGCTGGAACAACAGCAACGTTCCTGTACGCTTAAATTGACTTAATGCTATTAATTTTTCAATATCTAAAGAATTTAATTGATACAATCGAACAATCAACAAATTAGGTGATGTAATCAATAATCAATTAACAATCGTTTGAACTTTAACGTTACGGAAGACGTTAATGTGAACATCACCTGGTGGGCACTCGTTAAAGTGAAAATAATATCTTTGCTGGAACAACAGCAACGTTTCTGTACGCTTAAATTGACTTAATGCTATTTATTTTTCGATATCTAAAGAATTTAATTGATACAATCGAACAAACAACAAATTAGTTGATAGAATCAATACTCAATCAACAAACGTACGAACTTTAACGTTACGGAAGACGTTAATGTGCACATCACCTGGTGGGCACGCGTTAAAGTGAAAATAGTATCTTTGCTGGAACAACAGCAACGTTTTTGTACGCTTAAATTGACTTAATGCTATTTATTTTTCGATATCTAAAGAATTTAATTGATACAATCGAACAAACAACAAATTATTTGATATAATCAATAATCAATTTACAATCGTTTGAACTTTAACGTTACGGAAGACATTAATGTGAACATCACCTGGTGGGCACTCGTTAAAGTGAAAATAGTATCTTTGCTGGAACAACAGCAACGTTTCTGTACGCTTAAATTGGCATAATGTCATTTATTTTTCGATATCTAAAGAATCGAGTTGATACAATCGAACAATGAACGAATTATTTGATATAATCAATAATCAATTTACAATCGTTTGAACTTTAACGTTACGGAAGCCGTTAATGTGCACATTACCTGGTGGACACTCGTTAAAGTGAAAATAAGAAATGCAACAACAACAACAATGTTTCTGTACGCTTAAATTGGCATAATGCTATTTATTTTTCGATATCTAAAGAATTTAATTGATACAATCGAACAAACAACAAATTAGTTGATAGAATCAATACTCAATCAACAAACGTACGATCTTTAACGTTACGGAAGACGTTAATGTGCATATCACCTGGTGGGCACTCGTTAAAGTGAAAATAGTATCTTTGCTGGAACAACAGCAACGTTTCTGTACGCTTAAATTGGCATAATGCTATTTATTTTTCGATATCTAAAGAATTTAATTGATACAATCGAACAATCAACAAATTAGTTGATAGAATCTTTAATAAATTAACAAACGTTCGAACTTTAACGTTACGGAAGACGTTAATGTGCACATTACCTGGGTAAAATGCGGAAAACTCTCGATTTCGGAGCGAATCAGTTAATCTGCTGATCAGCTAGGTGATGTCCACATTAACGGCTTTCGATCTTTAGTGGTGACATATTCACCCACTCACTGTAAAAGTGTATCTTAGCGCCAAAAGCTTATTTTAAAAATCTTCTACATTACAGACATATTTTACACATAGAATGTGGCACCTCCAAAAACGAACTGCTACAGAATTTCGCACACAACTTTAATGCTGCGGCATTTTACGTCACTCGGACTTTGCGGACACAATCGTTCGGAACTATTTAAATTTTTTAAAAATCGTAACTTTTATGTCAGTTTTTTTTTCAATTTTGTCACCACATCGTCGTATTCAGTATAAAAATGTGCATTTTTTTTTTAATGTGTAAAGTAAAACGTTAACTAAAATTGTACTTAGAATTAAAGTGATTTGTTTCTTAAGTTCATTTAGATATTGAAGTTATTATCTTCGGAGAAGATAGTGTGAAAATAATACACGAAATCTTCTTGACGGTAAGAAATTTTCCATAAAGTAGGAAAAATTTGTAGTGACGTCAAGTGATAGGGGTAAGACAAGACGATGGGCTTTCAGTTACGCTTTTCAATCTCGCTCTCCGTATTAGAGAATTAAATATGGGTGGTAATATATTGCACCCAGTTGTTCAAATCTGTGCATCGTTGATTGAGCGAAATACTCGTTCGCTTAGAGAGTCACTTCAGGAACTTGACCTTTATACCAAAACAAATTTGTCTACATATAAATGAAAAGAAAACCAAATATATGTGCACTTTAAAGATAGTGTCGCTAACTTCATAGCACAAGGTTGCACTTTCGAACGTGTTAGAAGCTTTATTCGCTGACGGTCAGAGTTCTACGATAAAAACGCAATGTTAAATGAAGTAAACCAATGAATATGGCTGCAAATCGCGCATACTTCGCGAATTTAAAGTTTTTTAAATCATCGATTTTGTCAAGAACCGGCCGCCTCGTTGGCCTAGTGGATAGCGTACTAGGCTTTCACCCCGAAAACCCGGGTTCGATTCCCGGCCAAGGCTTGGTATTTTCATACGCTATAAATCATCCCGTCGTCTGCATTAGCCCAAGCTGCACAATAGTCGGACGTTAAACACAAAAAAAAAATTGTCAAAAACCGCTAAGGTTAGATTGTATAAGACCTGATTAGACGTGTACTAACTGACGGAGCTGAAACACGGACTATAACATCTGCAATGGAAACCAGTCTCCACATTTTCGAACGCAAGATCTTAAGAAGAATATATGTGGTCCCGTGTACGATAGTGAAACTGGAGAATTCGCAAAAATAGTGAGCTGTACACGCTGTTACCCACATGAAAGTCCACCGCATTGAGTGGAAAGTGTGGCGGAAGACGGAATGTCAAGGAAACTGCTGTTCGGGAAAGTCCTTGGAAAGAGGAGTGGGATGGACACGCAGATTGCTACAGAATGATGAAGACGCTGAGCGTGAGCAGGTGGAGGAAGAAGGTAAGAAACAGAGAAACTTGGAGTGGAATTATCAGGGAAGCCAAGGCCCACCCGATGATAAAACTATTCAAGAACAAGAACAAAAAAGATTGTGAAGTCAGTTGATTTATGCATTGTTTAATAAGGGTTTTTTCTATTTGCAACAGTTCGCTGTGAACTTTAATACTGTAATTTATTGATTAAAAATTGTAAGTCGTATTAGTGTTTGCAATGTTTGAAAATAAATCTGTTAGTTGAACACATAACCGAAGGAAATTTTGTCTACCATAACTCTGTCAACGTTATGAACCTACTCGAAAAAGTAAATAAGGTTATAAAATGTAAACAAGTTCTATAAGTATGTAAAACTATTCATAATGCAATACGAGGAATTATTATTACCAGGCGTTCTTGGCGTGTTTAATAACCTTTCCGGCAAAGAGACAAAGTAGTAAAATGCCGATCGATACGTCCTTAGCGGAAAAAACTCGGTAAAACTGTAAATATTTTTTTCAAAAAGCGGAATAGTTATATCAGTCGTCCTTCATTTATACGGGTTTAAAATGAAGATTAAACACAGTTAAATTAAGAACTATAAATAAGAGGGGAAAAAATCAATAAAAAAAAACGTTGCTGTTATTACTCCGGTCCAATGATAGATGTCGTGGTTGTAGCAGCAACAAATTGCTATGGAATCCAGCCAAGTAGTGTTTATTGCCGTGGCTGCTTCATTTATACAGTTTCTTTATTTGAAAAAACCCAGAGTGATCGATGTTATCTGGCGATATTTACGACTTTTAATACCAGAAACGATTGTTTAATATCGTCAGTATTGCGGTTATGTGACGGCAGTTTTATAAAAATCGTTTGCGCGATGTACTAATTAAACGGCGGAATTCGCCTACTTGTACATTTACATGAGGCGAGGACAATTAACGGTGTCAGCTTGGTGAGTGATTGGTTATTAAAAGTTTTTATTGACCGAAGGCCGTTCGAATGGACAGCGTTCTTGATATGAAATTAATGCGATTCGATGGGTATTAATTAATTAATAAATTAATATGGAAATTAATGGACGCGTAATTTGTAGCGCAGGTTAAGTGAAAAGTAATGCAAATATGTTTTACTTTGAAAGCAGTTTCTATTGGAATTTAAAAGGTCTATTAGGTTCTATTAAGTTCAATTTAAAAGGTTCAGGATCGTTGTTTTACCTTCCTTTGATTAGATTTCTCTACGAAACCTTTCCTAATAGTTGCGTATTTTCCGTCATATTATTTGTCAATTTTACCTTCCAAGTCTTTTTTTAAAGCGAAGGTTTTAGTGTCAGCTTTGGCGAGAAGAGTGAATAGAAAAAAGTGACCCGAAGGAAGAATGTAACGGAAATACGTAACGAACGAGCAAACGAATATCCTATCTATTTCTGTCTCTTTCTTTTTCTTCCTCCTTTTCCATAACAGTACACGATTTTTCCATAGTTGAAGAACACGTGCATGTTGTAACCATTTATAATACATTCGAAATTAATATAAACGTTTATAACAATTGTTAATGTTGCTAGTTTTTAACAACATAACCTGAAACTTTTTATAGCCTATCAGCTGTTCGATGGAATCAGCTGATCGTTACGAATCAAAATAAAACAACTGATCTATTATAACTACAGTAAATAATATTTAAGCTAAGATCACGTATTTATTTATTTAAACAAAACAAGATATTTATAAATATGTCTTGAAATTAATTACATTTTCAGCAAAGACACCATTAACAAAACTGCGTTCTGTCGGTAACCACCCGAGTTCCAAACGTGTACTTCTTTTCTAGTAATGTAAAAAAACAACTTCTTCAACGCTTCTCGTCTAATTTAAAAAAAATTAACTGTTAGTTTCTATAGGAATATATATTTTCACTGTTATAAATCTTCACATTTGTTCTTCTTTGACACTATACGTCCAACTTATATACTTACGGAATTCACATTGGTATTTAAGAAGGTTCACTTTTCTGACCAATTATTTAACTGTTCTATTTGAAGTTTTCAATAGCGTGGCTTTCAAATTTCTTTACAAAACTATTTATTAAAGAAGCTTAAAATGGATGAAATAAGATGTGACGTCCATTATCCAACTGTCATTAAAAAGTTGGTCGATAATGAACGTCTCAAATGTTTGTCGCCCAATATTTTCACTACATCTCCTCAAATCAGTGTTTCAGTTAGTTCAACTTTCCGTTGACGAAAATAAATTAACAAACATTGTCTTTTCTAAATTTTTCTTTAGCATTGAGTACGTTTGATCTACGACATCTGAATCAATTTTTTTTTTTTTTTTTTTTTTAACGTCCGACATATATCGTCCCATATTTTTGTTTTGTTTAATATCGTCCCAAGTGCACACTTGGGCAGACGATGAAATGATTTATAGCATATGAAAATGCCAAGTCCTGGCCGGGAATCGAACCCGGGCCCTCGGGGTGAAAGCCCTGTACGCTATCTACTAGGCCACCGAAGCGGCTCTGAGTCAACAATGCAAGAGATGAAAAGTGTGCAATCATATATGCATGTACTGTATTTCAAAATATATTTCAATATGGTATATGAAATGAATTTAATGATTCAGTAAATCACTTTTAGGAAGTAATTTATACGAAAAATATCTAAATTGGTACTGTTTATAAGAAAAAAACTGTTTATCCCTTTTAGAATATAAATTCATAATTTATACGTCGGTTTTTTATACTGATAACAAAAGCCTAAAAATTAGATATCGCGTAATTTTTTTTTTTTTTTAACGTTCGACTATTGTGCACACTTGGGCTAATGCAGACGATGGGATGATTTATAGCGTATGAAAATGCCAAGCCTTCGCCGGGAATCGAACCCGGGTCCTCGGGGTGAAAGCCCAGTACGCTATTAACTAGTCCACCGAGGCGGCTCTATCGCATGATAAGGAAACCTTACATTGAAAGGAATAAGCTTTTATTTCTACAGCTTTAGAGTGAAATTTCAGAAGTGAATTGCTGACAAGGTCTTGAAAATATCGCCAAATATTATTTTTCTCTCTCTTAGAGTAGCTACACATCTAGGAAGCTCAAAATTATACATACAATGTCTATTAGAATAATAATATTGCACCCCGTAGGGGGGTGCAGACTAGCTGAAACTATTGAGAGGATTTAAACTTCCCTCACGGTACCCGAGTTAACACGTACTTACACTTACAACACTACACTTATGACTTTAACACTTTACACTCACACTTACATTTAGGGAGGCGATAATAGCCTCAATGTGCTTTTCGCCTTAACAAAAAAAAATATATATAATAAATAAATAATATAATAATATTGCATGTTACAGTAAGTCCAATGGTTAAATTTCGATTTTGTTTTAATTTTAGAAAGTGGAATGTAAATTGAATATTAATTTATGAATGTTAAATAGTAATTTAAAATTTCCGTTTTCCCTCGTGGTTCTTTAAATACTCCTCGCAGGAGGGTGCAGACTAGCTGCACCTATTGAGAGGATTTAGACGTCCCTCGCCGTACCCGAGTCTAACACTTTAACACTACACTTGCGACTTTAACACTTTACACTCACACTTACATTTAGGGAGGCGATAATAACCTCAATGTGCTTTTCGCCTTAACAAAAAAAAAATATATAATAAATAAATAATATAATAATATTGCATGTTACAGTAAGTCCAATGGTTAAATTTCGATTTTGTTTTAATTTTAGAAAGTGGAATGTAAATTGAATATTAATTTATGAATGTTAAATAGTAATTTAGAATTTGCGTTTCCCTCGTGGTTCTTTAAATACTCCTCGCAGGAAGGTGGAGACTAGCTGCACCTATTGAGAGGATTTAGACGTCCCTCACCGTACCCGAGTCTAACACTTTAACACTTTACACTCACACTTACATTTAGGGCGGCGATAATAGCCTCAATGTGCTTTTTGCCTTGAAATTTTAAACAATCTTTAAATGCTACCGGAGTGTGGGAAACTTTACGATATTTTATCACAAGGATCGAACTGAAAATAACCGAAGGCAATTTTTGAAAATACTTTCCGTTCCGCTCTTTCTTGTTTTTATTACGTTACGAAACTATCACTTAACAAAGTGGCTTGAAACCAGTCACATTATACGAGAGAATGTAATGAAGGGAACCTCCCAATGATCACACAATTCCACGCGGAAAACATTTCCATCGCCCTCCCGGGCTGCTCTTGCTTTCACAAGAACCAGATCAGACAGTCGGACGGATAATTTCCACATTAGCCTGACAGCTCTCGCGGACTCGATCGGAAAATAAGAACAAAATATAAATTAAACGCCGGCCTTGTTCACCGGCGTATTTACTTTTTTTCAATCTAATTTAAAATGGCCCGTAGCGGCGCGGCTGTCGACTACCGGGCCCGTCCGACAAAGCTCAGAGGCCTCTGGGCGCATCTGGTTAGCTCGTGAAATAATCTAATGAACTTAATTTATATGGTGATTAGAATTGTTCGCTTCGCACTGTATTAACGCCCGCGAAGGACCAAAGTGTTGCTCGGGATTAAAGTGTTACGCGGCCACGGGCGTTGGAGGCTCTGTTTGAAGTGGAGGATGCACCTGCAGGGTACTATCGGCGGTTACGTATTACCTTGGCTGGTACTGGTTTGTCCGTGGAACATCTTCATGGAACGTCTGATCTTTTAAATGCGTTATTAACTGTAAACTTATTGTAAAAAACAATACTTTATTGTGACAACACCATAGGCGTACCTACGACCGGGAGTCTTCCACTGAAAATTTTTCCAAACGACGCAAAATGTTTGAAAGCCTTCTGAGAGTAACTTTATTCTTATGGTTTTTTTTAGGAAAACGTCTATAATTTGAGTAATTAGTAAAACATGACGATGTTTTAAAGTACTTTTGGGTTATTCAGTCCCAAAAAGTTACGGTTTTTTAACTTGGCTTACAAAAAAAAAAACATTTGACTGAATATAAATATTACTTTTATATGCACTGCACGCAAGACACTTTGGGTGAAAATAATACTGAAATGACAAGTATAATTACAAAGCTGTTTGAAATTTTAATTTATTACGTTAGGAAATATAACTTATATTTAAGTTTTTTAATAAAATAATATTTTCTGTTTAGCAAGAAAACTCTTTTATTATTGTAACATAGCCACCGGACCACATATTTAAGTAATTAGCCACCGGACCACACCTCGTAATGAAACGAATAAAAATAATTTTAGTATATTATAAGATCAGTTGTTTTATATTAATTCGTAACGATCAGCTGATTTCACTGAACAGCTGATTGCTTGTAATAAGTTTTAGGTTATGTTGTTAAAAAGTAGCTGTGTTAATTTGTCGATGTTTTCGAACAAATTATCGTAGTTAAAATAAAAGAGGAAGAGGAAACATGATTATTCTTAATTTTGGTTCAAATAACAGAAATGTTTTCGTCTGTCCCCCGTTCCGTCGAGATGCAACTTTTTTTGCAACTAAATAAGAGCTTGTTCAAAGTCAACCGATAAAAATTTTATAAACATTAGCGTAAGATCGTAGAAAATGCGAGAATATCTAAATACTCTCTAGAGATGGCCTGATTATATTGTACACCGTTCAATTGTTTACAGTGATAGGAAAACATGAATAATTAAGATTATGACCTATTCTTCCCGTCAGTGGTCTGTCCACTCACCTCGTGAAGGCTACCGCGGTTTCGAAACTCTATCGTTCCATCTTCAGGCTGTGATACAAAATGTTAAATCCCTCTGTCGAGGTCGTCACACAGTCAAACAAAACATTTAAAACATACGTCACAAACACTGAGCACAATTACACGATTAAAATATTTACGATGGAATTCGGCTTGGCCAAGTGTACTGTATTTTATTGTGAAAAACTCTTTTGTACACAATAAAATAGTTAATAGCATACAAATATTTGTTAAGAAGTTTTTTAAAGGGTAATCTAAAGGCAATGTCCACCACAAACACAATGTCGCCTGAACTGCAATCGACGAGATGATTTTGTCAGTTCGTTTAGAACTTTGTCAGGGGAAATACTGATTTATCTATGGTTATTCAGCGCAGGTCCCATGCCGTGTTTATCTGTCTGACGTTATAATTGCAATGAAGAAGCCTGGTAAATTTCACTCCAAAAGTTAATAATATTTATTAGTATAATAATGTATCCATTCAGTAATTGCTTTATTAATGGGTTTGAGGTTTGTTGCGAGACAAAGAATGACGTTAAAACTTGACTAAACTATAGTTGGACTATTAGAAAATGTGTTACAAATGTTCATGTTTTGTTATCTATGGCGGTTACAACCCCAAAAACACCCTTAGTTATTGCTACGGACAACACGATAATATAATGAAGGGTATGTTTTACGAAGTAATTGAGAGAGACGTGTGGGTGAAAATACTATCATTTTTTATTGATTTTGTAGCTGGTTCGTGTTGAAAAATAGTGTTGAAAAATTGTGTGAAAAATAGTGTTCGTGTTGAAAAGAGTGAAAATATTTGGTCAAAAAACATTTTTTTTATTTAAACGTATTAAAAGTAGTATTAATTATATTTTTTAAAACACGCATTATTGATTTTGATCAAATTTTTAAGGTTTTTTTTTACTTATCGTATATTAAAATCGAGTAAACAGTTTTCCCTAAAACTTTTGTCATAATAGATTTCTTTCTGTTTAATCTCGAAAAGTCTTTTACTCTGTTTGGTTCGCTATAAATTTTTGCGTAATATTTAAGAAAAATGTGACCGAATTTCAGAATTCCAGCGAAAATATATATATATATATATATATATATATATATATATATATATATATATACACGAGGGCATAAAATTGGCTATACTTTGCTGTCTCTGCGAGTCCTGTGGAATGTGTTATAACTGTCCTCCCCCCCGCAACGCAGTGGCCGCTAATTGCATTCCACAATATTTTTAAACGCTATACTTATTCCAAAGTGTTTGATTGCCCGGTAGTGCTGACGTGTTAAAACATGGCGCTGATAGCGGTCAGCGTGACGTACAGCCAATTAGCACGCTACGGGCTAGGTGGTTACGTGCCTTCGGGTATCTTTATCTGTTTCACGCCTGTCGTCCTTTGTCCCGTGGCTTTCACCTGAACCGGAGGCGGTGGACACGTCGGATATGGGAAGGCGATGCATAAAATACGTTATTGAATAAATATTGGAAACCGTTTTCGGGTTTAATCTTATGAAAATTATTACACGGAGGTCAGTGTGAAGATTACATTCTCGTCAAATTTGGTACACTCACAAGAGTAACATTAAATTTTGCAAAAAATTACACAAATTGTGTTGCTACCAAAAATAATTTTTTTGGAAGCTTTGGCGAGAAGAGTAAATAGAAAAAAAGTGGCCCGAACGAAAGAATGTAACGGAAATATGGAACGAACGAGCAAACGAATTTCGTCTCTATTTCTGTTTCTTTCTTTCTCTTCCTGTTTTTCGATAACAGTACACGCGTAATATGTGAAAACCTTGCGTTGTTTTGGTTTCGGTATTTTTCCTTAGTTGAAAAACACGTGTACGTTTAACCGTTTATAATACATTAAAAATTACTATAAACGCTTATACTAATAGTTGTTATTGTTCTTTTACAATGTAACCTGAAACTTAGTATAGCCTATCAGCTGTTCAATGAAATCAGCTGATCGTTATGAATCAATACAAGACAACTGATTTTTACTACAGTAAATAATATCTAAGCTAGGTTCACGTATTTATTTAAACAAAACAAGACATTCGTAAACGTACCTTCAAACTAATTACAAATTCAACAAAATATACCATTAACAAAAACTTTGTCGGTAACTCCCCGAGTTCCACACACGTACTTTATTTCAAAAATATGCTGTTCTTAATGTGTTTTATGAAAACCATAAAATCATCCCAATTTTTAATAACCGATTTATCAGCGTTTGTTTAGTTTTTATATAGGGAGAAGCTTAACGTAAGTCAGTGTGCTAATTTTAAATTAAAAAAATACTGTTCGACCCCAACGCTGCCAGGTTTTTCGTAGTTTTGTTTCGATTAGGCTAGTGTTTTTATTGGACGCAAAATTCTGTCTTCGTCTGATTGCGTTAAGCGTGAAAATCGATAACACAAAGAACTTACAGCTGCAGCGATTTCGTGTAGCATTCATTTACTTCGTTTCGTCTGCAATATTATTTACGATCAAAACGTCTGTTTCGTAGTTTTACTGGTACATAAATAAACAAATCGATTAAAAATCCTAATCGATTTATTGATGGTTATAATTATAAAAGTAGAGATAAATTATTAGGCAATTAAAGTGTAAAATATTGCAGTCTGCCGTTGGATTCCGATATTTTTTTTGCTGTAATTTCACTTTCTTACAATAGCAAGCGTAAAAATGTTACCGCGGGAAAATCGACCTTAAGAACAGACGGCATCTGTTTTTAAATCTTGTGGTTCCATTTTGTTATGGTTTTAATCATTTTTAAAATGAAATTCGGCACGCAATTTTTAATTACAAAAGTATAAAAAGATCATTTTTTTGTCAGAAATTTAAAAAAAAAATGAATTTTCTGAAAATACGTTAGGACGATTTTTATCAAATTTCATTCACACGCGATTCGTAATTTTCCAAAACAAAATGAACTTTAATTTTCGCTTGATTTTTTTTTTTTGTTGTATTTTAAGGCGAAAAGCACGGTCCAGAATCGAACCAGGGTCCTCGGGGTGAAAGCCTATCAACCGAGGCGGCTCCGCCTCCCTAAATGTAAGTGTGAGTATAAAGTGTTGAAGTCGTAAGTGTAATGTTGTAAGTGTAAGTGTATGTTAGACTCGGGTACCGCGGGTAGACGTCTAAACCCTCTCAATAGGTGCAGCTAGTCTGGACCATCCTGCGGGGAATTTGCGCTTGAATTTTCATCTTACAAGATGGTTTGCAACTGAAGTCAGTGTAGGTAATTTTGAAATAAAATACGTTTACGGTTCAAGATTAAATGATAAATTTCTAAGATGAACCCTGACCGTAGAAAGGTTTGCTTTCTTTAATCTTAGCCGCCTCGGTGGCGTAGTTGATAGCGTACTGGGCTTTCACCTTGAGGACCCGGGTTCGATTCCCGGCCAGGGCTTGGCATTTTCATACGCTATAAATCATCTCATCGTGCCCAAGTGAGCACAATAGTCGGATGTTAAACACGAAAAAAAATTGAGTCAGGTTACAGTTTTCTTTTCCAAAATTTGTGAATTTTGTATTATTACAAATTTTGTTCACCGGCTTCATTCTTCATTTATTATTTTGGTTTCGAATTATTTTGGTGGAAAAACGTTTTTTAAAAAAGTTAGTTTTCGAATTTCTTTCCAAACGTTTATACTTTATGCCAGTTATTAGACAGAGCAGTTCGATAATTTTCAAAGCAGGGTTTCCAATATAATTTATAATAATTATTTTCCTTAAGGATCAAATTAGTAAAAACTTTCGTTTTTGATTTGGTAAAGGAGTAGTTGTGAACGCGGCTGCGTTCTGCAACGTTACATCGTTTCACTATCGGTTGCACATTTTATTGGTTAATTCTCGGACAACTCGCTTTATTTTGTCATTTAAGTACCGTAGAAAGTTTGTGCACTATTTTTGTACAATACAGTTAATAACTATAAATTCAAAGAACAAACTATGTGTGCGTCCCGTCCCGTCCTTTCGTTGCGCAATGTTAGCTACAACAGGTTATTCGCATGCCTTCAATATTATCATCTCAATAGCGGCTTGGCGCTTTGTTCCCATTGGCGGATATAGGTCACGTGACGCGGGGACAATGGACCAACCATTAGTCATTTTAATGGACTGTTTCAATAGGCACGCGCATTAATTACAAACAGAACAGATTCTTTTGAAGCGTTTAACGTTAGTACGTGATTGTGAGCGAAGCGAGTGGGCAGTTCCGTTGTTTTGTTTCGATTAAATGTATTATTTGTTTCCGAAACTGTAATGGTTGTCTACTTTCAATCGAAAGTGTTTCAGTTTCACTAGTCGAATAATAAAATCCGAAACTTTCCAAACGGTATCGGTAATTTCGATCAAAAATCGTCTTAATATGATCATACTGGCCAAAGAAAATTGCTCGTTATCTTTACAAATATTTTTGTTTCTTTCTGTCGATTGGGCAGAGCCTTATGTATGTGATGACAGTTTTAATTTAAACTTTATCATAACAGAAGTGAGTTAAATTCTCGACAAATTTAAAGAAAACAAAGCTTCCGGTTATGTCAGAATACCATAGGAGTTTTACAAGTATAGATCAGAAATATGTTTAAATCAGTTGAGAGAAAATATTAATAAAATTTATTACTTCGTCAAAACATTAACATTATTTTAGGAAATCCATAATTCATCTGCCTTTAATACCATTAACAAAGAAGCTTTATTTTATACATTATGTAGTATCGGACTTTCAAATAGGCTATAAAATACTGAGTTATTAAAAGCTTATACGCGAGTACCTCGGCTGATGTTTGGTGTAGAGGCAGGGTGTCGAATACTTTTGAAACTCAAAAGCGTTTAGATTAGATTAATTTATACACTAGAGGAAGGGATTATAAAAACCCCAGACACTGCGATCGACAGACCTATTGTGCAACTAAATCTCTTACTACTAGTTCAGCAGATTGGTACCTTTAGTAAGGTCCAACAATCCACTGACTTTGTCATCGTGTTGGAAGTGACTAGGTTCTGGAAACAAAACAAGAAAACCCTTAGCCTCCTGCTACCAAGAGCTTCACAATTATAAATTATGTCTTGCAGTTTTCTCCTCTTTACTGCACAACCTGCACACGGTTTCTCCATGGTACATACCTATCCTGTTCATGCGTACCCTCAGACCATATTGCCAAGTAATAACCCACGTGATTTTCTTGACCTGCGCTCTGCCCAAAACGTCCTCCATAAGGAATGACCAAAAAATTATCCCGTCTTACCTGGTGCTGATTGTTAATTACCTACTCATAGCAGACTCGACCAACGATAAAGAGATCCTTAAAGCCGGCTGGAGTGATATTAATTCAGATGCAAATCCCAGTCCAGCCAGTCTGCCTCCTTACCTTCAACTTTCTTATGCACCGGAACCCAGTAAAGAGTAACTCCCTAGGACAGAGCACTGAGGTTCTTCCGACATTCCCAGATAAGCTTGGCTCGAACTGCATGACTCACAAGTGTTTTTATTGCTGCCTGACTATAGGTATAAATATGAATTACCGTCTTCTTGAAGGCCCGTTTCAAATTCCCCCAGAGTCATTAATGGACACTACTTCAGCCTAGAATTCTACTGTATACTGTCCCATGACAACAGATTTCTTTACCCTTGGTCAGGCAGTACACTCCAGCACCAGTGCCTGCCTTAGTATTGGAGCCATCTGTATACCATAATAGGTCTCCAGATTTTTCCAACTTACTATCTTCCTTGCCAAAAGTCATATTGACATCAAAGGGTCTAGAACCTTGTGTTGTTTGCATTATCTATCATTAGAATCGGATCTATAATACTTTTCTGTGATTCTAACATGCCGAAAAATTGAGGATAGCCAGACTATCATGCACCATAATTTCGAACCTGAGCCGGCTTTAGGGATCAACCTATCGTCTGCTATCAACACCAGGTAAGATAGGATAACCTTCATGGGCATTCCCATAAATGTCTCTTAAGCAAAGTTCCTTTTGGACGACTCAAAGGGGCAGCAGATGTCCTGGACAGAGGACAACTCAGGAGGATCATAGGGCTCATTACAGGGCACCGTGTCTGAGAGTGCATACGAACAGGATAGGTAAGTACCATGAACCGTGTGTAGGTTGTGTAGAAAGGAAGAGGAAACTGCATGTCACATAATTTATGATTGTGAGGCTCTTGCTAGTAGGAGGCTGGGAGTTTTTGGTTTCCAAGACCCTTGGGATTTTCAGCAGAGTGAGCTAGTCAGTGGGTTGCTGGAACTTATTAAGGGAACCAATCTGCTAAAGGTATTTTTAAGTGGTTTAGATGCACAATAGGTCAGTCTATCGCAGTGCCTGGGGTTGTAATAATCCCTTTCTCTAGTCTTCAATCTTTAATCTTAGTCATGCATTATCCTGAAGCCTGTATGCTGCTTTGCTTGCTTCCTCCGTGACATAACGATTAGTGGGGCTAAAAGGGCATAAGGCAAGGGTGTCTGCTCAGCCCCGTTCTATTTTCTTTCTTTATCTTTGCGACGCAGTAGGAGGTGGCCGTGATTTCGGAGGCCAACGTGTGCCTATATTACCTTACGCAGATGATAATGTGTTGATCGCCGAGACATAGACGGGATCGCAGGAAATGCTGGACAACGTGCAGGTATATTGTGATAGTTGGAAGTTAATAGATAATTTAGACAAATGTAAATAATGGTGTTTACGAATGGAGGAAAGTTGGGCGTAAGGGATAAAAAAGTACAGATAAAACGTGTTTGCAATTAGCAAATATTTAGACGTGTCTCTGTAAACGTATCTATCGCAAAAGTGAAGTGCTGGAAGCAAAATTCCAACATGTTTTTATCTTACAAACATTTGAAACTCTAATTTCACTACCATATTCAGCAAAAAAAAAAAAAATATACAGAAATTTATAATTTACACTACCAAATTGCATTCAGTATACGAACATGAACTCTGACGCCTATACATTCATTTTCCAAATTTCAATTACGATTTTAGATTTTAACTTTGATTACGACCTTGAAATCAGATTTTCAAAAAAGTTTGACAAAGGATGACATTATATATATATATATATATATATATATATATATATATATATATAAAACCTGCAGGGGTGCAGACTAGCTGCACCTATTGAAAGGATTTAGATGTCCCTCGCGGTACCCGAGTCTAACACACACTTACACTTACGACTTTAACACTTTACACTCACACTGACATTTATGGAGGCGATAATAGCCTCAATGTGCTTTTCACCTTAAAATAACACACACACACACACACACACACACACACACACACACACACACACACACACACACACACACACACACACATATATATATATATATATATATATATATATATATATATATATATATTTGAGGAGAGGAAGAGGATCCATGGGGACAGAATGAGGGAGATGTGGAGGATTAGAAGGAACAAGACATAAGTCGGAGTGCTTTGCGTGATCCAACAGGATCCATACGCAAATAATATATATTTTGTGTTTAACGTCCGACTATTGCGCACACTTGGGCTAATGTAGACGATGGCATGATTTATAGCATATGAAAATGCCAAGCCCTGGCCGGGAATCGAACCCGGGTCCTCGGGGTGAAAGCCCAGTACGCTATCAACTTTATGATTTCTGCACCCAGGGTGAAAAAGTCGGTTACGAAATTTAGTATGTGAGTTTGTTAAAGCACACGCAGCTCCACTCGTGAGGCACTGCGTGCCCTAGGTGTTCAGTCTGCATCGTCTCTGAACTTGCGCATCTCAAGATAGGAAGTTCGAATTTCTATGTTACTGCTGTAAGGTTTATCTTTTTCGATAACTCCGATCCCTCTTCAGTCTTACTGGAATAAATTATAGACATTAAAAAAAAAATTAAAAGTCATTCGGCTCATTTCAAAGTCATGGGTCTGGGTATTACCAAGATGGCCGAAACAATAGTTCATTTCCCAATTGAAATTCACTAAATATTCAGTGATTATTTTTGTCACGTCCGACTATGCTTAAACAAGAGAGAAACTTCGCCACAGATTGAAACACAAACGTTTTGGAGCGTTAACGCATAGATCAATGCAATAAAATACTTTCTCTGTACGATTTGGCACCAGATATTTAACAATTTTTCGACTGTTACGCCTTGGAATGTAAACTCGCCCGCGAGGTTATCCCGTCCGCACTTCCAAGAACAATACCTCGTCACGGAACCGGCCGATCCATTTACCTATATTTGTAACAAGTGTCGCCACGAACCGATGTTTTCACAAGCCAACCGTTTTCAGGTCATCGTAAATGGCGTTTTTTTCCGTGGGAACCAAAGGCGAACATTGCGCTCGCCGCCGGCTCCTGCATACAAAGCCAGATCCTTTCCTGTCGTCGAGAATTAATTTTATATAAAAGCGCAT
Source organism: Callitettix versicolor (assembly GCA_022606455.1). Taxonomy (NCBI): domain Eukaryota; kingdom Metazoa; phylum Arthropoda; class Insecta; order Hemiptera; family Cercopidae; genus Callitettix; species Callitettix versicolor. The sequence continues at coordinate 87,206,810 of CM040185.1, forward strand.
ATAAAAGTGGTTCACCATTAATAGCGCAATACAATCACGTGCCGCGACACATGGTCTACCAGTCACTTTGGTACATTTTCTGAATATCTATACGTCTAAGATTTTATTGCTAGATGATTGATGCTGACAGACGACGACGTTTGATTGACAAATGAGCGAAGCAATCTGTCGTTCTGTGTTAAATTTTGTACTCGTTAAGATTTTCGGCTATGGCGTCAAAATTATGTTCGAAATTTTTTATATAGATACGTTCTTAAAAACGCGAAATATTTTTACTTTAACGTTAAGTTCAAATGTCGATAGTCACACTGAAATGATTGAATCGACATTCAGCCTATTTAGTTTTGGATATTTTTAAAGATGTAACATTTTTGTAGCTTCAGCTTTATGGTTGTGCAACACACAATGATAATAAGCTTTGTAAAAGTCGTGCTTTTTCATAATTGTTTTCGACAGGTACAACAGATTTTTAGTTATCGAAGCAAAAATAAAAACCGTGTATCATGTTTCCTCTTCCTTTTTCATTTTAATTACGATAATTTATTCGCAAACACGACAAATTAGTATAGCTAGTTTTTAACAACATAACCTAAAATTTAGTATAGCCTATCAGCTGATCGTTATGAATTAATTTAACGACAATATAGCTAAAATTCTTTTTATATTCTTCTTCTTTTCTGCTAGGATTATTGTCACTATGTCAGTATAATAATCTGCCTTCCCTAGCCTCGTCAATTCTTCTTTCGTTAACGCGTTTCGGAAAACCTCCATCTTCAAAAACTACTTCTATACTCTTGAGTATAAAAGAGTATAGAATAGTTTTTCAAGTTGGAGGTTCAAGTTGGAGGTATTATACTGAACATAGTGACAATATAGCTAGTTCACAACAACATAACCTAAAACGTATTAAAGCCGATCAGCTGTTCAATGAAATCAGCTGATATTTACGAATTAATACAAAGCAACTGATGATCTTTTAATATAACTAACTATAAATTAACGCTTCATTTCTTATGCTCAAATCGGTCAAACGTTTTCGAAGTGTCCGTAGTGTACTAGTTGTCACGCGGTTCGATCCAAGACGGAAGTGTTATTTTTAATTATAATTAATTTAATAAGAGACTTGCGACGAGCAAAATATACTGTTATATACCTGTAAAAACATGTTCCTTGCACTGTGTCCCGCAAAATGCAACATCGCAACCAGCCCTAAAACGTGATACATGTTGAAAAAAAGATTGGCAATGGAGTTTAAAAATGATAAGAACATTTTGAAATGTATCGCTGACAATGTTAAACTTCTTTATTTATCCAGAATGTATATTAATAGTTCAAATAACAGTAGATCTTGCATTATATTCTTAATTGTTATACAAAGCGCTCAATGACGGCGCTCGTATCTTATTCCGTCAAAGTAACCGAATGTAACCGGTAACCGGTAATATTTACGAAGATTGTTACTGGACCAACTTTATTGGAAATGTTTTGCTCTTTATCCGTGAAGCGGTCAAAATTTTGCCGTTCGGTTCGTATTACAGGAAATAACCAGCAACACTCACTCGTCGTTGAATCAAAGTCCGCCATCTTGAAACGGAAGTGAGTGGAAAAAACTAGCATACAAGTTTTCCGGACTTTGTACAAGATACGTACGTACCAAATTTCAAAACAATCGGTCAGTGCGTCCGATTAAAATTGCGTACACTCGTCATCGTTAAGTCGGAAGCCGCCATCTTGAAACGGAAGTAAATGGGGAAAAATTTATGCATTCTTATTTGAACTGGATACAAGATATTACGAGACAAATTTAGATCTTGAAAAAGAAGTGAATGGGAAAAAAGCTTAAAATATGTCGTTTGGGCTTAATGCAAAGTACCTCGGTACTAAATTCGAAAATAATCGATCAATTCGTTTGGTCAAAAATGCGTAAAGAAAAAACACAATTCGAATGCCAAACGTTCGTGTTGGAATAGATCGCGTTTTGCTCGGTTAATGAGGCTTTCTTTTTTCAAGAATTATCCTCCTATTGCCTATTAACAGTGCTTATTATTTTCCCCCTTTCTAGCTTTATCCATATGTTTCAAGGTCAACCATTTTTTTTAATTTACCTTTTTTATCTAGTTTTCTTAATATTTCTTTTTTTTGCTCCACGAGGCCATACAAATCCAATCTGCTAAATTTAACCTAAACAGTGATTTGTGTTCATTTTATTCCGAATAAAAGGTGTTATAATTTTTACAATTATAAAGTATTAATAGTGCGAAACTATTTTAAAAAAGTCGTAATATTTTGGTATCAGATTATCAATAACTCATTTTTTTCTCAAATTTATTTATTCTGCTTACACCAGATCAATTAAAATCGGTAATTCTGTTTAGTCACCGGCTATGTGCACAGCTACAGACAAACATACTGGTTAACAAATTTATTTTGCATTCAAAAAACTATATACGACCGATAGGTCGATTCAAAATGTAAAGAATCGATTTTTTCGAACTTTCGTTATATTTTTTGTACACGTCCGCACGGGGTGCAGACTAGCTGCACCTATTGAGAGGATTTATAAGCCTCTAGCAGTACCCGAGTCTAACACACACTTACACTTACAACACTACACTTACGCCTTTAACACTTTAACCCACACTTACATTTAGGAAGGCGATAATAGCCTCAATGTGTTTTTCACCTTAAAATAGCAACAAAAATCAACAATACAAATTTACGGCACACACACACACACGCTCGCACACAAGTGATTTAAGAAAAAGCTCCTTTGTAAAATATGAAAATCTCAGCTATTTTAACTATAGAGACTAGCTGCACCTATTGAGAGGATTTATAAGTCCTTCGCGGTATCCGAGTCTAACACACACTTACACTTACAACACTACACTTACGACTTTAACAGTTTACACTCACACTTACATTTAGGGAGACGGTAATAGCCTCAATGTGCTTTTCGCCTTAACATAATACTTCGTACGAAAACGTTCTTTGTAAGACAAGTTAGAAAATACCGTCTTTAAAATAGCGATCAAAATAATTCCCCCTCCCCCAAAAAAACCTGCTCAAGACAGTGAGATATTTACAATCGTCTTTAAGTACTAAATGCTTCCATAGTGTATTGCGCTGCCACCGATCTTTGAATTAATGGCTTCTCTAAGAAGCACCGTGGCGGTATTGTAAAGGCAGTGAAGAGACGTTGATTACGTCACACCCTGAAGGCACAACCGCGGTCCTCATTAAGGGCTTCTCGGATTTGTGATTCGAAGTATTGACAGGGCTGAAGTGCAAAGTACTTAGAATGTTGTTAATCTGTAAAAGAAATATATCGCTAGTTGTGTTGTTGCTTTATTGCTCTCTCTCTCCCTCCCTCTCTCTCCCTCTCTCCCTCTCTCTCTCCCCTCTCTCCCTCTCTTTCTCTCTCTCCCTCTCTCTCCCTCCCTCTCCATCTCCCTCTTCCCCTCTCTCTCTCTCACTCGGTAACTTTTAAATACCTTTAAAAAAATCACCGGTTACAAATACACGTGACTTATCGCAACTGTTATTTTTGTCGTATTCTTGTAGTAAGTACTAGGCGATTTAAGAAAGTATTGCACGTTAGTGTTTGTTTATAAATTCAGTTCTATTAAACCCATACCGTATATAGGCCCAAGTATTGTACCAAGTTTTATTTAATGTACCGTTATTTAAACTAAGATTTATTTAACAACGGATATAGCCGCTTCAGTGGCCTAGTTGATAGCGTACTAGGCTTTCACCCCAAGGACCCGGGGTCGATTCCCGGCCAGGGCTTGGCATTTTCATACGCTATAAATCATTCCATCGACTGCATTAGCCCAAGTGTGCACAATATTGGGACGTTAAAAAAAAAAAAAAAAAAAAAAAAAAATTAACAAAGGTTAGCTCGAGAGTGTACTTTTAATTATAATTATTTCCATAAAAATGTCTACTAAAGAAAAGCTTAAGCTTAAAAAAAGTGGCTCTTCGAAACTTCAGTTTTGTATTGTTTATATTTGGCTCTTTTGGATGACCAGTTTGCCCACCACTGTACTAGGCGATGTTAAGTCACCTCATTGTCATCACAGATACATTTTGTCTGTTCTCATTGTTGTTGATTGTGATTTGAAATATTTGTGATAACGTCACAGTCAGTGAAATATCGCCCGTATCTAGTATAGGCAAAAAAGGAAATATGTGAAATTTCTACCTTCGTGGCCACACTAAGACGAAGATAATAACATCTTTGAAAATTTTGATTCAATTTTAATCATACAGTATAGGAACAACATTTTTTTTGTTATTTTAAGGCGAAG
>CM040185.1:87213622-87253622 GCA_022606455.1 Callitettix versicolor
ACACACACCACACACACACACACACACACACACACACACACACACACACACACACACACACACACACACACACACACACACACACACACACACACACACACACACACACACACACACACACACACACACAATTATATATGAGCTCTAAAATAAAGCCGTTTTTCTATAAGTGTTACTTTAATTTCAACGTTACTAGAAATTATTCATTGTATTATTCTTATTAAATGTCTACAAATATCGGTTTAAAAATGAAACAACCTATCGTTTTTCCTTCCGCGCGCAGTTTCAGCTGAAAAAACAAATTTGAAAAATCGTTCATTCCAAATGTACACGTCTACAATTGTAATATTCAAATTACTTGGCCAGTCTTTAATATTAAAGTTAATTTGTTAAAGAGAAGAACATATTACTTTGTGAAAGCAAATAAGCTGATCTCATTATTTGGACAAGACCAGAAAATGACAGTGCAAAGTAAAATACAGTAGTCTCGAATAACCGTAATTTTCGAGACCTTTGAGGTGACGGATGACAGAATAGATTTTTGTGTGGGGTGTTTAACGTCCGACTATTGTGCACACTTGGGCTAATGCAGACGATGGGATGATTTATAGCGTATGAAAATGCCAAGCCCTGGCCGGGATTCAAACCCGGGTTCTCGGGGTGAAAGCCTAGTACGCTATCAACTAGGCCACCTAGGCGTACAGCTGTTAACCGAATAGAAGGATAACAGAAATAGACTGTAAAAATGTTGGTCTTTCGGCCTGTCGGTAAAAAAATGGTACTTTCGGTGATCCATAAAAATAACATAGTGTCTTTACATAACATACATATTGTTATTATTTTGGGAAATTTGAAAATTTCCGATTTTAAGAAGTAACAGAGTACTCACATGACTACGTGATCGACTTATACGCTGATTGGTATTATCGTAAATAATGTGAGACTCTTTCAGTAGAAACATCCATGCAATCATTCGGAATTGGTTGACACAATCGAAGTGTTGCTATCGTATACCACTAAATGACAGGATCGTTTACTTTTCAATGACTAATGTTTGCTTAGGGTAGCAATTAGTGTCAGCTGATGTCGCCTATGCTATAAATAAGTCGTGTCCGGTTACAGTGTTTTGTACTGTCTAGTAGGTTACTTTTGTTATTTATTGCAAATTATTTACTACGGAAGACTGTTTGCAAATGTCAAATAACAGAATTAACCTGGCGGTTAATAGAAACTGACTGTTAAAACTGACGGTTAATCGAGACTCTACTGTTTGTTGTCATATTACTCCGTACAGGTGTTTCCGAACTTTACCAGAAAGGTTTTGATTGTTGAGCGTTGATTTCTTTTTTTAACGTCCGACTATTGTGCACACTTGGGCTAATGCAGACGATGTGATGATTTACAGCGTATGAAAATGCCAAGCCCTGGCCGGGAATCGAACCCGTTTCCTCGGGATGAAAGCCTATTACGTTATCAACTACCCCCGAGGCGGTTATTGAGCGTTGAAATTAACTTTGTAATTATATTAAAAGGTAACGGCCTTGATTTTATTATTTTTTGTTTAGAAGGGTGACGACAACCCCCCAGGGGGGTGTTTAGGGGGGGTGTAAAGTTTAAAAGGGTTAATCGAGACACTTCTATACTGGATGTGAACATCACTTGGAATAGAAACCGACTGGCGTACGAAGTTGACAAGGACGCGATGAAACAGGGGAATTCGTAGTTAGGTGCAAAAATAGTGGGAAAATAACCTAACCTTACATAACCATATCTAACCTAACCTAACCATAACCATATCTAACCTAACCTAAACTAACTTAACTACTTGTCATCACTGTGTAGTGGAAAATTAAAAATAATCAGATAAAAGTAATTTTTGATGTAAATAAAATTACTTACAGATTTTCAAAAAAAATTAGTGTTCTTTAACACTTTAACAAAGTAATAAATTGCTTCATATATTTTTCTCTATTCACATAGAGAGTGTCCCGCTCTTGGACACATAGGTTTTCTTTCATTTAAACAATTTTCTTTTTTATATTTTATAATTCAATTTGTGTATTTTTTATAAAACAAAGCTCTCGTGGCCGTTGACCATACAGCTTGCGTTGACTATACTGTTCCTTTAGCACATATTACTTTCAGAAGCCGTTAGTCATCACCGCAGGGCGAACAAGTGGCAGGAAACGCGTCGCGTAATAAACAATATTTCCGCCGTCCCCAAACAATATTTCCCCCGTGCGGTCATAAACTCAAGAACGTCCCTTCATATTTTAACGCGACCAGTGCCGGAATTGAAACCCAATCTACGGCCGGGCAAGGAATCGCATGTTTAAATACCTTCCCGCAGTAAAGTACGCACATACCGCTGGTACTTAGCTGAGGTGTAGGGTGATTAATCATAGCGCGTCTGAGTTAGTTATGGTACTTCTATGGACTGTGTCGTTTCTATGATCGTGGACGCCTGCATTAACTGTGTTCAGATTGTGTGTGAAGAATGTTAACTGGGTTTGTAATCATCGTTTCGTGTAGATATAATGCGGCTATATAATACAGATTCTTTTTTTAACAATAACGTAATTTTTTGATAACAATTAGGAAACCCCTGTCCACTTCCTGGGCCAACCCTATGACATATATGTTTATTAAATTCACTCAATTAAACTGTTACCATAGAAACCAATGTTTGAAATTAATTATTAAACAATAAAATAAACATTTAAATATAATTGTAAAATGAGTTCTGTACAAGTAACGTCAGTGTGCATTTCATTTGATGCCAGCTTCGAAACCATTAGTTCGAGTGTGCTGTTTTAATTAGTGTTCGATTTTTGTAAGTTGATAAACATTTCGGGAATCCAAACATAAGGATTTTCAGCTTTATATATATATATATATATATATATATATATATATATATATATTGGCCGCCTCGGTGGCCTAGTTGACAGCGTACTGGGCTTTCAACCCAAGGACCCGGGTTCGATTCCCGGCCAGGGCTTGGCATTTTCATACGCTGTAAATCATCCCATCGTCTGCATTAGCCCAAGTGTGCACAGTTAAACAAAGGAATGTATATATATATGTGTGTGTATGTATGTATTGAAACACTTGTACAACTTATGTATGCTCTTTGCGATTTTTAAATTTCTATTTGTACAATTCGTAAATTGATATTATTTAAGTAAAATATTTTGTTTTTTAAGTTCGTCAGTTTTTCTGTTTCTTTTCTCTTTTCAAATACTTCGAAAACAGGGTTTAGTAGATTTTAGCTACCTATAAGCACCCTACGTTTTGGTTTTAAAATAGACATTTCTGACGAAAATCTTTACGGCAGAATGTTTTTGTTCGAAAAACCGATGGAAATAAAAAAACATTTCTTGTAAAGAGAAATTGGCTGACTGTACTTGTATGCAAAGTTTCATTAAAATCGGGCTATCCGTTTAGTCTGAAGCGATACTTGTATACTGATAACTGAATATAATTTTTTAAATATTGATTTTTTACATTACTTTTTACTTTTGAAACTTATATGTGTTTGAAACCGCTGAATGTTGTTAGTTTTTTGGTTTTGAAATTCATTAAAAACTCCCGGAAATTGTAGTTTTGACTTTGCGATAAGGCTTTAAATCTCTCTCTCTCTCTCTCTCTCTCTCTCTCTCTCTCTCTCTCTCTCTCTCTCTCTCTCTCTATATATATATATATATATATATATATATATATATATATATATATATATATATATATATATATATATATATATATATATATATATATATATATATATATATATATATATATATATATATATACACACACACACACACACACACACACACACACACATATATATATATATATATATATATATAGCTACTAACGGTGTGTGTGTGTTGTGTGTGTGGGCGTGTGTGTGTATGTGTGGGTGTGTGTGTGCGTGCGCGCGCTCGTGCCGTAAATTTGTATTGTTGATTTTTGTTGTTATTTTAAGACGAAAAGCACATTGAGGCTATTATCGTCTTCCTAAATGTAAGTGTGAGTGTAAAGTGTTAAAGGCGTATGTGTAGTGTTTTAAGTGTAAGTGTGTGTTAGACTCGGGTACTGCGAGGGAAGCATTAATCCTCTCAATATGTGCAGCTAGTATGCAACCCCTTGCGGAAACAGCTGATTTCATTGAACCCCTGATATGCTATAATAGGTGTCAGGTTATGTTGTTTATTTGTCGTGTTTTCGAAAAAATTATCGTAATTTAAAAAGAATATGTTGAATTAGTACTTTTAATATTGTTGTACAGTATTTAAAATTATTGTTTAAACAATATTTTAAATATTGTTGTACAATATTAGTAACATTTTCTTGTGCAAAATGTTTATTAAGTTGAAAAACTTCCGTATTCGTCATGCTTTGTGCGTAAACATTTTAATCTCCATTAAAAATCGCCACTACGGTCACTAGTTGCACAAATACACTTAGTGTTCGGTGTCCAAACAAAATTTCTTACCGTTTGTTTACATAAAGATAACGTCACCAAACTTTAAAGCCGAAACGAACACTTTGTCATAAAAATTAATACGACGCGGTTACAGTGTTTGTTTGTGGGCTGGGTATGAAATTATGAAAACCGTTTAAATGCATTGCTGACACGAAATGGGCTCGTAACAGCCATCAACAGCAGTGTCCAAAGGTCGTTCCATTCCCAACAGTGTTAGAGGCCCTGCGATTATTTATTCAATAATAAAAGTCAGCGTTGACCCGGTGATTGAGTTATTTATGTGAAGTGCGCAGTAACTTTCTAACTGCTATTTATTTCCGCAAAATGTGTTTAACTACGCGGCTCGACTTGGTCTTCTTCTATCGCCTGTAAGGATTTCGGTAAACATAATAAGTTGGAAAGCACGTAATTCTAACAAGTTATTACATGGATGGCGTACAACATTTCACTACGCTACTCTCCACTATTGAGTAGCGTGGATCCAGCTATTGATCCACTTCCATCTAGTGGTGGGGCAGAAAACACCAAACTGTTAAAAAAACTGCTTTTCTATAAACGCCAAACAAACTGCTTTTTCAAACGGAAACAAGCAGTTGGATTTGGACTGATTTATGATTTGTTAAACAAGGAACGGCTTTCCGCACCGCCACACTTAACGTTGCCGCAAGCTCTAAAACTGTTTTCCTGCTGTTTGCCTGCTAACTGCTTTTCTTCTACCTGTTTTTCCCTTTATTTCAAAGTTGCTTGTTGCTCGTAGTGAAGTAAGAACTGTTTGGTCAATGTCAACGTTTATCTCTATTTTGTTGCGAGTTGTAGTAACAACCTCTCACATTTTGTAGATACAGATCCTAATTTTATTTAAGCATATTTTTTATATTTATTATCAATTACCAATATTTTTTAATCAACTAAAAATATTCTAAATCGTTTGCATTTTGATAATTATGCAAAGGACTATTTAATTTTTAAGTAAAAAAAAGAATGCTTCTATTAGAAATCCATTGCATTTTGTAAATATAAAATGGCAAACATAATTATTACGTTTTTAGAATGTAATTTAATTATTACTACACTTATAAGGATTATTTTTATCCTTTCTAAATGCTTTACACCCAAAAATAAGTTAAGGACATGGTGGTAATGGAAATGAAAAAGTAGTCTTAGAAAACTGAACGTATGTGCTTTATGTATTAGCTGCTAATACAACTTTGAGTTTCAGTTTTCTAAACTTGTTTTTTTCCAACTGTTTTTAAAAGCAGCTTTTTTCCTAAACAAACAGTTTGTTGACGTTTTGTAAAAATAGCAGAAACGCCCACCTCTACTTCCATCCCCAATCTTTTGGGAGAATTCAGAACCTAAAATCCCTTCCACGTCCTAACAGTTCGTCACTATACCCATCCCCATACGTAGCCACGTGAGACTGACTATAAGTGATGCAATGCTTTCCAGCAAACGGACATATATTTGTAGACAGTAATTTTTCTTTCATTTTGAAAATAAAGTGTTGTGTATTTTAATAGGAAGTTAATAAAATTGTTTTGCAATAATTGTTTTAAAGCAAAACGACAAATTTTACCACCCGCAGAGGGGTTCAGACTACTTGCAGCTATTGAGAGGATTTAGACATTCCTCACGGTACCCGAGTCTAACACACACTTACACTTACAACACTACACTTACGACTTTAACGCTTTACACTCACACATATATTTAGGAAGGCAATAATAGCCTGAACGTGCTTTTCGCCTTAAAATAAATAAAAAAAAACACACAAATGTTACCACTTCTATTTATCCTCATACGAAGCCACGTGATACTAACTATAGATATTGCAATTCTATTAAGCAATAGCATTGTATACGAGGTGTGTTCAGAAAGTAACGAGAATTTTTAAATTTCGCGGGCTTGGAGGGTCCGATTGTCAAATATTTTTTTTCTTATGTTGATACACATGCCCTTGCAGTATGATAAAACTTTCAGTTGTTTTCATTGTTGACTTTGTCTGTGACAGCCACTAAGGTTAGACGTGTTTTTATGAGCTCGGCGATTTTCGTTTGTTAAAAGAAATGGATCAAAGAATTTGTATAAAATTTTGCGTAAAAAATTGAATAAAGTGTAACAAAGTGTTGAAATGTTAACAAAGGCCTATGGTGAGTCTGCTATGAGTAAAGCAAGAGTTTAAGAGTGTATAAGCGTTTCCAAGAAGGCCGTGAAGACGTTGAAGATGACGAACGCCCTTAACGCCCCAGCACATCAACAACCGATGAAAACGTGGAAAAAGTGAAAGAAATGGTTATGAACAATCGCCGAATCACAATTAGAGAGGTCGCTGATGATGTTGGCATATCGATTGGATTATGTCATGACATTGTTTCCAATGTTTTGTGTATGAAACGCGTGCAGCAAAATTCGCTCCAAAATTGTTGAATTTTGAACAAAAACAGCGACGAATGGAAGCTGCTGAGGAGTCACTAAATGAAGTCAACGATGATGCAGAATTAATGAAACGTATTATAACAGGTGACGAAACATGGGTTTACGGATATGACGTCGAAACTAAGGCTCAATCATCCCAGTGGAGGCATTCTGGCTCGCCAAGACCGAAAAAGGCTCAACAAGTGCGGTCGAACGTGAAGGTTATGCTCACTATGTTTTTCGATATTAATGGCATAATGCATCATGAATTCCTGCCACCAGGTGAAACGGTCAATAAGGAGTACTACCTACAAGTTCAACGCCGTTTGCATGAAGCAGTTCGGAAAAAATTCCCGGATCTGTGGAAAAACAATGCATGACTTTTGCACCACGATAATACACCAGGTATCGTATTCGTAATACACCAGATAATCTTCATTGCTTGTTCGTGAATTTTTGGCCTGAACATTATGAGGATTTCTGGATACTGAACAAACCCTCAGTTTGAATCTAACCTTGGCTGTACATATGGAGCTCTGTATAGGTGGACGTCTTATTTCTCTATTTGTCTGCTTTTATAGATGAAAAAATTTTTAATGGAAGATTCTTCCTACTACCTCTTGAGCAAGTTGTATAGCAGTGTGTCGGTAGGCTGCCGTTTAGTGGCGCGGTCCTCCTCGATGTTCTGCCGAACAACGATTTTCGACCTGTATTTATACTCTAAAAAGACGAAACCATAATTTCTCAAAATGCTATTGTTAAAACTAACAACTAGCTCCGTAGAATGTGCGAGGTGGTGCGCCGGCAGTAATGCCCAGAACGAAATGTGACAATCTAGGTAAATATAGAACAGAGATACGCGAGTACTGCGAACCAATCAAGAGCGAGTATTGCTTGACCGGAGTGAACTAGGTTTCGCCGGCGTAGGTAGTTTGAAAGCCGGGAGATAAGTCGGGGGATTTTTAGCGTGGTTGTTTAGGTGTTAGTAAGCGGAAGTAGATTGTGTAACTTAGTGCTTGTGTTGTTTAGGCGATGACACACTAGGATCCATTGAAACTTGGCATTTACACAGTCCACTTGTGGTTTCATGGGGTTAGATACAGTCACAGTTTTCTTTACGTCCACGTGTCCACTCCACAGTTTTGTGTTTTTAGCGTTTTGTTTTGTTTTGTAGATAATAGAATTTCAAATTAAGTTATAAATTTATGAAGAAACCTTAAATTTTGTTCGGACATTTTACGAACAAAAACATTTTCTTTCAAGTATTCATTTATAATTTCTGCTATATTACTGTCAGATGCGCATAATCTGAATTTTATTGTTCAGCGGATCCGAAAAACGCGCCGTGGAAGCACCGTGTTCGTTTCATTGGATTAGCGACGTTCAACCACGGCTACCTGTAACAGTATGCAAACACGTGTTATTATTTTCCCCCATTGCCGGCATCTTGTGTGGCCTACGTAAGAGCTGAGCGAACGAATATTAAATACGTCTCCCGTTTCGCTACGCTCATCTATAGCGCGTTAAGTGAGTTTAAGTCTCTCCTCCCCCCCCCCAGTTTAATGGCCGACCGACGCTTATAATTAACTCTAAAGTTTTAATAAAAATGGTAAGCTAACCGAAGAACGGTGGGGGGGATGGTATTTGTATTCAAACAATGTACGGCCAAACGGTGTCAGGGAAAATTGCAATAATTATTCTCGGCTTTTTTTTTGTAAGAATCCGACGCAAGTCGTATAATTTACCTGCGTTTGGTGGACTTCGCATGCGCGCAATTTTTAAACGCACAGTGAATAACGTTTGGCTTGTGAGACAGAGTTTTTTTTTGGTCGGATAAAAGGTCGTAAAATTATTATTTCATAAGACATTTAGATTGCCGAGAGAAAGTTATAAAAACAATGTACTAAAGTGCCCAAGATCGTATTTACAAAAAAATATAATGTTTGTATGTATAAAGAATAGATGACGTAAACAAATCTATATGTAACTGACACACCCTGTATTTTTTTAAATATTCCAGGTATTTCAATTCTGCTGGCCGGAATAAATTTATGTAGGGTAGTTCATTTCTCTTGTTTCAAGACGTTTTTTGTTTTTTTTTTCAGTGGCCATATTTCGCTTCCATATAAGATTATATTTTTTATAATTGTATTTTGTATTCTATGTTTATATATTTCCGATACATGTTGATCTCATGCGATGCCCTTCAGTATCCTTATTGCTCGTCTTCCCATTCGTATTTCATTCTTTTATCGCTGTGTACAAGAGCCCATCACTAGTAATTGTGATTACCAAATACTTACAAGTTGTACACATTTTGATTTGTGTGTTGTGTTCAAAAAGAATATTCCTGCTCTACCTTCCAATGCACATGCACTCCGTTTTGTTTAGATTTACCGCAAGTCCCCAAATAACATATTCTAATTTTCTCATCTTATGGGATATACTGGCTTACTACAAAATTCGACAACAGTGAATCAGTTATTGTGCATAAATTACGATATCGTGGGTAGTGATTTATTCCCAGTAGGCCATCATTCGGACGGAATATGGTTTAAATTTGTTCTCAGTTCAGAAACGTATTATTGAAGCGAAGCTTTTAATGTTAGCTTTGGCGAGAGGCGTGAATACAAAAAACGTCTGTCGAACGGAAGAATGTAACGGGAATATGGAACGAACGAGCAAACGATTTTTTTCTCTATTTCCGACTCTTTTCTTCCTCCTTTTCGATAACAGTATTATATGGAAACGTTGTGTTGCTTTAGTTTCGGTATTTTCCCTTAGTTGAAGAACACGTGCACGTTGTAACCGTTTATAATACGTTCGAAATTAATATAAACGTTTATAATAATTATTGTTAATATTGCTAGTTCTTAAACAACATAACCTGAAATTTATTATAGCCTATCAGCTGATCGTTACGAATTAATATAAAACAGCTGATCTTTTACTATAACTACAGTAAATAATTTCTAAGCTAGGTTCACGTATTTATTTATTTAAAAAAAAACAAGATATTTGTAAACGTACCTTCAAACTGATTGTACATTGAGCAAAGATATTATCGACAAAAGCTTCGCTTTTGTCGGTAACTCCCCTAGTTCCACACGTGTACTTTTTTTTAATGTACCAGTTTTAAGTTAAAAATTTGTACGTTAACAACTTATGATAAAGAATGTCATCCGTCTCTGTCAGTCGCAGAGCGAAATTTATCCGCGTGTTCTCTTCGTGAATTGAGCCATCAGAAAACTACACGCTGCCTACACTACAACAATAATGACGGTTATTCAGTCCGAAATGACACTAAACCTAATAAAAGTTAAGTTTAGTTAATAAAACACGGTGTATACATTTAGACGACCGGCAACACATCTGTCCGGCTTGATTTAGAGTTTAACGCTGGGTTAAGCATGGTAGCGACGTTTTGGCAGGCCCGAATAAGTCAGGCGCCCACGCCAGCCAGCGCCGCCCTAATGTAGGCGCAAACACAGCCTATTTATATACATATATATCGCTGGTATTAGCATTGTTCCGCTGAACGCCATAACTCAAAATTAATACATATAAATCGGATATCGTGTATAAATTAACACAGTATCCTTCAGGCGTGTATTCAAACATAAAACAGCAGGCGTAGTGCGTTAGTTTTGAAATATTCGGCCGGTTCGGACTTGTTAGATTAATTTATAACTGTGTTAGTTCGGCGGAGCTGGTGTCGGGGAGATTTTCAGAAACATTGTATGTAAATTTTTTCGAAAAAATATTTCTGAAATTATGACGATAGGATTGAGTTGTTTTATTACGGTCGGGCTGTGTTCGTTTTTTTTCAGTTTTCGGTTGATTTACATATGAAAAATTATGTTGTGTAGAAAAGTTATGCGTCGAGTTGTAACGTGTTTGGATTTAGGCTCGATGTAAGAAAGAGCGGGCAGTTTGAATAATGAGATCGGTTTTCATCGAATTTTCTTTCGGGTTTGTTTTAATCGTAATAAAAAATAGTTCTTTATATTGTAAATTTAAGACTGCTTATGAATTTATCACCTCTTTGTAATTTAATTTTATTAGTAGCCTAATCATTGCCTGGAAAACAAGATCGAGTCTTGCGAAAATTCACTCTCAAAATCGATTATACGTAAAATTTGTTTTAAGTAAAAGAACAAATTTTAAATAAATGTTTTATTTTATCGTTTTGGGGAAACACAACCCGCATTTTTTAAGTGTAATTTTGTCAATTAACTCACACATAGTGTCTATTTAAATTGGGGTGTAACAAAATTGGTGTTTTTGAAATTCACATTTTTCCTACAGAAGAACCGATTTAAATAAAAAATTTAGCACGTTTAAAAACAGTAAAAACCAGTTAAGGAACGATTAGTCGATTCCAGTTAACGATGTATAAACAAATTAGGTTAAACTTTAAAATAATATTTGTCATTTTCGTATTTCACGAACGTTTATTTACAGGAATACGAAATTTTTCTGCAAAATGGAAATTTTTGTTATTTTATTCTTGGAATAATAAATTATTTTGATCACTGAACAAAATTACAAAGCTCATTAACAAACAAAACGGTTTTTGTTAGTCCGAAATACATGAAGAAATTTTAATAATGCATTAGAGTTACATGTGTTGCTTACTGTACAAAGAAATGATCAGCTGTTTAATTAAAAACACGTGTTGATCAGCTGTTTGTTGTAAGTAAAATATTATTATTAAATTCACGATGGTTTCATTTTGTATTGTTTAAAGCATTAAAAAGAAGAAAATATCATAATCTATATTTTTTCGGCGTTCCTTCAATTTGATATAAATCTCGTGAACATTCATCGAATAGTTCTCCAAAACTAAGGGCGAGTTCGTACAAAAAAATATAAATATAAATAACATAGTAAACATTGTAGGGCTATATATTTTGAAATTTAAAACAATTTTAAAAGACGACTATTACAGATATTATATATTTAAAGGGTACTGAAACGTTTGGGCTTCAATTTATACACTTGTCCTAAACCTACGTTCAGTTCTTACCATGTACAGGGTGTTCCAGGAAGAAACGGGAATAATTGCAGGGCGTGTTCTAACAGTGAAAGTTATGAAAAACGTTTATATAAAAATGGGGTCCGTAACGGCTTCGTTAGCGAGTTACAGCTGGCGAAATATTTCACCGTAATTCTTGGAAAAAAATGGCAATACTAAGAACCTAAATTAATATGTAATCTTGATTGTTTCTTATGGTTTTTTATTTTATTTACACAATTTTGTTCAGAATTAAATTTTTATACGTTTTATGTTAAAATTGTATTTGCGTAATAGGGAAATAACAGAGTTATTGTAGGCCAAATGTTAAAAAAATGTATTGTTTTGGCTCCGGATTTTTGCTTTTTACACCGGTTTACTTAAAAACTATTTGACTTGCGGCTCTGGGACTAGTTTTATTCAGTTTTTCAGGGCAAAATCTATAAGAAACCATCACGATTACCTCTTAATTTAGGTTCATAGAATTTCAGTATTGATAAATTCCCTCTTTTTCCACAAATAATACCGAAATATTGCGCCAACTGTAACTCGCTAATGGAGCGTTTCCGGTCCTATGTTTATGTAAAATTTTTTCATAATTTTCACTGGTAGAACTTGCCCCGCAATTCTTTCTTTTTCTTTCCGAAACACCCTGTACAAATGACGTCTTATTTTTACATCGGTTGTTTTTATAAAACAACGATACGTTCGATTTTTATATTTTATTGTAAATCTGCAGCGGTAATCGTTTAAAATGATACGTCATCCGTCGAAATCGGTTCAACGATAGTGACGTAGTTCCCTGAAAACGAAACTACATAACCAAAAACTGCAACTATTAAGTGTGGAAATGATTTCACGTTACGACAGGTAATATTATTAAGTATTTTAAATTTATTACTCATTGAAAAACAGCTGTTTCTTTGTTTTCGTTACTTTGTAAGTTATATTTATTCTATAACAAAAACGAAACCCTGTACAGACACGCGCGATATACGATACGCAGTATTTTCAGTCTAAACCACCGTATTTTCAGAATCATATTTCCGTTTCTTTCTTTTTATCGCAGTCGTTCTGAACTTTAAAATAATCTTTACAACGTCAGCGAATTAAGTGTTCACGTGTAAAAGTATCCGTTACAAAACTATTACACTAATTCTGATGTGTTTATGCTATGGACGTGCGTAGGACGCAACAGCTGAATTGTGAGTCAACGCGCAGGCTCAGCCCCGCCTGATTGTGCTATCAGGTTGTCGACGGCTTGGCAGTGAGGGTGATTGCACACGTAATGGAGACTGTCGTACGATAAAAATTCGATATTGTTTTGATGCATCTTCTGGACGGTTGGATGTTCAGTGACTTTTTGTGAATATTCTATTTCATACACTAGCTGCACCTATTTAGACGTCCCTCGCGGTACTCGAGTCTAACACACACTTACACTTACAACACTACACTTACGACTTTAACACTTTACACTCACACTTACATTTAAGGAGGCGATAATAGCGTCAATGTGCTTTTCGCCTTGAAATAACAAAAAAAGCATATGAAAACAGTAAATACCCCCCCTCTCCACAAAGTACCTGAGGACTGTTTCGTGTTTTGACGTTGTTTCAAATAAACTTCAAATAATGTTTAGGATAAACTTGCAAGTTTTTATACATAGTAACATACCAAAAGTGATCACAAATCTAACTGCTTTAAATATTTCTATTCTGTTGATGGACATATCAGGGCTGAAAAAACTAAAGCACTGTTATGAATCTCATTCTTTTTCAACTTCTTACTGATCTATCTTTCTTCAATAGAGTTTAATTCCAGGTGATTGGTGCTTCGGGTGTAATCGTTCTTGTCCAGTTAAACAAAATATTTGCACTAACACAAAAAGGAGAAAATATATATTCTCGACTTGTAGATTTTAGTTACCTAGTCAGTGGTACATCAGCTGTCGTACTGATAAATGTGGAACTACTGTCTGGGTCATGTAGTACCGGCTCGGTGCTGGGTCGTTGTCGGTCCAGTATGTCAGAGATCTGCAGCTTGCCTTTACTGATCCACCGCCGACACGAAGCTTCAGTACGTCGATACTGGCCGTGTCGTGTATTATCGGCACCGAGCCGGATCGATGTCGGTCCCAGAGATCTGCAGCTGGTCCTTACTGATTCACCGCTGACACTTCAGTAAGTTGCTACTGGCCATGTCGTGTATTACCAGTACCGAGCCGGATCGATGTCGGTCCCAGAGATCTGCAGCTCGCCCTTACTGATTCACCGCCGACACGAAGCTTCAGTACGTCGCTACTGGCCGTGTCGTGTATTAACGGCACCGAGCCGGATCGATGTCGGTCCCAGAGATCTGCAGCTGGTCCTTACTGATTCACCGCCGACACGAAGCTTGAGTACGTTGCTACTGGCCGTGTCGTGTATTACCGGCACCGAGCCGGATCGATGTCGGTCCCAGAGATCTGCAGCTCGTCCTTACTGATTCACCGCCGACACGAAGCTTGAGTACGTTGCTACTGGCCGTGTCGTGTATTAACGGCACCGAGCCGGATCGATGTCGGTCCCAGAGATCTGCAGCTGGTCCTTACTGATTCACCGCCGACACGAAGCTTGAGTACGTTGCTACTGGCCGTGTTGTGTATTACCGGCACCGAGCCGGATCGATGTCGGTCCCAGAGATCTGCAGCTCGCCCTTACTGATTCACCGCCGACACGAAGCTTGAGTACGTTGCTACTGGCCGTGTCGTGTATTATCGGCACCGAGCCGGATCGATGTCGGTCCCAGAGATCTGCAGCTGGTCCTTACTGATTCACCGCCGACACGAAGCTTCAGTACGTCGCTACTGGCCGTGTCGTGTATTATCGGCACCGAGCCGGATCGATGTCGGTCCCAGAGATCTGCAGCTCGTCCTTACTGATTCACCGCCGACACGAAGCTTGAGTACGTTGCTACTGGCCGTGTAGTGTATTATCGGCACCGAGCCGGATCGATGTCGGTCCCAGAGATCTGCAGCTCGCCCTTACTGATTCACCGCCGACACGAAGCTTGAGTACGTTGCTACTGGCCGTGTTGTGTATTATCGGCACCGAGCCGGATCGATGTCGGTCCCAGAGATCTGCAGCTCGCCCTTACTGATTCACCGCCGACACGAAGCTTCAGTACGTCGCTACTGGCCGTGTCGTGTATTACCGGCACCGAGCCGGATCGATGTCGGTCCCAGAGATCTGCAGCTCGCCCTTACTGATTCACCGCCGACACGAAGCTTCAGTACGTCGCTACTGGCCGTGTCGTGTATTACCGGCACCGAGCCGGATCGATGTCGGTCCCAGAGATCTGCAGCTCGCCCTTACTGATTCACCGCCGACACGAAGCTTCAGTACGTCGCTACTGGCCGTGTCGTGTATTACCAGTACCGAGCCGAATCGATGTCGGTCCCAGAGATCTGCAGCTCGTCCGTACTGATTCACCACCGACACGAAGCTTGAGTACGTTGCTACTGACCGTGTTGTGTATTACCGGCACCGAGCCGGATCGATGTCGGTACCAGAGATCTGCAGCTCGTCCGTACTGATTCACCACCGACACGAAGCTTGAGTACGTTGCTACTGGCCGTGTCGTGTATTACCGGCACCGAGCCGGATCGATGTCGGTACCAGAGATCTGCAGCTCGTCCGTACTGATTCACCGCCGACACGAAGCTTGAGTACGTTGCTACTGGCCGTGTCGTGTATTATCGGCACCGAGCCGGATCGATGACGGTTCTAGAGACCTGCAGCTCGTCTCTTCTAACCGGTACACCAAAAGGTAAGTTCAGAACTGCTGCGTAATGGATGTCGTGTAGTCAGATTCGGTCATATAGTCTAGTACACCGGTCAACTACTTATAATGTTAACTGTACAATGTAACTATAAATATTCTGAAATAAACGTTTGATTATAAACATTTTTCAATTGCAGAATCTAAATTTATAACTCAATCCTGCGTCTGATTGTGACGTGAACGAATCTTTTCATAAATCCATTGTTGAATTTATTAATGGTAAAGACGGAACAATAAGAGACTTCTAAATGAAATAAAACATCTTACGACAGTATGTTTTCATAAATACGGTACAGTACTGCGGGAAAGTGGAATATCGATTGTTGATGTAATCGATGATGGATGCTCGATGTTTATAACGTGCGATTAATATTGTCTATTGTTAGTTGCATGAGGTTTTGTCTTTACTGTTATTTATGTTATAGCGTTGTCGTATGTTGTGCATGTTAATGTTGTCTCGACGCGAGTTTTTTTTCTCGCGAAACTCTTCTACTAGGCAGAAAAAAAGTTCATTCGCTCGCTTCTGACGTTCGTGCTCGGCTTATTTTATAGAGTCGTTTAGATTTTTTCCATTAATAATTTTATAGTAATTAACGCAGGCTCGTCTGTTGATCATCGCCGGTTTTTTTTACCGCGATGATTATTGTGCTGTTAGTGCTCCGCGGCTAGATAAAATCTGCAAAATTAGCGTAAATCAGTGCATGTCAACTTTACAAATCGTAAAGTTGTTCCAGTGGCAGTCACTATCAACTTACAAAGAATTCCATATGCGAATGCAGCTAAATATCTTGGAATGAATGTGGATGAAAAACTTAGGTGGAAAGAACATGTCAAAAAAAGAGGCAGGAGGTGAACATTAAATTCTAGGAGATGCAGTGGCTGTTGGGAAGGCATTCACAACTCTTTGCAAAACAAGCTGCTGATATATAAGCAAGTTCTAAAAGGCTGTGTGGATATACGGTATCCAACTGTGGGGTTGTACCAATAAAACAAATGCGATGATCCAAACATTTCAAAACAAAGTACTGCGAAGTATCTGCAATGCTCCATGGTATGCACGAAATGACGATATTCATTGGGACTTGGGAGTTCCTACCGTTGTAGAAGAAATTAAATTACACGCAACCAAACATAAAAAGAGACTGGCGACACATTCTAATGTGGAAGTGCGCTACTAAGGACCAGTCAGGATCAGCGCAGATCGAAACGGACTAAGCCTTGTGATTTGAAGTGTTAGTGAAGTGGGAGTCTGGCTGATGGGACGGATCTTGGACATACTTTCATGTACTTGACTCTAGTGAATGAAATATTATTTGATAAGTCATGTGACTTAGTTGTAAATTTGTAAAATAATAAAAAAATAAAATTGCTGCAAAAACATTGCACAAACTTACTTGTGAATCGTTTTCTCGAAGAAAATCCATACGATATCGACAAAACAATACCGTCATATTGGCGTAATTTTCCGTTATCGAATTTTCTCGTTCGTGAGAATTCATGTATTAAGTCATAATTTACTCCCTCAACGTAAATTTCTTCAACTTAAAATTTGCTTATAAACGGTATGTACAATGAAAACGTGATGAACTATTTCGAAGAATTAATGCCTGTACACTGTTTTTTGTCGATTTTCTGATCAGATTTTTGTTAAGGTAACAACACGTACGAGGAGATATTTAAGAACTACGTTTGATAAATATTGTTAGATGAGACTTGTTATAAAAGGTTAAGTGGCTCTGGCATTGCGATTAAATACTTATTGTACAACGTAGCTTTTTGAATTTTAATTACAGCTGCGATAAGCTCATTCTACTGGTGGAAACTAAACACCTTTTATCTCCTGACAGGAAGAACGCCGTAGATCCGTAGAACCGTAGATCATGTGGCCACACAGCTTCCTCCATAAGCTACACAAGGTTCCTCCGTGGTACATTCCTGTCCTGTTCGTGTGTACCGTCAGACCACAGTGCCCTCTAGTGAGCCTCATGATGCCCTTTACCCAGAATGTTGTCCAAAGGTTTCGGGATGATAGACTATCACCTTCGTCATCTGTAGCACAGTCCTAGCCAACACCATCTTGAACTCTAGACCCTCCACCTTGTAATACATTGCTCTTAAGCCACTTGTTGACTTTGTCATGCGCGCAAGTGTTCAGAAAGGCATTATTCTCATGAAAGACGTTTTGGACCCTGAATGCTGACCATCCTCAAGTGATAGGACCTTCAGGACAATCACTTGGATCATCTTTGCTTGTTCTTTAGCTAACACAACCTCTGGGAGCTTAGACGGCACCCGGTGATCACCTTTCCAACTTTAAGAACAGCCAACTGTTCCCCTTAACTGTACGGATGATGACGTGTGGTCAATTGATATCCAGAGTCCGCGTACTAGTCCCTTAATCACGCAACCTTTGAGTATTCTGTTCCACCTAGATTTGGAATCAATACGCTTTAGCTATTGATGCAGTTCCTTAATAACAGGTCAGTATCAATGTGTTTCCACTCAGCACTGCGTGGAGGCGTGTACGTCCGCTCTTCAGGTTTCATACTCCCATCCTGCCGATCCTCTAAACGGTACAAACATTTTCACTTCATCAAGAAACCCGAAACAGGAATCTTCATAAACATATCAAGGTTAATTGTCGTGTTCACAATCACCGTACTTTCCCTATTATACTTCGTATAGTGTGAAAATAAACTGTTCGTATACGATTTCCAAATCCACTAATTCATTTAAACCGATCATTATTTCTAACTCTGAATAGTTTACACATATTTCACGACCGATATTAATTCAATTAAAAGCATCACGTGCGTCCACTAGCCTCGCAGCGGGGAGCCGAGACCTTTCCACTCTTGCCTATAAAACCTCGATTTATCAATTCTAAACGCGGCGTAATCAATTGATAACAAGGCGTTCCCGCGTTACTCACCGGATCCGATTAATTGACATCCTGGCTGCATCGCCAGGCTTATCTAATGCGCGCTGCGAAACTGTGTAAATTACCAGCTGATAGTGTAAGGCGGAAGTGTGTTGGTGTGAAGTGTTTAGCGTGTTGGCATTTGTATCTGGCAAACGCGAGAGATTCTGATTGCACGGAAGGAGTTGGATGATCCGTTAGTGGTTCTGGCAGGCTTGACGTACGTCCTGAACTGTTTGCGTTTGTCTTGTTTTGTATCTTGCATAAATTTAAATCAGATCGATGGTTTTAGTTTTTTGGCGAATATCTATTGAAAAAAGAGTTTTTGTGGTTAGGCACAGACCGGGGCAAAAGAAATGAGCTCGATGCTGAACTCTAGAAAACTTTTTGAAATGTTAAATAAATATAACTCCAACAATGCTGACTATCGTTTCGTTTTACACTATTGTAACCGGATAAACTGCAAATTGGTTACCAGTTAAATCGGATATAGTCAAAGCGCTACCGTGGAGCTGCAGCCAGGCAGTTAAAAATACGCCCTAAATTGTAAAGTCACCGTTCTTTGAAGTAATAGTAGTAATAAATGTCACTTGTTACCACACTAATGCATATGAAATCTATATAAAATTATTGAGAGGAGCTATACGTCCCATACCCGCCCATGTACCTTTATGTACCTTTTTCCCAGGAAATACTGTACCAAGCTACATTAAATTTGTATCACGTATGGGACATATGTTTGTAAATATTCGGTAGTAAAATTGTTAGTTAAAAATTAAAAATATTTTGTTTATAATTTGTTTACTAAACAACCAAATTTTACTGTTTTTAGTTCTAATAAATATTTTTTTCTCATACATTAACACAGGTCTTAAGTTATAATTCTAATACAGCCTAAGCACAACAATACACTTGATGTGTGGTGAAAATTTCATGAGAATCGTTTCAGTAGTTTCCGAGAAAAAGGAACATAAGTAAAAAAAAATGAATTTTTGGGGAAAACTAATCGAGTTGGCCTTATTAAATCGATATTTTGTAAATATCGATTTTGCTATAAAAATAATGTACCGAACAAAAATATGCGAAAACAATTGGATTGTCACTAAACAACCAAATTTTATTGTGTTTAGTTCTAGTAAATATTTTTTTTCTCATACATTAACAGGTCAAATGTTGTAATTCTACTACAGCCTAAGCACAACAATACACTTGATGTGTGGTGAAAATTTCATGAGAATCGGTTCAGTAGTTTCCGAGAAAAAGGAACATAAATAAAAAAAAATGAATTTTTGGGGAAAACTAATCGAGTTGGCCTTATTAAATCGATATTTTGTAAATATCGATTTTGCTACAAAAATAATGTACCAAACAAAAATACGCGAAAACAATTGGATTGTCACTAAACAACCAAATTTTACTGTGTTTAGTTCTAATAAATATTTTTTTCTCATACATTAACACAGGTCTTAAGTTATAATTCTACTACAGCCTAAGCACAACAATACACTTGATGTGTGGTGAAAATTTCATGAGAATCGTTTCAGTAGTTTCCGAGAAAAAGGAACATAAGTAAAAAAAGTGAATTTTTTGAAAAAACTAATCGAGTTGGCCTTATTAAATCGATATTTTGTAAATATCGATTTTGCTATAAAAAATAATGTACCAAACAAAAATATGCGAAAACAATTGGATTGTCACTAAACAACCAAATTTTACTGTGTTTAGTTCTAGTAAATATTTTTTTCTCATACATTAACAGGTCAAATGTTGTATTTCTACTAAAGCCTAAGCACAATAATATACTTGATATGTGGTGAAAATTTCATGAGAATCGGTTCAGTAGTTTCCGATAAAAAGGAACATAAGTAAAAAAATGAATTTCTGGGGAAAACTAATCGAGTTGGCCTTATTAAATCGATATTTCGTAAATATCGATTTTGCTATAAAAATAATGTACCGAACAAAAATATGCGATAACAATTGGATTGTCACTTAACAACAGCACACGGATTCGCTCCCAGGTAGGTGCACGCACTGAATTTTTCTCACCTAAAGAGTTCGAACAACTCCGGACTTCAGATTCCGCCGGGACTTGTGTACATATTATTTCTAATCAGTAGCACAAAGCGATACTGAAGTATTCGGACAGGTGTCAGTCAGCGTCCGATCAACTGTATCGAATTGTTCGCGCCACAATGGGGGTCCTTCAATAAAAATTAGGAGGTCGTAGAGGACGGTAGGGTCTCGATGAGGTGGGCATTCCTTCTTACAAGGTCAGGCGGCTGGATGGAATGGATTTCTTTTCTGTCTATCGTGCACAATATTATCATTTATAAGAAATCGTTATTGCTATAAAATAGAACCAGGGAACTATAACATTTACCACTTGGTTTATAAGAGGTCAATTATCTAATAATCGAGCTCCTTTAGGTGGAAAATCACTGTTTGGAATATTTGTGAAGAAATAAATGTCAATTTTTAAATATTGTGGTAACGAGATAAATATGTTTAAAAGTTTGCGTGTACCACAACTACTCATTAATTTGCATTCGATTTATCATTATCAAATAATGATAATTATCACGCTCACTTAATGATGGTACTATAAACCAGTTTGTCCAAATAACGGAAGGATTACCGAAGTAGATAAAAAACACAAGCGGGCATCAAATATAAAAATAAAGGACATGTCACGCAGGAATGTGAAAATACAGTTGGAAGAAAATTTCAACACTTCCGTAGCTGAGACGCTGAATCACGTATGGAATTTCTAGATTTTGACCACTGTTAAGTTCTCCTTGATACGCGCACTTTTAAAACCAATAAAACGTTATTTTCTAAACATTTAGGATAACGCAATAGTGGCCGTAGTTTTGGACTAATGAAGCTTACACATAAACACTACTAATGTGTTATAAGAGCTTTACAGGAGCTCCTGTAAGCTCACCAAGCTTATGTGTAAACGAAATCTAAGAAAACCTTTCACGATGTTTAGTGAAAGTATTGCAATCGTTAGAGAAATCAATCTTAAAATTTTGATTGTAATTGCTTCAAAATTTAGGTGTTCTTTGAGGGTGTGGGTGTGTGTGTGTGTGTGTGTGTTTGTGTGTGACTGTGTGTGAGCGCGCGCGCGCGTGTGTTTGTGTGTGTGTTTGTGTATGTGTGTGTGTGTGTGTGTGTGTGTGTGTGTGTGTGTGTGTGTGTGTGTGTGTGTGTATGAGCGTGTGCGTGTTTGTGTGTGCGCGCGTGTGTGTGTGTGTGTGTGTGTGTGTGTGTGTGTGTGTGTGTGTGTGTGTGTGTGTGTGTGTGTGTGTGTGTGTGTGTGTGTGTGTGTGTGTGTGTGTGTGTGTGTGATGGTTCAAGTGCCCGTGTATGCGTTTAAGCGCTTTTGTTTCTGATTGTTGTTACATTGATAAAGATCAAACGAATCGACTAGTTTCGATAAAAATGGAATTTCCTATACATCGGAATTGTTTATTAAATTCGGAATACAGTTATTTAAAAAAAAAATTGTCACAAAACCAGTTAGAATTAAAGAAAAGCCGCATTTAACTCAAATATATTCCTTAAGTTATCCAGATAAATCGATAGATTGTTTCTTGAAAAAGAAATCATTTTGGTAGACTGCTGACAAAATCTGGAGCATCGCTTGTTTTTAACAAAATGGTTTTGTCAGATTCCTTTGAATATTTGTTATAGCTCAAGATATAAAATTAAAGAAATTTATCACTGTTTTTCTCGATTTACTTTCTGCCTGTGAATTTATCTGATTTGAAAATTAATTAAATAACCTAAATAGTAAATCCCTAAAATTGTAATAAAATATAAAGGACTGATTGAATGTTTTTTTTGTCAAGAACTTCTGACACGGTTTTGTAGAGGGGGAATACAGCAACACGAGATATTTTGCAATGTTCTTGAAAAAGTATTTTAATTTGCTTTAATAGTATAATGTCTTAACTCAAAAAAGCAAACTATTCGTCAACATTTCCGAAATGCTGCGGTTCACAAGTGGCTGATATTGCATTAAAAATAAAGCTTTCTTTCGCCAACATCGTCTTTGTCCCGCGCACCGAAGTACAATGCACACAGATATGACTAATACAGGCGAGGCTGCAGCTAGTTATGATTGATTTGTCCGGCTGAGCTCGGCCTTAGCGTAGGCAATGTGATCGACCGCGCATGCGCCCTGCTGGCTGATTTAGTGCCACTGAAATACTGATAAATCTCTACTATTTTGTCTTGTTTCTACGCGACGTTTCAGTGAAATCGGTTTACGCGGTATTCACGGTAAATATCACGTGACACGCAAAGTAAAAAGGACATATTGAAGTATTTTTATTGAATTTTTTTTATTTGTTTTGTGTTTTTTGAGAAATAATTTTCATATTTTAGATTTGAAATTTACTGTATTAAATACAATTTATTTCGCCTGGTTTTGTAATTGATCCGTGTGTGCGTGCGCGCGCGCGCGTGTGTTTATGTACGAAAGCAATTTTGTTTGACGTTGTCAAAACTAAAAAAATGCTAAATTTCTGTTTAACCGAATCTGTATTAAAAAAAATGTTAAAGTAAAAACTTCATAAGGAGCTCTCACTTTTTCGTATGATGGGTAAATAAACACTCGCTATAGTACGAGTAACAAACATGCAACGCTTAGTCTACCGGTAAGCTATCACATTGTAGTGCCTTTGTGGCTCAGTATTATGAATTCTGCTAAAAAAACTTCAGGATGTGATTTTTCAACCCAATACTTTAGGTTGCAATAATAATGTGCATAAATTATTGCAGCGGTGATATGATGAGATCTTACGGTGGTAAATCATCTATTGACCTAAATATTCTAAAGACGTTATTCATCAGTCAAACAAAATTTATAGTAAAGAATCGTGTTTATGAAATACTAGCAGGACGTCTCTGATAGTTTGTCATATTTTCAATTTTACCTCCAAATATAAACGAAATAAAACGCTTAAATTTCGCTTAAAAACGCAAATAAAGTTTTCTGATTTGAAAAGGTGCGTCGCAAATTGCACATTACCGAGAGTAATTAGACACATCCGAGGTTACGACTTTGTTAATGATACATGACAGGCGTTAAGAGCGCAGCGAACAAGGATATGATAAAAAAAATCAAATGATAAGCACGGCACGGCACGGCACGACAAGACACGTTGAAACATCGTGATGTGTCAGCTGATTGCTGGCAATTAACAACGAATTACACGGGACCAAAGGTTATCCGTTTAAATACCTCGGTGGCTAGGTGCGTTGAACGTTCACGCGTGTTTTTTTTAATTGCGTTAAGTTGGCATTATCAAATAAAGGGACGTGTAATTGTTATGCGTGCACCGGAGTTACGTGATTAACGGCGAGGTGGCGCTAGTGGTCAGGTTCTAAACGTTGTGGGGCCAGCAGATACACACAGTGTATTCTAATATAAGGAGATATTAAAATAATTGATTATGATTATATAGTTCAACAAGGGTTTTAAAGAACTAAGTCAGGTTTCGAAGTTAAACAGTACAGGCATAATATAAGTAGAAATTAGAATTAAATTACCGACGAATTACCGACTAAAAAAGACCGAATTATTTAGGTAGTTAAGATCCGGTCGGTCTTCATGTTTTACTCGTCAAAGTCGTAGGTTCGAGATTGAAGTTACTGCCGCAACCTTATGGAATCCATTACGCCTTACATCGATCCCTCCTCCTAATTAATCTGACATACGTCAAAAATAAAAGTCGTGTATCATGTTTTCTCTTCCTTTTTATTTTAATTACTATAATTTGTTCGAAAACACAGTTTTTTTCACAACATAACCTGGAACTTATTATAGCCTATCAGCTGATCGTTACGAATATACGTAAAACAACCGATCTTTTAATATAACTACCAAAATGAAATTAACGATACATTTCGTATATTTATATCGGTCAAACTTCTTCGTAGTTTTCCTTCGTTGTTATCGCGTGCGCCTCACGCGCGCAAAGTCTTCGGTTCGATTCCGGTCGGAAACGCAGGAAATTTTTAATTACTTGACTTGCGTCTCGCGCAAAATATACTGTCATATATCGATACAAATTTTACCCGCAGGGGGTGCGGACTAGCTGCACGTATTGAGAGGATTTAGACGTCCCTCGCAGTACACGAGTCTAACACACACTTACGACTTAAACTTTTTACACTAACACTTACATTTAGGGAAGCGATAATATTTATTGAGAGGAGAGCAGTACCCGAGTCTAACACACACACTTTAATGGTGACTTTAACTTTTTACACTCACACCTCAATGTGCTTTTCGCCTTATTCGTGCACTCGCATCACGCAAAATCGATCATCACAACCAGCCCTAAAATATGTCAAAATGTCTTGCCCACTTTAGAAACCACTCCCACCATCCACCGCGACTTTACTGTGATTTCCCGCTGAAAATTTTCGCCGATTTCAGCTTTATGAAGTTTAAACACGTAAAGTAAATGTAACTTTAAAGATAATGTAAAGAAGAGATCTTTATATCAGCTGTTAAGGAAGTAATATTAGTATGTTTTAATTATTCACGTAGTGATCGTCGCTTTATTTCCATTATTATTAAAAAAACGTCTTTTTTGTACTCAAATGACAATATTTTTTAAAAGAAATTTATAATATATTACGCAGCTAAAGTTCCTATTAGTAGTCGAGTAATAAAGGGTATTTCAGGGAAGCGTAGTCACTCTATAAACTTGCTAACGGACAATAATGGTTTGCGGTTTCGCAGCGTTTACGACATCTTTATACCAACTGGCAGCGAATCAAGTGACTAATGGTATTCGTAATTAATCAAATAGAAATATTTAAAATAAAAACACGAGTTGCGGAAAATGAAGTGATCAGCTGTTGCACCGGCACGTGCATGTTTACACGTGCGTCATGCATATGTATGCGCGTGTACCGCGGCGTACACTACATAAATTAACAAGTACGAAATAATTTTGACGACAATATACTGCGCAGGCGCACGCATGAATAACAGCAGCTGAGGTGTAACATATCTGTTTTCGGCAGCTGTTGGCCGGTTCTTTCGCGGACATAATTTAGTTGTTTTTTTTTTACTGTAGGTAGCGCGTGCGGCTGTTTTAGCGGTTATAAACGAATAAAACATTGTGTTCAATTTTTATCGCAATTAAATCACCTTGGAGAAAATCGACAGAAATAATAATGGTGCACGAAATCGGTTTCGGTTTGTGGATGAAGGATGAAGTAGGTTGAAGCGGAAGAAATTGTTTGGCGATGAAATTTGGCATGCAGTTTTGCCAATATCTGAACGCTAATTTTTTTTTTTTTTTTTTTTTTTGTGTTTAACGTCCGACTATTGTGCACACTTGGACTAATGCAGACGATGGGATGATTTATAGCGTATGAAAATGCCAAGCCCTGGCCGGGAATCGAACCCGGGTCTTCGGGGTGAAAGCCCAGTACGCTATCAACTAGGCCACCTAGGCGGCTATATCAGAACGTTAAATTTTTAGTAGTTGATGAGCTTTTTTGATTTAAATTATTTTTTTTCAATCTTTAAATTTGCAGTAACGTTTTTGATGAAATTTTTCTATAAATCGTTTCGCAATATTAAAATAACAAAAACGTTCTTCTACAGTACTCGAATGTTTTATTGGTTTTTTATGGTTGTAAATTCCTATTTACAATCCTAAAGTAAAATAGAAATATTTGACATGTATGGAAGTTAATAACAAATTTTGAATTTGAGTGAATGGACAATAAAATGAAACTTACCCTTAACTTTTTAAAAAGTTTTAAGATTTAACTGAAATTTGCTACAAGATTACTTGGAGCATAGAATAAAATTTTAATTGTAAAAATAATATATCAGAAAATTAGTATGTTAGATTCAAACTAGAGGAAGGGATAATACAACCCTTAAGCACTGCGATCAACAGACTTATTGTACAACTAAACCTCTTTAGTAGTAGTTAAGCAGATTGATGCCCTCAGTAAGTTCGAACAGCCCACTGCAAGCTCATTATGATGAAGTTCATTAAGGTCCTGGAAACCAAAAACCCCAAGGCACGAAGAAAAAACCAGAAAGAGCTTCACGATCAAATATTATGTCTTCTTCTCTTTCCTGCACAACCTACACACGGTTTCACCATGGTATATAGCCGCCTCAGTGGCCTAGTTGATAGCGTTCTGGGCTTTCACCACGAAGACCCGGGTTCGATTCCCGGCCAGGGCTTGGCATTTTCATAAGCTATAAATCATCCCATCGTCTGCATTAGCCCAAGTGTGCACAATAGTCGGACGTTAAAAAAAAAACCGTGGTACACACCTATCCTGTTCATGTGCACCCTCAGACCACAGTGCCCTGTAATAAGCCCCATGATTTTCCTGAGCTGTGCTCTGCCCAATATGTCTGCTGCCCCTTTAATCCCTCCATATGGAACCATGCTTATAATGGCGATTACTGTGGGAACGCTCACGAAGGTAATCCCATCTTGCCTGGTGCTGCTTATTAATCCGCCTGTTAATAGCGGACCTGGCCAATTAATAGAGATCCCTAAAGCAGTCTCAGGTCCGACGAACTCAGATACAGATTCCAGTTTTCCAAGTTTATGCTTGAGTGTCTGTGTCAGCCGTATTAAATCAATATTTAATCCGATGTTGTATTAAACTGGTGTAACTGTTTTAATATTTAATATAAGTTGCTATCATAAAGTTTTAAAGTAACTCCAAAAAAAGATCGAAGCTAGCGCAAAGAGCGTTCGTGTAGCTGACAAAGGTTTCCACAAATTAAGTAGATTTTCAAAAACAGAGAGAAAAACATTTCTCCTAATTTTGTCACGTGTTGGGACAAATCAATAAAATTAATTGAAGTCTTAGGACGTACGGTATTTTTTTTTAATTTCTGTCATCATACCGGGGCAAGCCTGTTGTTTAGTCTCCTTTAACTACGCAACCGTGACAACCACAATTTTTAAAGATCGTTTTTAGATTGCTTTATCACGCCACTACGTGCAGAGTTGGCATAATATGTGCTGCGCCACGTTAACGCGTAACGAATCCGTGTGAACGGTGTCGCGCATGCGCGGTAAGGTCGCGGAATTGTCGGCGAGCGGACGCCGGTAACTTAATATTCAAGAGACGCGCTACTGTCACTGTATCGTTGCGCATATATTTCTTACAACTTCGGTTACATAAATTTCATTTAGATTGAGATAAATCGCTGTCTTAATTGAGTCGCTGGATGCGTAATCAATTTGATTGGATTAATTCGGCGGTCACGTGATTTAAACGTACCGGCCGTGACACCTTAAGATTAAGATTATATACTAGAGGAAGGGATAATTCAACCCCAGGCACTGCGATCGATTGACCTATTGTGCAACTTAACTTCTTAAAATACCTAGTTCAGCAGATTGGTGCCCCTAATAAGTTCCAGCAACCCACTGACTAGCTCACTCTGCTGAAGGCCATGGGGGCTTGCAACCAAAAACCCCTAACCTCCTACTAACAAGAGCTTCACAATCATAAATTATGTGTCCTGCAGTTTCCTCATCCTTCCTGCATACCGTGGTACATACCTATCCTGTTCATGTACACTCTCAGACCACAGTGCCCTTTTATGAGACCTTCTAGTCGGTACATCATTGGGTGCTACCTGGCCGCCACTTGGTGGAGATCTATGCTGGTTTTACGGCTGTATTTATCTTCTGAAATCTGAGCTATTCGCTCCCGCCTGTAGACTAATTAGAAAATGTCATTTAGTTGTGCAAGTTAAGAAATCTTATAATCAGTTTTCAGTGTTTTTTAAAACATTTTTTCTTCTAATTCAATGTAAAGCCGGACGGCAAATAAATGCAGAGCGGAGCTGCCCTGTGCTGAGCCGAGCGGAGCGGAGCTGAGAGGAACAAAGACGAACGACAACCGCAAGCGGAGTTCAGTCAGTTGAAATAACACGTTTGTATCGTTTAAATCCCGATATTTAGGCCTACTATAACTGATTTTAGGAAACTACCATGTTTAAAAACAGTAACCTTGGTAACGAAAAATAATAAGTTTGTGGGCGTGGTCAGCGTGGTGGGGGAAGCGGAATCAGTTTTAACCGAACCTAGTCAGAGTCGAAGCCGCTCGGAGCCGAGCACAGCGACGCCGCTTCACTCCACTAAGCTTTCAGTGGTCGCACTGACGTTAGAAACAATTGGTTAGGTTTTGAGTGCATAGTTCGCTCCGCTCCACGTTTAGTGGCCACCCGGTCTAATTCTTGTTTCATTCAATTTTTAGCATTATTCATCTGTTACAAACTTCTTTCTATGCACTGATTCTCAGCCAATATTGTCTCTTTCATCAAATTCAGATTATCCTCATTCTATCTTCTATTTGTCCTTGCACTTCTACAACTTAAACGGCCAACAACACCTACATTGAGATATATTAAAAAATGTAGGAATTTTTACCAAAAAATTTTTTTTTTTGTATAAAGTCAAAGAAATTTCATAACTCATCAAGGCAATCCTAATAATAATAGTATAAAATGATTTTCCTCGTTTTCTCCGACTAGCCAACTAAACGTACGCTTGAACAACGTTAGACTGAACAAATCTGGTGTAGTCTCTATTAATATGCCGTCTGGGCTTTGATATTCAGTTGCAGTACGTAAAGGATATAGATTACTAACGTTCAAAAGAAATACATTTACGACGTTTGCAAAACACTTTTGCTTGAAGCGTGCCGGAAAGTTTGTGCAACGTTTAGCGCCCCCTCCCGCATACATCTGGCCGCATAATACAGTTCGTGACACGCTTCGGTTTTATGAGACAATTACCCGTTGTAATTGTTTGATCAGACCTGAATGCGGCCATTGTTTTAGGGGTTACCACATCCAGCCGGGCAGATCGATAGATCGACACAGGCCGGCGATAATCGACTCACGAGGCGACTGTCACAGTTGCGCGATTTATTCGTTATTCATAACGCGTCATAACTGGAGTGTAGGGTGAGGATGGAACGTTAGCGTCCGTGGTTAGCTTTGCGCCGCTATGGGATCGGCGGAAAATACCACCGTAGTAATTGGATTCCAAACTGATAATAACGTTTTAACGCGTATCGTGTTTTAGGGTTGCTTGTGATATTTGATTTCGCGCAATGCGTGCCAATGTCATATTGCATACAGTATATTTAGCTCTTTGAGTACTGTTGTATATATAAAAATATAATTGTGACTACTAAACAGCTGATTTCGCACAACAGCTGTTGCTTCAATATCGTTTCAATTTAGGTTATGTTAAAAACTGAATTTCTAAGTAAAATGGACAATCAAATTATTTAAATGAAGGAAAAAGATTACGAAAAAATGAACGAGAAAGACTACGACGATCAGAAAGTAAATTAAAAAAAAAATGAAAATATTGTAATTGATAAAAGAGTTATGACTGAAGAGCATCAACTAATTAATTACAAAAACGAGAAATCGAGAAAAACGTGATACATGATTTATATTTTTTAAGTCGGGTACTCTATCGATTGAGATAATTTTCATAAACACTCACGTGTTATAAATATAGAATTTGTGAATCGAAACATACAAAAGTCATCGAAATGTGCAGGGTACTACGCAAGAAATCGATAACAATTTATCGATCTTTCTGTGTTTTACATCTAGAAATGTAGATAGGTAAAATAAACTTCCAACTTTGTTCTTTATTTTTAAGATCACGGTCTTTTAAATATGTTCTTTTTACTTAATGTGAGTTTTTGTTAAATATTTCTATGCTTTTTCGGTCAAACTGTATTTCCCCTTTCGAACGAACAGTGTTATACAGAACAGTTTTCTACCAGCATTAAAGAAATAATGATAATGGAAACCGGGAAAATAATAGGGGAAGCGTTTAATAATTCTCGCATTGGCCATTAAACCCTTAACGCATCCACTTCGAAAACAATTGAAGCAAAATCGGCGATAGGGACATTATTATAAAGCTGATTTTTTTTTAAATTAGCTTCTATGTATTTTTCATTGTTTGTTTTCATTTAGGTTACAACAATTTTTTATACAGAACGAATAACTTTATTTCCTGTTGAAAATGTTTACATATTTTTTTACATGTCAGAAATTTTACTGAAAGTAAAGTCTTTTTGGCAAACCAATTTTAGGCAATACGTACAAACAAAGAACGAAATTTTGCCTAAGATTATCTGACTTTTAATAAAAGCTATCTAAAGTTGTACTTTGTTTATATCCTATAATTACCCCTATTATATATAGGAGCCGCCTCGGTGGTTGATTTTCATGGAACAGCTGATAAGCTATAAATAATAATTTTTAGGTTATGTCGTGCTTTCGAACAAATTAGAATAAAAAGACAGAAAACATGATGTATGGTTTTTATTTTTGGTACAATAACAGAAATTCCGTTTTAATTTTTACTTTTGTCGACAATTTTAAGCACACCGCTTATCCTTTGGTAATAAACATTCTTAACGTAGGTTAGGCTACGGTAAACACAGCGGTGTAACTGTTTTGCATAATCTACGCCCTAATTTCACACTTACAATTGGAATTAACACAATATGCCATTAATAAATTAAATTAACCCATTACTACTTGTGTTTCACGATATCGCTTTACGATTTATTAAGCGAACGGTGCAATAATATTGCACAAACTTTCTCACATACGATTATTTTGTTTTAATGATGGTTTGGTAAACAACTTAACCATACTCAATAAAATGTACTTGTTGAAATTACAAAAGAAAGAAAATTGTGTTACCGAACCCTTTTACCCCGAGGACCCGGGTTCGATTCCCGGCCAGGGCTTGGCATTTTCATACGCTGTAATTCATCCCATCGTCTGCATTAGCCCAAGTGTGCACAATAGTCGGACGTTAAACACGAAAAAAAACCCTTTTATACACTATGTTCCAATCCCCGCTATATTTGGCTGTGAAAACGTATTTGAATATTTCCTAATGCAACACCAATATGTCCGCCCCTTCGCAGAAATTGTTTTATTCCAAGTATTTTTTTAAAAGACTGAAACTTTTGTTTTTTAAAAATTTTGTACACGTAATTGAGTGAAAATACCGAATAATTAGAAACATTATTAATTTTAGTAATAAATAATTTTGAAATGTCAGTAAAATTACCCTTTTTGTACACTTTGTCTATGTCAAAGTGATATTAGTTACTGTATATTTAGAACTACAAATATCGATTTTTCTCCGGTAATATTCGCATCGGTTGTTTACTCTAGAATTATTCCCGAGGTTAACTTTATCTTCTCAAAGATAACTACATTCCCGTACCCGCATAAAAATCTCCAATGTCAGAGAGTACTCGCCGTAACACAGTTAACGAACACTTTAAATATATTTAACTTACTTTCAAAGCAATAAATCGCGCACGCGTTTAGTTAAACAAAACGCGCCAACTGAACACACTAAACTAGTTGCACACGGAACCGGTTGAACGGTCATAAACTGCCACTTGTAAACAGATAATACGAATAAAAAAATGGCGGCTACTTAATTTAGCCTTCGGAACGGTTCGGAAATAATTGCGACATTCAAGATAAGCCAGTTATGAGGAGCGCAGCCCTTACCGCTTCTAATTGGAGCGTTTACGTTGGCCGAAACCCGATAATTCGCATTCCGAAAGTGTCATCCGAGTCGCCGGAGCAATTCCGATGCGTTCGCTGGAAATATTTCTGGAACTGCCGAGGACATGTTAATTCGGCTCCGGTAATTAGGCGGCCGTGTTGGAACAGGAGCATCTATTTGCATCGGCTGCTTTATTGGCGTTTCAAAGACGGTCGGAATTTGCTTCCTCCATTCCGCGGAACGCGCTCCTGTCTAGAACAGTTCATTTTAACTAGATCGGTCGCTGATAGAAACGGACGTTGGTTTGCGATTTTTAACACATCTGGCGAACATTGTAAAGCTGGCTCCGAAAATACTGAAACGAAATTGTGCTTCTGATATAATTTTAAGGTGTTCATAAGCGACACGATTTTAATATTTACCATATTTTAGCGCTGATTGTGATGGATTTTGCGCGTCGCGTGATGCTAGGAACATGTATATTGATATATAACAGCATATTTTGCGCGTCGCAAAAGCCATATTAAATTAATTATAATTAAAAATTGCCTGTGTCCGCCGAGGACCTTGCGCGCGTTATAACCACTGCACTACTAAAACTACGAAGAAGTTTAACCGATGTAAATATGTGAAATGAATCGTTATTTTAATTTTGGTAGTTTTATTAAAAGATTACTTCTTTTAGCCTAAAATAATTCGTAACGATCAGCTGATTTCATTGAACAGCTGATGAGCTATAATAAGTTTCAGGTTATGTTGTTAATAACTAGCTACATTAATTTAAAGTGTTTTCGAAAAAACGTAATTAAAATAATAATTAATACAATGAATACAAGATTTTTTAATAAAATACAATTGATGAATTATATTAAAAAAAAACATTAAAATTCTGTTATTGAATTAAAAATAAAAATCACTTGTCATGTTTTGGAACAAATTATCCTAATTAAATAGGAAAAGAAAACGTGATACATGATTTGTATTTTTAGTTCAGTTGTTACTTTCAATATAATAAGAAAATCAAATTGTTTTTTAATATTATGAAGTGTATAAAGGGAAAATATTGCAGAGATCACGTGGATTAGAATGTTGAAGTTTTGTGTAGAGACGAGAATCTTGAAGCTTAAAAATATAATTTATTATCTTATATCTCTCACGCCTTACGTACCAATGCTTGCAACACAAGAGGGAATGGTTACTCAAAACAATTCGTTATACTCATAAACAGGCATCGAAGTTTCCGTCATGCCCATTTCTTAATAGTTGTTATTGCTTTATCTCACCACGATAAATAACCGGTCCTCCATGAATATCATATATAAATTTATGAAAGGTAAACTGCAGTAGCCTCTAACAAAGACTTCAGGTCAAAGACTAGATTCATGGATCATAAAATCCTGCATCCAGTCTCGATGTCTTGGCACCTACAGGTATTTAATTCCTTTAACAAAATGTACTAAGAGAACATACATGAAGATTATGGAGTCAAATAGTTGTAACAAACTCTAAAGTTGTCTACAAGTAGATAATAAATTTGAAATATTAACCCCGACGGTGTGGTCAGCTTTTTCCCAGCGATGTGTATAAACTGACGAGTAAACATTCGATTTAAATTCTTTGAAAAGAACCTTTATATTCTTTCTGCTGTTAGAATTTTGGCATATCCTGTAACGTGGGTCTTTTGAAAAATCAACTATCAGTGGTTCAACAATGTCTTTTAATTTATATAACTCTACAATCTTAGTATATTGTTTCGGCTACAACTACACTTGATAACAACCGAAGAATGAACACCCGATCAAAATGTTCCCCCGAAATAATGTTCCAAAATCCTCTCCAGAAACGTGTGCCCCAATAAAAAGAGAAGGGGAAGAAGTGTCCACTTAGACTGTCGATCAGTTGTTGCCCAGCATTGTCTGGCTGGAATGTCCTATTGGAGAACTTCCTGACGTACAGTGGAAGTGCCTTTGGACCGTGACCCAGTACCGTGACATACGTCTTCCCCATGCTTTTATCTAAAGTGCTTTTATACATACCTTGTTTTTTTTTTGTGGTGTTTAACGTTCGACTATTGTGCACACTTGGGCTAATGCAGACGATGGGATGATTTATAGCGTATGGAAATGCCAAGCCCTCGCCGGGAATCGAACCCGGGTTCTCGGGGTGAAAGCCAATACGCTATCCACTAGGCCACCGAGGCGGCTACCTTGTTTAAAACAACAGGCAGTATTCATAATTTTTCTATCTTTGTCAATGGTGTTTATTTTTTTTTTTTGGTTTTATCCTCTTTACAATTTTTACTCTAAAATTGCAATTTTACTTCCTAACAGTACTTTTTATCTAACTTGTATCTGGTACTCTTAGGGTCTTTTATCATAACATAACTTTCAACGTCACCATTTAAGTAAATATCCTCAACTTGTCGAGCCTTCATAACAATATAGCCTGTTTAACGACCGAATAATATTAAGATTAATCACTTGGTCGGTAATTTTTTCCAAAAAAATTCGCAAACAATGCATCGTATCCCTAATGGTCGTTTCGAATTTTAACAAGTCACCTTATTAGTTTATACGAAAGTGATTTTCAAAAACAAAAACAAAAAACAACAGGTTATTTACGAGCGGAACACGAACAAATTTGCAAACAGGACGTAAAGTATGCAAATAATATAATTAAGAATATGCAAAGCGCTGAATAAATTAATACAAAAAATACGAGCGCCTAGTCTCAGGACAGAACGAGATCCGCCATTACCACTGGTTAGCTCTTATTTATTATCAATACATCATTATAAACGTCAAATCTGAATATTTAGTGAATTAAATTATTTCAGAAGGGATGAATTACGGCCGGGTAGATGTTTGTGACCATTAACAGCGGCCTAATAGATCATGCGCGGCAACAACGCGGTCCTAGTTATATATGGACGCCCTTTGCGCCGGGAGAACTGTGTCGTTTAAGTAATTATTTTAATTACCGTACGAAGCGCTGCGATCGCGCCGCATACCAAGTGACCACTTATCCGACGTCCGGACGGAAAGACACTTTTACACCGGCTTGATTAATTTTTAACCCCGGGAAAAGTAATTTATCGGTACTGGAAGAATAGGAGGATTTGGGCGTTGTAATACGAGATAGGTAATCGCTTTTAGTATTCTGAACACGGTTTTTGTAACACAAGACGATTTTACGTTTCCAATACTACGACGAGTGGTCGTATTTATTTATAATAACTCAAGCGCTTAATCTGTCAGGATCTGGCTTAAACGGAGTGGTGGGAGTGATTTACATAATGCGTTATCGTAAATTTAGGCCTCCAAATTGGAACCGAGTTTATGGTGAGTTAACTTTTGTAGTCGTAAATTTTTTTTTTTTCAGTCAGTCGTATAGTGCTCGCAGTTTAATTGATTTAATACCCGAAGGGAAATTCACTTTGCGAAAGTGACGACCTGAAAGTCGTTAATCCTTCGTCCTTAAAGTACAGGATTATTTAGCGTCCTAAACAAAGTTCTTTTTTATATTTTCGCGTTCGATGCAGGTATTTTTTTTTCAAAATTAAACGACTTAGTTTTTATTACGTTCAGGCTAAATTATTTTGTTTAAAAATAAAAGTTGCTGTTCGAAAATCCGAAAAGGGGAAACGAAAAAGAAAACCGTCTAGTTGCAGGATACCGTCGGATTAACCGTCGTCTTTGTACCAAATTTTAAATAAAATTCACAGTTGTTGTGGAAGTAAACAATCTGAAAAATCTATTAGTGTGAGGTCATATAGAAGTGAATTCTTCTTTACGCCCGGTACGGAAAATTTTGTAGAGAGTAAAACAATGAAATAGTGATGAATTCGTGAAACAATTGGTGGTTAAAACAGCTGATTACCAGTAACTGACACAATAACACAAAATAAAGCGACTCGACAAGTTAGTTCGAATACGGAAAGGCGAGAATGGAATAAATGTTAAGTGAAGTAATAATGGTAGAATTAAAAGTTTAAAATATTAAAATGTATAAAATAAGTGAAATATTATTAACACCAGTAATTGACACAATAATATGTATTATAAAATAAAGCGACTTGATCATAGATAGACTATTTAGTTCGAATACTGAGAGGGGAGAATGTAATAAATATTAAATAAAATAAAGGTCGAATTAAACATTTTAAATGTTAAAATGAATAAAATAAGTGAAATATTATTAACGCCAGTAAGTGACACAATAATATGTATTACAAAATAAAGCGACTTGATCATAGATAGACTATTTAGTTCGAATACTGAGAGGGGAGAATGTAATAAATATTAAATAAAATAAAGGTCGAATTAAACATTTTAAATGTTAAAATGAATAAAATAAGTGAAATATTATTAACGCCAGTAAGTGACACAATAATATGTATTACAAAATAAAGCGACTTGACCATAGATAGACTATTTAGTTCGAATACTGAGAGGGGAGAATGTAATAAATATTAAATAAAATAAAGGTCGAATTAAACATTTTAAATGTTAAAATGAATAAAATAAGTGAAATATTATTAACGCCAGTAAGTGACACAATAATATGTATTACAAAATAAAGCGACTTGACCATAGATAGACTATTTAGTTCGAATACTGAGAGGGGAGAATGTAATAAATATTAAATAAAATAAAGGTCGAATTAAAAATTTTAAATGTTAAAATGAATAAAATAAGTGAAATATTATTAACGCCAGTAAGTGACACAATAATATGTATTATAAAATAAAGCGACTTGACCATAGATAGACTACTTATTTCGAATACTGAAAGGCGAGAATGAATAAATATTAAATAAAATGACGATAGAATTAAAAATTTAAAGTGTTAAAATGTATAAAATAAGTGAAATGTTATTAACGTCAGTAAGTGACTTACAAAAATATGTATTATAAAATAAAGCGACTTGACCATAGACTACTTAGTTCGAATACTGAAAGGCGAGAATGTAATAAATATTAAATAAAATAACGATAGAATTAAAAATTTTAAATGTTAAAATGTATAAAATAAGTGAAATATTATTGATGCCAGTAATTGGCTTACAATAATATGTATTACAAAATAAAGCGACTTGACCATAGCTAGACTACTTAGTTCGAATACTGAAAGGCGAGAATTAATAAATATTAAATAAAATAACGATAGAATTAAAAATTTTAAATGTTAAAATGTATAAAATAAGTGAAATATTATTGATGCCAGTAATTGGCTTACAATAATATGTATTACAAAATAAAGGGACTTGACCATAGATAGACTACTTAGTTCGAATACTGAGAGGCGAAAATAGAATTAATATTAGATAAAATAATGGTAGAATTACAATTTCAAAATGATAAAATAAATAAAATAAAATAAGTATTATTTATAAATTTTGATAATAATTATAATGGAAACATTATATACAAGTGTGGTAATACACAAAATATGTAAGGATATTTATGTAGATATTATTTAGCAGGATTTGAGTAACTTTTAGGTTATAAAAGGCACATTATACGTTGTATAGAGAGTTTATACCAATTTTATGAAGTTGAAAAGATGGCTAAAAGTTCTAAAAAAATTCTGAATTAAAGTTTAAGTTAATACCGATCTATAAAAGGGTTAACAAGTTAATGTCAACTTATAACGTGCATATTTTTCTATTTTTATTTCAAAATTTCTACAATGAGTGCCGTCGTAATTCTTAAAAACGACCGAAATTTGTACAAAACTTGCTTAACCTATACTGACCCGAGTGTTTCGATTGGCTGTTTAGACTTCGTCTTTTCGGCAAAATTGATCGATCTCTGATAGACAGAATCGATAAAAAGTTGAATAGTTGAATTACCTTTGAAATACGCAAAAGCAATTGATAAAATATCGAATTCAAAAAACGTGAACTGCGTTCATCAGTCCATCTTGTAACTATCCCGAACCGAAATCAAGGCCATTCGGAATTCCACTACTAAATTGATTCATTTAAATGCTGTACAGGACGGGGTAGCATTACGGAAAGTGAAAAATTGAAAATTAATTAGAACATTTTTTCGAGTTGGCGTTTTGATATATTCACTCTAACTTGGATTTACACTTGTAATAGTGGCCATGACGGGTAATTACCGGCCGCTGTCAAGAACAATTTATTGCTTGATTCATTAAATAATCGAAACGATAAACGGTTCTACTATTTATCATTTCGGGCGTGTATCGATTTTTCGATCGCTTACAGCGCGGTTCGCTGTCTAATATACGAAACGTTTAATAGACGCTGTGACGTTCTAATTTAAAGTGACTTTAACGCTGGATAGAACAGGAAACCATAAATCGAGCGAAGTTAATGTAGATTTTTTTATATTGGTATAGCTTTTATTAACTCTACTCGGCCTTATATTTTTGTAGTTTTAGGAAGTGTTTTAACTGTTCCTGTTTAATAAAAATAAAATATTATTAGGTTTTTCGGTTTTTATGCAAATATTTTAGTTTTACTCAGTGAAATTATTTTTAAAAATTGAGCAGGTTTTCCGGTTTTTCCAATACTGAGTTAGCAAACCGGATTATTTGAATAAATAATTAAATACGGACGTTTGTGTTATGTTTTGCGATATTTTTTTGTTATTTTATTATTATTTTTTTTTATTATTTATTTATTTATTTTTTTTTTTTTTTTGTATTTAACGTCCGACTATTGTGCACACTTGGGCTAATGCAGACGATGGGATGATTTAAAGCGTATGAAAATGCCAAGCCCTGGCCGGGAATCGAACCCGGATCCTTGGGGTGAAAGCCTAGTACGCTATCAACTAGGCCATCGAGGCGGCCTTTTTGTTATTAAAGTACTAACAGGCATTATTTAAACAAGACATTTCACTTTTTTTGAATTGGTACTTGTTACTGCTCGGTATACAATTTTTGTGGACAGGGTAAGTTTGAGTTTAAGATTAGATACTAATGGATGAGATTATACAACCCCTGGCACTGCGATCAACTATTGAGCAACTAAACCTCTTTAGTACAACATCAGCAGATTGGTGCCTTTAGTAAGTTTCAAAAATCTACTGACTAGCTCATCCTGCTGAAGCTGTCCATATACTCGTGTGGGAATGTGCAGAGGTCAGTAAATCCCTTTTGCTCCTAGATGCCACACTAACTAATGTACAGTTCCTCCGCTTATAGCCAGTCCTGCTATCCTGTCTCCCGTCATCCAAGGTTCTTGTGCCAAATCAACGTCCGCTTTTCTCTGTTCAAGCAGCTTCCGTAAGAGAGCAGTTGCCGCCTTACTGTGATGGAGGTTAACTTGAATTACTCTCATCCTTCTAAGGAGTAGAAATCGCTCTGAAGATAACTCTAGAGAGGCTCAGACACACCTTGTAGTTCACCTCCTTCATTGTCTTCAGCGAGTCCTCGTCGATCACCAGCACCAGAGTATTTTCCAGTTCTGCCGCCTTTTGAGACGCTCTCATCATCCTCAACAATTGGCCTGATGAAGTGTGCCCAGGGAATTCGTTATTCAGACCATCACCTTGTCCATCTGGAACACGACCCTGGTCAAAGCCACCTCCAGCATTGGCTTAATGTTAAGCCTCCTCTGTCATGGCCACCTCTGTCAATGTTAAGGCGGGAATCGTACGATCAGGAAATCTTCATCGTTATAAAGATAACTAAAAACATGGGATCAGAGCCCTCCTACTCAAGGGGTAGTACTTTGCCCGGAATGATCTCCTAGATCAG
>CM040185.1:87258622-87358622 GCA_022606455.1 Callitettix versicolor
CATTGTTAAAACCAGAGAAAGAACGCACCCATCAGGATGAAGTTACTGTATACGGGAGATGCGAGATGGTGCGCCGGCAGAAATACAATAATCTAACATACTTTAGACCCGAGTTATGCGAGCATTGCGAAGTACCCAGCAGCTCTTACTTACTTTTGCCCCCCCCCTGAAGTAATCAGCGCGTACTTAGGGGCTACGTGATCGGTTTTCTTAAGCGTTGATAATTTCGCCTAAATTTATTCTTTTACGGCGGATTGTACTTTTTACGGCTTTTTATGGTCGCGATTTGGGGTGATAAAATAGTTGCCAGAGTTTATATCGACTGTAAACCAAACAGAGTGTAAAGTTGTCTGCGTCCATGGGACTGTAAAGATTCACTCTCTCGTTAGGCCTATACGAAAAGGCCTTCACAACATAGTAGACGGGGTTCATGAAAAATCAAAAATGATTTAATGGTCGGTTTTAAAG
The DNA here is from genome assembly GCA_022606455.1 of Callitettix versicolor. Taxonomy (NCBI): domain Eukaryota; kingdom Metazoa; phylum Arthropoda; class Insecta; order Hemiptera; family Cercopidae; genus Callitettix; species Callitettix versicolor. Next base: position 87,259,091 of record CM040185.1, read on the forward strand.
TTCTCAACTGTCCAAAGCGCAGTTATAAAATTGACAACTCTCTCTCTCTCTCTCTCTCTCTCTCTCTCTCTCTCGCTCTCCTCTCTGTCTCTCTCTCTTTCTCTCTCTCTCTCTCTCTCTCTCTCTTTATCTCTCGCTCTCGCTTTCTTTCTCTCTCTCGCTCTCGCTTTCTTTCTCTCTCTCGCTCTCTCTTTCTCTCTCTCGCTCTCTCTTTCTCTCTCTCGCTCTCTCTCTTTCTGTCTCTATCGCTCTTCTTTCTTTCTCTCTCTCTTGCTCTCTCTTTCTTTCTCTCGCACTCGCTCTCGCTATCTCTTTATCTCTCGTTCTCTCTCGCTCTCTCCCACTCTCTCTCTAGCTCTTGCTCTTTTTCTTTCTCTCTCTCTCTCGCTCTATCTCTCTTTTTCTCACTCCCTCTGTCTCTTTCTTTCTCGCTCTCTCTTCCATTCTGTAAGCGCTTGCGAGCTCTCGTTACCAAAAAACAAACGAATTGACCCGGTTTCAGCGACATTTTGGATACAAATATAGCTGCCATATCAAAGTATATTTTTAATTTGTCAATTTTTCATTAGCGTCTATACTTTATGCCAGTTAGAATAATGAGGACGAAGGTTCAGCGATAACGGCAAGGATAGAACAACGGGAGCAACTGCGGCTCCAAATAAGAATCTTCAGGTGTTCAGATGTTGTTTAATTTTGATCAACAGCTCACATACATTATTCCTTTTGGGTTACGATTAATTAATTTTTAGCTAATATGTTTTAACGCTTAAGATCAGATTTAAGCGAACATACTAGAATTTTTCGATTGAAAAATCATTCAAGTCGATACGAACTTCAGCTGGATTTCGTTCGTTACTTCGATGCGTTTTGTTGAATACATTCGTTCGACTTTCGTAGCTTTGCTAATGTTTTGTTTACGCGTTTCTTTTATAAAAACGCGTCACGTAAACTCTGCTGGAAGTGCATTGAATCCTTAATGTACCTCTATCGTAGGGTAAACCACAGCTTGCGTTTCGATAAATTTCGACTGCTCGTCTTTATCAGTATTAATAAGAAACACGTTAGAACCACACGAAAAAGTACAAAACAGTTTAAATGTCGCTTTTTTTTGTGAAACGGAAATTTGTATAAATTAATTTAAACAAGACAGCTTTGTTAGATGCCATTCATTAACCGTTTTTTTCCGTGTGAAAGATTCGACAGAAAAAACGAAAAAGAAAAACCGATTACACAGTTTTTCTATCGATTCGGCCTTGAAATTCTTCGTAAAACAGCCTAAATTACAGTAAAACGAGCGCCGTAACTTAACGCTGATTTACCCAAATTGAGAGTACTTAGGGGTAATCAGTTCGAAAACGCCTTTAATCAGGAGAAAATACCGATTTAATGTGTCAAACTTGGTTGTTATTCGGGAGGGGAAACGATGTAATTATACGCTACGGGATACTTAAGTATTTAATCAGCGATTTGCATTTATATAAGGTTGGAATATGTAAAACGTGTCGGATTCACTGGTTAGTGGCCGGCCCCGTGTAAGTGCTACTAAATACGCAGTAATTACAGTGATTTGTGGATTCGGGGAAGGACTAGTGTCGCCCGGTGTCCTTAGGATTCCTGGAGGGTTAATTTTTGTTTTGTTTGCGATGAAACGAGTGCAAACCGATCTGCTGGAGCGGTTCTCGCGGTTAATAGTTCGTTTGTACTGAACATTTATTGTGTACGTATTCAGGTACGATTTACACTGCACAATAAACTTGTTAGCAAATTTTCTTTGCAAAAAATAAACCCAGCTGTTAATGCTGTCACTGGTAAGATTCAATCCTGGGACGTTGAAAGAAGAGACGACCTTGACCTCTTACCTCCCTTAGAAGGGTCGTTAAATTCGAACTTGGCACGAAAATCGATTTCGGTAGTAGCTCGTTTTTCAGCGTAATAAGTCAACCGTTTTTAAAACCGGTTATGTCAAATTTTAAAAACGTCAATATTTCTGTACACTTTTTTAAAAAATATGACTTTAAATATACGTATATTAAGATTTATAATTTTTAAATTCCATTGAAAGTAAGAAAATCTTATGACGTCAGAATTTTTTAATTTTTTTATTAAACAAATCAGCAAGACACCTAGTGTTAGTAGTGCTATTAACATAAATAGTATCTATTCGCCTGCTAAGCTTAACTGCATGAACAGTAATGATTTACTGTTTTCGTCGAAACTGGTCATTTTTTTCTTTTTTCTCAAACATTGTGAGATTTTGTTGTTGTTGTTATTTTAAGGCGAAAAGCACGTTGAGGCTATTATCGCCTCTCTAAATGTAAGCGTGAGTGTAAAGTGTTAAAGTCGTAAGTGTAAGTGTTTGTTAGACTCGGGTACCGCGAGGGACGTCTAAATCCTCTCAATAGGCAAACAAACATTGTGAGAATGGGTAAGGCAGTCTCGAGGTTTGGACCTTACATCATCTATCTGCTCTTGGGTACGATCACTTTATTACAACACAAGAGGGGAGAGTTACGTCGAAGGCCGCGTGGCTAAGGGAGTGCTTAGCTTCGGACTCTGGATACCACGTGACCGCCATATTTAATCTAACCTTGCCAGTGCATGTGGAGCTTAGTATTGGTGAACTTTAATTTCACTAGCTACTTGTGGGTTTTGATTGCTGGAAACAAACCCCAGAATAACTTAACGAACTGGCAAAAGTCGATCTGTAAAGTAAAAAAAACCATGAACTGGTTGTGTCTAACCTTATGGGACATGCAATCCACCATTGCAGGTGGATCTACTCAACCTTCTGGAAGAAGTGAGAGATGGCGTTTAACATCTCAGATCAGACAGACTTCTGTAGATGTACCGAAACGATCAGAGACGTTCACAAACTGAGAAACGAGAATGCAGCGACAAGGGAAGCCTAATGAAAACTAAAAGCAGAAGACTTTCAAGGAGTGTCACGTAAAATCCTTGATTTTTTTTAAGGAGAAAAGCACATTGAGGCTATTATAAATGTAAGCGTGAGAGTAAAGTGTTAAAGTCGTAAGGGTAGTGTTGCAAGTGTGAGTTAGACTCGGATACTGCAAGGGACGACTAAATCCTCTCAATTGTGCAGCTAGCCTGCACCTCCCTGCGGTCTTGATGACAGGACTGACGAACAACGTAAACATTACTATCCTGGACTCGGGGAAACCAAGGACGCATGACAAAGCATTGTCGTTTTAAGTTATACATGAAGGGGATAGGATTTTACACTGAAAAACAGTGTGTAGCTTATGTAAAATGGAAGAGAACAACTGGAGGCTGTATGATCTATGATTGTAATACATCATAGCCAGCAGAAAGTAAAGATTGTTTGGCTTCCAGAACTCTGTGTATATCGAAAAGAATGAGCTATTTAATGGACTGCTAAAACTCATTGAGGGTTCCAATCTATTGAACTCTCCAAGAGGTTCCTTTGATCATGGTGTCAGAAATGTCAGGATATATATATATATATATATATATATATATATATATATATATATATATATATATATCACAACTATATCTTAACTGAGACAATCTAAAAATCATCAGTGTTATTTTTTAAATAGGTTTTTTCGTTTTTAGTTTCTTAATATTTAAAAAAAGAATAGTCTTTGTGGATGAGCGTTTACTCGCACTAAATTTTCTAATTCAGTTAAAAAAGTAAGAGCTTAGTATTTCTGTTCTAATAAAAGTAAGAACTTTGTGTTCCTGTTTTAATAAAAGTATGAGCTTTGTGTTCCAGTTCTAATAAAAGTAAGAGTTTTGAGTTTCTGTTATAATAAAAGCAAGAACTTTGTGTTTCTGTTCTAATAAAAGTTAGAGCTTTGTGTTTCTGTTCTAATAAAAGTAAGAGTTTTGAGTTTCTGTTATAATAAAAGCAAGAACTTTGTGTTTCTGTTCTAATAAAAGTAAGAGCTTAGTGTTTCTGTTCTAATAAAAGTAAGAGCTTAGTGTTTATGTTCTAATAAAAGTAAGAGCTTAGTGTTTATGTTCTAACTTTCACTGAGGGGTGTTTGAACTTTGTTGTATAGTCTTAAAGTGTAACAGGTCCGCAGTCGAAAACAGAACTAACGACTTTCGTCGAATGTAGCCAAGCGACGTTATTGTTTTATAGACATAATTGTTTTCATCCAGTTAAAAAAATTCCTCGACGTTTTTTGTTCATCGTCGTAAACGTTTTCCCGCCCACACGCAACGGTATACGTGATTCACGCGTGCTGTAAAATCCATCGTCGGCCATTTTACGATGCGCGTTGTAAATCTCACCGCGAGGTTGCGGAAGCCATTTCTCCTGCATGGAAATCATCTAAAACTTACAAACATTAATAGCATTCGCACCCAGAGCCCTCGACCGCGTCTGTAACGTATTTATCCGCTGCTATTAGTTCTTCACGATCAATACTATTAATTGCTATAGAAATATTAGAGTTACGGTTTGCCTCGAGTCAGTATTGGAGCCTTAATTGTTCGGTTCAGTTAAATATAAGATGCACTAAGTTTACGGTGGAAAGTTTTTTTTGGGTGTAAAAAAATGTGAAGAGAAAATATAGTTGTAGGAAGAAAAACAAACAGTATTAAAGGTAATTATTTAAAATATCAGAGATTGACGATTACGTTACGAGAAAAAATATTTTTTTATTATATATTTTCGGTGTATGATGTTCATCACTCCTACTACTGTTATTTAGAAGTTCCTTTTCCTAACCTTACGAAAATATTGAGTAAAATTTCAATAGATAATCTGTTTCTTGTTTGCCAGAGCAAGCAAATCCTGTTAAAGTCGTTGTGGCTTTTTCTATTCATTACGGGAGACTAAGAAGTCCCGCACGGGTGTAGACAAGCTGCACCTATTGAGAGGATTTAGACGTCCCTCGCGGAATCCGAGTCTAACGCACACATACACTTACGACTTTAACACACTACACTCACGTTTATGAAAGCTATAATAGCCTCAATGTGCGTTTCGCCTTAAAATAACTAAAAATGTAATAATAAGGAAACTACTTTCAGTTAGTAATAAACAATTTCTTTTTTGGCGTATTGGAAGTAAATGGAAACAGTGAAATTTTAACTAAAAAACAGAATGCATTGTTAACTAGTATGCATGTATGTCAACTAAACAAAACTTAAAAACAATGTAAAATACCATTTTTATTCGGTATATGTTATAAAATAAGAAATCCAATCTGCAATAAAACTAATAAAGCCAGATTTTTACTGTACGAGGTGTGTTCAGAAAGTAACGATAATTTTAATTTTTTGAACAAAATATTTATTTATTCTTCTACATTGATGTTGTCGCCTTCAAAATAGTCCCCATTGGAGATTATGCACTTATGTTAGCTCTTCTTCCAATCCTCGAAACACTTCTCAAACTCGATCTTTGAGATAACCTTTAGTTCTTTCAACGATGCGCTTTTAATGTCATCTACGGCTGTAAAACGACGGCCGTTTAAGGTTCTCTTTATTTTTGCAAACAGGAAAAAGTCACACGGAGCCATGTCTGGCGAATATGGAGGCTGGGGCATCGTTACAGTACTGTTTTTGACCACAAATTCACGAACAAGCGATGACGTGTAAGCCGGTGCATTATCGTGGTGCAAAAGCCATGAATTGTTTTTCCACATATCCGGGCGTTTTTCTCGGATTGCTTCACGCAAACGGCGTTGAACTTGTAGGTAGTACTCCTTATGGACCGTTTCACATGGTGGCAGGAATTAATGATGCACTATGCCATAAATATCGAAGAACACAGTGAGCATAACCTTCAAGTTCGACCGCACTTGTCGAGCCTTTTTCGGTTTTGGCGAGACAGAATGCCTACACTGGGATGATTGAGCCTTAGTTTCGACGTCATAACCATAAACCCGTGTTTCCTCACCTGTTATAATACGTTTCAGTAATTCTGCATCGTCGTTGACTTTATTTAATGACTCCTGAGCAACTTCCATTCGCCGCTGTTTTTGTTCAAAATTCAACAATTTTGGAACGAATTTTGCTGCCACGCGTTTCAGACACAAAACTTTGGAAACAATGTCATCACATGATCCAATCGATATGCCAACATCATCAGCGACCTCTCTAATTGTGATTCGGCGATTGTTCATAACCATTTCTTTCACTTTTTCCACTTTTTCATCGGTTGTTGATGTGCTGGTGTGTCCAGGGCGTTCGTCATCTTCAACGTCTTCACGGCCTTCTTGGAAACGCTTACACCAATGGTAAACTCTTACTTTACTCATAACAGACTCACCATAGGCCTTTGTTAACATTTCACACACTTTGTTACACTTTATTCCATTTTTTACGCAAAATGTGATACAAATTCTTTGATCCATTTCTTTTAACAAACGAATATCGCCGAGCTCATAGAAACACGTCTAACCTTAGTGGATGTCACAAAGTCAACAATGCAAACAGCTGAAAGTTTTATTATACTTCAAGGGCATGTATACCAACATAATAAAAAAAATGTTTGACTCTCCAAGCCCGCGAAAGTAAAAAATTCTCGTTACTTTCTGAACACACCTCGTATAAAGTTGTCTGTGAATACGTAGGACAGTCTGTAAGAGCTGTAAAAACTCTTGTTAAAGAACACTTCAATTGTTGGTAGTACGAAAAAATTACTCAGATGTTTCCAATCATTTAAAGGAGACTAAGAAGAGTTACGCTGTTGTGATGACATTTGGTTTTTAGTTTGACAAATTATTATTTTGGTAAAAGTTTTTTTATCAAATTGTGCACAAATAAAACGCATAGATCTTTACAAAAATCTGGTTGGGAGCTATGGAGAAAAACTAGCCATCTAACTGTCTTCTCAAAATTAGTTCAGATTCTGTTGTACATTAAGATAGTTAATTAGAGTAAATTTTAAAAACTAAATTAAAAACAACAATACTGCATCTTGCTTTTTCCATAGTATCACTATGTTTTGAGTAAAATCTTATAAACAATTTTGAAAAATTAGGCCGATTATCCGTCGTTTTATATCCAATATTTTTAGTTTAAAAAGGCTCAGTCAGTTAAAACATTTGTGAAATATTTATTTTTCATCTCATATTTGTTTTCTTTTTTATGTTTAACGTCCGACTATTGTGCACACTTGGGCTAATGCAGACGATGGAATGATTTATGGCGTATGAAAATGCCAAGACCTGGCCGGGAATCGAACCCGGGTCCTCGAGGTGAAAGCCCAGTACGCTACCAACTAGGCCACCGAGACGGCTTATAGTTGTTGTGTGTAGTTTATAAATGTAGTGCATTTTCACTGAAGCATACAATTTTTGTTCGAATTTCGTTTTTTTCAAATCCGGTATCCAACGCATGTGTAATTAACTATTGTTAGACTATAAGGTATGTAGCAGCAATTATATAACAAATTAATTTGTATAGCGTATTAAAATTGAAATCGACCTAATTATAAATAGTATTGAAGAAAAGAACTGGCAAAAACTAATAAATAATAAAAATTCAAATAACAGCGTAACTACGTAGTAATATTTCCAAGGCCAGACTTAATCGACCTCCAGAAGTATTTTTAGATATAATAACCCCTCTCCCTAAATATGCCTACTTAACCCAACAATTCAGAAGGCAGCTTTTACTTTACAATATAGCCCCAAAACATGATATATTTATTAGCCTAAATGTAGTTTATAGTGATATACGTGCTCCGAGTTAGGTAGTGTAGAACGTACGAGTGGGTTCGCCACGCTGTGGGGCAGAGTCCCGGTGCACGATGATTTATCCGTCTGCACGGCGAGCCAGAAGCCGTGCGCGGGTATCCGAGTCCACCCCGGGGGCGAAAGTACGGCAGAGTTATTTGCAGATCGGACGATAACGTGACAGCGAACAGATTCGTGCGACGAAACCCCCAATCAGTAGCCGATTTTTGGGAATAAAGATGTCAAGAGTGGGAACAATTTATCAAGACCACTGGGTATGTATTTGTGGGGAGTAAATAATGGTATTGTTAGCTTAGAGCTCGTTTTAGTGCGATTGAAACTTTTGTTGAAAATTTTTTAGAACTTAAAAACACTATCGGTCAAAACCACGCACGGGGGAGTAATAGTGCAGCAATATTGAAAGTCGAACTGGAAGAAGTAACGAACAACCTTATTATCAATCTTCATGTGTGAATCATTCAGCAAAATGTCATGAAGTGGGTTTGGCTAATTGGGCCAATGTTCTGGTTTTTCCTCGATTTTGAAACTGTTTTTGCCCCTTTTTTATTAAGGCCACTGTTGAGATAGTTTTGCACCCTCCAGATCAAATCAGGCGAATGCGAGTTAAGTGTCTAGTCGTCAAAAAGGGCAACAAACTATCAACACGTGATTCGGAATATCATAACAATATCTAGAATCGGAGTTAGGTAAACTTTTACCAGAAGAAAATCGATAAGCTGGTATAGAAACGTAAGTGTATCCATTTTTTTTTTTTTATTTCAAGGCGAAGAGCACATTGAGGCTATTATCGCCTCCCTAAATGTAAGTGTGAGTGTAAAGTGTAGTGTTGTAAGTGTAAGTGTGTGTTAGAGTCGGATACCGTAAGGGATGTCTAAATCCTCTCTATATGTGCAGCTAGTATGCACCCCCTTCGGGGGATCCTTTTAAAAGATGGGTATCCAATTCTCTGTGTGTATCCAATATCCATTACACTGGGAATGGGTATCCAATTAAACGACACCTTATATAACCTTTGCTTTGCAGATAGCGCAGGATTATGAGGATCTTTCTAGATCTATTTCTAGATCTTTCTATACGTATGAGTAGGAAATTATTAGAGGATTTATATTTTGGATGAGGTAAACGCAGTACGTGTGCATTGGAGGGCAGAGCAGGGATCTTCTATCGGAACACGACATACAAATCAAAGTGTGTACAACTTAAGTATTTGTGAATGACAATCATGAGTGATGGACTCTTAGACACGGCAATAAAAGAACAAAACACCTTAGGGAAGAACAACAAGGATATTGAACAGCACCATTGGGATTAACGGATATCGAAAATAAATAAGCAAAAGTAAAAGTTGATACGGAAACGTGGTGCGGCCACTGAAACAAAAAACAGAAAATGTCTTACGAATACTGGTCGGTCAAAAAAGGAAAAAACAAAAAACTTAAGAATCCGTGAAATACTGGACGCGATGACGACATTAAGACAAAACAACTTCCAGCAGATGGACGGAAATCGAGTTTCTAAATATATTCTAAAATTATAACTACATGATTACAGAAAAAGACCGAGACTTAGTTGGAATTGATTAGGAAGTCATAGAGAGGGGATTCGATCAAGATCTGTGGATTGACACAGAAAAATTGAAGCTAGGAATCGGAAGACGCCGGAGAAAACAAAGATACTCTTAACAGTTGGAGAAACTCATAATCTCTATAAACCACTTTATCAACCCAAACACAAACTATCACGGTAAGTCTTCTCAATAAGTAGAAAAACAGAAAAAATTGGTTTCGTGACCGGACACGGTGTATTCGAGAAGCATTTACTATGAGCTTCAAGGAAACCAGAATTGTATACTGTGCGACCGGCATACTGAAGCAGCACGTCTGCTTCTGACGTACAAAGCAACGAAGCGGAAAATACTGGCGATTTCAGGCCCTAGAGGAGCCTGCATGGGTTTGGAAACAAAACGAAGCATTTCAAAACTAACAAAGATAAAGACTGTATCGTTTAGTGAAAGCAAAGTTCGTGGAAAACATAACTCTACCGTTACGTTATTTTAAAAATAACGTTTTTGCACCAGTTATTTATTACTGCGATTCTTAAAGAAAGGACTAACAGTTTTTTTCAGTGTGTGAGTTTACTTCACTTTTAACTGAACCCACTTGTTCGGTTGTATATTATTCAGTGAGCTTTTGTATTCAGATGTACAGCCAGCAGTAGGCTTAAGTGAAAATCTCCCGAAGGCGTGATCACCGCCTCGCAGTCTGCGCTAATGTATGGTAATTGTCACCTAACTGTAAGCAGCTATTGTTTATACAGGGAAACGTAGGTCTCACTTTTACCGGCTAAATGTCATTCAAGACGATCCTAATACGATTTGCATTGGCCTCTTGTTTATTGTAAAACCTTGTTGATGAAGACGTGAGGAAAGTTCTGAAACGTGTTACAGTACGAACTTGGTGGCAAGACTTACAGGTGAATAATGAATATTGCTATCACAGATTAAATTCTGATTAGAAGAGACGTCTGTTTCAACTAGAATGTTTGGCATTTAGTATTGAAATTTTTTACGTAGGTACTTTGTACAAAACTCGAACGCCGTTTGTTTAATTTGTTCGTTCACTTCCATTTCAAGATGGCGGCCTTTGATGTAACGAAAACGATTTTACTGCTGGCTGATTTTTTTAATAAACGGCTCATCCTAGTATGATTTTGACCACTTCGTGGAGAAATAACTTAAAATTTTCAATAAAATTGGTGCAGTAAACGTTTGCGCAAATATTACGGTTACCGGTGAAATTGGTGCAAAGTTTGCCAGCCCTGTCGTAGAGCGATAGCCAGAAAATTATTAAAGCCAGAACTATTAGTAATGTATATTTTAAATTTTGTAAAGCAGGCCACGTTTTATTGAAATTGTGAGGTGTAACAATCAGTAAAGGAAAATGCAAAAAAAGGATTGATTCTTAGGCCGACAAAAATTGCTAAATTACAAACCAAGCAGACAGACCTTAAAAGACATTATAGAAAATTTATAATTAATTTGATCGTTCTAAAAGAGTACCGAAGTCTGTTTTCGAACCAGAAGCAGACGGGCTCGTTACGTTTAAATGTAACAATAGGCACGTCATACATGCAACGCGATGTCAAAACTAATTGAAAATCTACAGGAAAACCATTCTTCAGCTTCGGGCAGGAATCGTACAAACCGGGCATTAAAGTCTCTACATTATACCGGGCGTAACGAGATCGCAGTCGCAGAAACACTGACCTATTTGAAACAGAAGTGGTTGCATTAATCACCGACGCCTGGCGCATGCGTATTCGCTGAAATTACACTGTGTCAGCGCCCAGGCTTTGATTAGTCGAGGTAATATTAATTGCTGACGGTGTTACGGGCGTGTCGGGACTCACCAGCTGTCGCAATGAGAGCAGAGGAGTAAACTCTAAATTTTCAAATGGAAAGGCAAATTTATTAAAAACCGTAAACTTTTGATTGCGCAAATTCTGTTCTTAGCGAATTACATTACGAAAATGAGCTACTGAGCGGAAATCGTGTTAAACATAGAACTTTGATCTTAAAATGAGCACCGATTTTTATCTCTAGATTATTTGAGGGGTAAATAATTATATATATATATATATATATATATATATATATGTGTGTGTGTGTGTGTGTGTGTGTGTGTGTGTGTGTGTGTGTGCGCGCGCGCGCGTGCGTGCGTGCGTGTGTGTGTGTGTGTGTGTGTGTGTGTGTGTGTGTGTGTGTGTTTGTTTACGCTCGTTTTGATACACCCAAATCGTAAATTTGCTCCTATTTTGCACAAAAATCAAATATCTGTATAGCTTGAACATGTTCGTTAACCCGCGAGATTCTTTCAACAGTTTCAAAATGGAGGTTATTTCAAATCTTTAAAAATTCATAACGTCTGCCTTTTACGTTTTTTAAAATTTGATTTGGAAATTGTAATCAGCGTTAAACTGTGCGTAAATTGACATTTTGAATTTTCGAATTCTTCTAAAATTAGGGTATTTTTTCTCGACTACAGTTATGATTCATTTTTGTATTTTTGGATGTAATTTTAAAGATTGAAATGCAAGTAAATGCAGATTTTAATCCCGATTATGAAATCAGAATCTGAAAAAGGGTAAGATAAAGAAAAATACTTTTGAAAATTCGCTTGTATCACGTCAGTGAGAGCTGCGGGCCACGGATATATTTGCAAAAGTGACTAATTTTTAAATATATATGATTTTTAAACTAAGAAAAAGTGGTTTTTAGTTTACTTTTTCATGAATAAATTTTTTTTAGAAAAGGTATATTATTATATATTTTACTAATTTATTTCCAAACAAACATTTCTTCATTACGAACAATTTCATTTTTTATTTTTCAGAAGTTTTTCTCCGGTCGTCTCTTCATCAGAGTCATCGCAACTCTAATGGTAAGTTCCTTCAAACTTTCACTCAGTAGAACAGAATATTTTAGTCAAATTACTACTTTGAACAACTTTTATCTTCGCTTTTGTCTTGTCTAAAGCCGGAAAACATTTCCGTTACCGAACCAAAAATATAAATCATGTTTTTCTCGATTCCTTGTTTTTGTTATTAATTAGTTGATGTTATTCTTCAGTCGTAACTCCTTTATTAATTATAACATTGTCATCATTAATTTTATTTTTTCGTTTTAATTGATTTTCAAATCGCCGAACTCTTTCTGGTTCATTTTTTTAAAATTTTTGTTCTTCATTTAAAACATATTTTTTTAAATAAATTTCTTCTCACTTTTATACATAAATTGAATTTGTAACATAACCTCAATTGAAGTGATATTGAAGCAACAGCTGTTGTGCGAAATCAGCTGTTTAGAAGTAGTCACAATTACATTTTTATATATACCTTACACGTATCGCGCTAAATTTACTTTTATACGCAATTTGACATTGGCGTGCATCGTGCAAAATCCAACATTTTTTCTTCTGAAAACAGTTTTGTCGAAAGATCTAAAACAGTTTAATATAAAGTAATTCATTTTTTTCCATCCATGAAAGAATACATACATAAATGTATATATATATATATATATATATATATATATATATATATATATATATATATATATACGTATTTCTTAGATTCTAAGACGCACATGATTTCCTATTCTGATTCTCAAGAAAACGATGGCGTTTTACATTTGATGTCAAAACGATACTAGGTAATCAAAAAATACTTTTGTTTTCACATTCCTAGAAATGAACCCTTATTAGCTGAATAAGCTTCCTCGGTAGCCTAGTTGATAGCGTGCTGAGCTTTCACTCCGAGGACTCGGGTTCGATTCCCTGCCAGGGCTTTACATTTTCATACGCTATAAATCATCCCATCGTCTGCATTAGCCCAAGCCGCCTCGGTGGCCTAGTGGATAGCGTACTAGGCTTTCACCCCGAGGGCTTTCACTCCGAGGACCCGGGTTCGATTCCCAGCCAGGGCTTGGCATTTTCATACGCTATAAATCATCCCATCGTCTGCATTAGCCCAAGCCGCCTCGGTTGCCTAGTGGATAGCGTACTGGGCTTTCACCCCGAGGACCCGGGTTCGATTCCCGGCCATGGCTTGGCATTTTCATTCGCTATAGATCATCCCGTCGTCTGCATTAGCCCAAGTGTGCACAATAGTCGGACGTTAAACACCAAAAAAAAAAAAAAATGCATTGGCCGGAAGTGTGCACAATAGTCGGACGTTAAAAAAAATCTGAATAATAGAACAAAGCGAACAGCTGTATGGTCATTCACCATGATACCCCACACACCCTCTACAATTATGACAATTTGTTTTCAATAGCATAGTGAGTAAACGAATGTTTTTATTTAAAATTGTGTTGTTTGATGAGTGCTAGGTTGTTTAGTAAAATATCGTATAAAAATGTCTTCACAGTACACTATGAAGCAGCAACGAAACGAAAAGTTATGTTATTCGCTGAGAAAATGGAAACAGAGCTGAAAAACATGAATTATATGTGTAGTTTCATTATCAACATAACCTAAATAACTACTTAGTACTAAGCATCATAAGCTCGAGATTTTTAGTTTAGTACATTTAGGTGTTTGATCATGTATTTTCAAGCAAGTACAGTAGGATGTATTTATTAAATTTAATTTTTAAAGTGACTACTTCTTATCGCGGGGTATGGGTGTATGTTTTGTACAGGGAAAAAATCGGTTTGCGTCACGGAACGCTCTAATTTTTGTTTAGTGTTTAATAAAATGTGTTTTTGAAGTGACAAATTGTATGGTCGCGGTTGACAAAACATGGGTATAAATATTTGCTTTCGCGTCACACTTGAATCCATAATGCATACCTCACAACATACATTATTCTTGTATATATCTAGATTGGAAGTGACTACTTTTAAACAGCTGTTTTCGCACAACAGCTTCAATATAATTTCAGTTGAGGTTATGTTTATTGTTCTTGTTAATTTTAAAAATGTGTGTTTTCTAAATTTATGTAGTTAAATTAATTAATGTGTATGACCTGTACAAATTTTTGAATGCCAGATTCACAAATATTATGTTTATTATTATACTTAGTATAACTGTCGAAAATAGGGTTATAAACTGATTAATTATTACAGTCCCTTATATAGCCTAAGATACTCAAATGCATAGTCTGTGACAGTTTCAGTTAATTTTTTTTTTTTTAACGTCCGACTATTGTGCACACTTGGGCTAATGCAGACGGTGGGATGATTTATAGCGTATGGAAATGCCAAACCCTCGCCGGGAATCGAACCCGGATCCTCGGGGTGAAAGCCTAGTACGCTATCCACTAGACCACCGAGGCGGCTCAGTTAATTTTTTAATTTTTTAAAAAAAATATATATATACAATTAAAAAAAAAATTAAAAAATCAGTTAATTTTTTAATTGTATATCTACATACATGCGAAATTTAATACAAAAATATATTTCAAGTGTTGTCCTTTCTTGCACGCATCTAAATTTTTTTAAAAGTAATTAAATCATAATAGTGAAAGAGTATACAGTCAGTCATGCCAAAAGTAGTCACTTCTGTCGGCCAGTCCCGCATTACCTACGTTTTTTTAAATGTCTGTCACTTCATAATGTACCTTGAAAATTGTCTCTAAAATACAGTGTGTTTTAGAGTCGATAGCGTCTTAAAATCGATGAATTACGGTTTACTGATTGCTGCTCCAGTCGCTCGTTTCCTCGTATGAAATACGTTGATTATCGTTTGCTAACTTTTCAAAATTGTTTATGATATGTAACACTAACACGATACCCGAGGAGACTTTAACGCCAACAAGAAAAGAATCGTCCAACATACCCAGTACGGTGTTAACACGTTGTTAGGATTTTGTCACGGATAATAAATATAATTCTCCAAGTTACACCGCCGCGAACAAAAGGTTAACCCAGGTATGATTTCCACCCATAAATTGTAATTCGGACTGTTACAGTCTCTGAACACGACTATAGAATAGTTACACAGTACCGATAAAATCAGAGATAGACGAATCGTGAAGACCGATTTGGATCATAGGAACGAGATTTATTTAAGTAACAAGGTCATCTAATCAGCTGATGGGATCTAGATCGTGGCTGTATCGATGGAACAATGACCGGGCATTGTTGGTATCGAACTTTGACTCGGTGACCTAACTAATGATGGAAATTCCCATGTAATGAACGCTTTAAAGGAGTACTGCAGGTCACAATGCCGCGGCTGGTGTTGGAGAAATATGCCAAGGCTAATTTGTCGGTCGATCTTTTGTAATAAGTTTTTAACACGTATCATGTTTTAGTGGCTGGTTGCGATGTTGGATTTTGTACGTGGTGCGAATGCACTAAATAAATAAATAAATATAATAAATAAATAACTAAATAAATAACTAAATAAATAAATTTATATTTGCAGCTGTAGTAAAACATCAGTTGGTTTATATTAATTCGTAACGATCAGCTGATTTCGTTGAACAGCTGTTAGGCTGTAATAATTTTCAGGTTATGTTGTTAAAAACTAGCTGTGTTAATTCGTCGTGTTTTCGAAGAAATTATCGTAATTAAAATAAAAAGGAAAAGAACAAAAATGTTTTTTATTTTTGCTTTGTTAATGTAATAAGATTACTACTACAGCATATGTCATTTAATATAGGCTAAACTTCTGGATCAAAATAATTCCTTAAAATTAACTAACCGTTCGGCATTTGATTTGAGTGTTTGTGTTACATAAATTCAGCTTGACGTATTGACCGATTGTTTTAAAATTTCGAACCCGCAGGGGGGTGCGGACTAGCTGCACCTATTGAGACGATTTAGACGTCCCTCGCGGTACCCGAGTCTAACACACACTTACACTTACGACTTTAACACTTTACACTCACACATTTAGGGAGGCGATAATAGCCTCAATGTGCTTTTCGCCTTAAAATAACTAAGAAAAAATAATAAAATTTCGTATAAAAGTACCTTGTACCTTGTATAAAGGCTGAACGATGTATGTACACGTTTTCCCCATTCTCTTCTGTCTAAAAATGACGGTTTATGATATAACGACGACGTGTGTAGTTGCTGGGTATTTTTTGTAATAATGGCTGAACGGCAAGACCTATCGTAATCGCTTCGTGGAGAAATAGCAGTTTCCAATAAAATTGTTTCAAACATATTAGGTTTTTTTTTGGTGTTTAATGTCCGACTATTGTGCACACTTGGGCTAATGCAGTCGATGGGATGATTTATTACAAAAAATAATTCATTTTTGGCCACATCAAAATTGGCCAGCGTGTGAAAATGCCAAACCCTGGCCGGGAACCGAACCCGGGTCCTCGGGGTGAAAGCCTAGTACGCTATCAACTAGGCCACCGAGGCGGCTTAAACATATTACGATTATTGGTTAAATTAGCAGTAACGTGTGCTAGCTCGTCATTGCAATGGATAAATAATTAATTCAGAATATACCACGAGTTATATTGTTCTTTGAATCACCAGTATAGCTGAGTTAAGTGAAACCTTGCTAAAATCGTGTGGTATATGATATATTCCATTAATTTAGTATTGTTCAACTGCCGCTGTTAATTGTTATGAATTGAATGCCTAAAACAAAGAAAACTAATTTCAGAGTTAAGTAACTAATTTAACTTGTTTGCCAAAACTACTTGTTCATTTAGGTTATAAACTTTAACATATCATTACAAAACATGAAACAAATTCTTTTTATATTCTTCTTCTTTTCTGCTAGGATTATTGTCACTATGTTTAATATAATGATTTGCTTTCCCTAGCTTCGTCAATTCTACTTTTGTTGACGTGTTTCGGAGAACCTCCATCTTCAAAAACTATAACTATACTCATAGTTATACTATACTCATAGTTATAACTATACTCATAGTTGAGTATAGTTATAGTTTTTGAAGATGGAGGTTCTCCGAAACGCGTCAACAAAAGTAGAATCGACGAAGCTAGGGAAGGCAGATCATTATACTCAACATAGAAACATGAAATATGTAATTCAATATATTTTTTCGAACTTTTAAAGACAATTTTGTTTTTTAATTGCTATTAATTTTTCTATAATTGAGTTTTTAAAAACGTAAAAACAGACTGTTTTGTTACTTTCCTGACTTATCGTTTTTGTGCTAGAAGTTCGCGGTATAGTATTTATAGTTTTAGTATAGGTTATACCCTGGAGTTTATAATTACGTAGATATCTCACTGTATAGGAAATTGTGTGAGTGAAAACGGATAACGCTATCTATCGGCAGGGAAACGAACCGTGTACTTTTAGGTTAGCTTTTGAGACCAGAATAGGTTAGGCTATTTGTTATTGTCTACTGATGATGTACTGTTAATTATAAATCTGAATTGTTTTTTTAGATTTAAGGATGGGCAGGTAATAAAAAAAAACAATTCAGAGCGTTCTGGTGTCGGTTTTTGGTACTGCGTGCATTTTATTTCTATTACTGGTATCCTGATTCTATCATCAGTTGGACGCTGTACGTATTATAGACTGAAGGTTTACAGTTAACTGTATTGTAATTTGTACAGTTTATCTAGTACAAAACTATTCATTAAGATGTGACCAGCAATAGCGATGCCTGTGCCTAGACTTTGGCAACTTTCCATGTCCGGCAGTGTGCGGCATTGTTTACGGGATTTATCGTCACTTAAAACATCAAAAGAAATACCAAATACTTCGTTGCGCTGTAACAATGCGGTACTGGCTGAGGTAACTGGAGATTATTCTTTGCTAACAATGTGCAGTATGCGTCCGCATAGGGAGCATAAACTTGGAAAAGTAATGTCCCCATTAGGCGAGCAGAACAGTATAAGATGTGCCAGAAGTATTGGAAGTGCAGGATTAAGCGGGAACTGAAAGGTGAAGGATCCAGTTATATTCACAAGTTACTTATAATGAGTCTTCTAATTCCTCCGTTTGAGAGCAGTGATATGCTTTAAGCAGTATTGTTGCTATTAAGTTGTATAACGATCTGATAAACAAAAGTCGAGCTCGTTCTTGTCCCTAAATAAAATCTCCATTCATACGTTCCAAAATAATTTTGTTACTCTTTCATAACTCCATTTATCTATCTACTGTTGTGATATGCTTTAAGCATCATTCCTGTTATTAAGTTGTATAACGATCTGATAAACAAAAGTCGAACTCGATTTTGTCCCTAAAAAAATCTCCACTCCTCACACGTTCCAAAATAATTTTGTTACTCTTTCATTACTCCATTTATCTATCTACTGTTGTGAAATGCTTTAAGCAGTATTCCTGTTATTAGGTTGTATAACTATCTGATAAACAAAAGTCGAGCTCGTTCTTGTCCCTAAATAATATCTCCACTCATACGTTCCAAAATAATTTTGTTATTCTTTCATAACTCCGTTTATCCATCTACTGTTGTGATATGCTTTAAGCATCATTCCTGTTATTAAGTTGTATAACGATCTGATAAACAAAAGTCGAGCTCGTTCTTGTCCATAAAAAAATCTCCACTCCTCATACGTTCCAAAATAATTTTGTTATTCTTTCATAACTCCATTTATCTATCTACTGTTGTGATATGCTTTAAGCAGTATTCCTGTTATTAAGTTGTATAACGATCTGATAAACAAAAGTCGAGCTCGTTCTTGTCCCTAAATAAAATCTCCACTCCTCATACGTTCGAAAATAATTTTTTTATTCTTTCACAACTCCGTTTATCTATCTACTGTTGTGATATGCTTTAAGCAGTATTCCTGTTATTAAGTTGTGTAACGATCTGATAAACAAAAGTCGAGCTCGTTCTTGTCCCTAAATAATATCTCCACTCATACGTTCCAAAATAATTTTGTTATTCTTTCATAACTCCGTTTATCCATCTACTGTTGTGATATGCTTTAAGCATCATTCCTGTTATTAAGTTGTATAACGATCTGATAAACAAAAGTCGAGCTCGTTCTTGTCCATAAAAAAAATCTCCACTCCTCATACGTTCCAAAATAATTTTGTTATTCTTTCATAACTCCATTTATCTATCTACTGTTGTGATATGCTTTAAGCAGTATTCCTGTTATTAAGTTGTATAACGATCTGATAAACAAAAGTCGAGCTCGTTCTTGTCCCTAAATAAAATCTCCACTCCTCATACGTTCGAAAATAATTTTTTTATTCTTTCACAACTCCGTTTATCTATCTACTGTTGTGATATGCTTTAAGCAGTATTCCTGTTATTAAGTTGTGTAACGATCTGATAAACAAAAGTCGAGCTCGTTCTTGTCCCTAAATAATATCTCCACTCATACGTTCCAAAATAATTTTGTTACTCTTTCATAACTCCATTTATCTATCTACTGTTGTGAAATGCTTTAAGCAGTATTCCTATTATTAAGTTGTATTACGATCTGATAAACAAAAGTCGAGCTCGTTCTTGTCCCTAAATAATATCTCCACGCATACGTTCTAAAATAATTTTGTTATTCTTTCATAACTCCATTTATCTATCTACTGTTGTGAAATGCTTTAAGCAGTATTCCTGTTATTAAGTTTTATAACGATTTGATAAACAAAAGTCGAGCTCGTCCTTGTCCCTAAATAAAATCTTCACTCATACGTTCCAAAATAATTTTGTTATTCTTTCATAACTCCATTTATCTATCTACTGTTGTGATATGCTTTAAGCAGTATTCCTATTATTAAGTTGTATTACGATCTGATAAACAAACGTCGAGCTCGTTCTTGTCCCTAAATAATATCTCCACTCATACGTTCCAAAATAATTTTGTTATTCTTTCATAACTCCATTTAACTATCTGCTGTTGTGATATGCTTTAAGCAGTATTCCTGTTGTTAAGTTGTATAACGATCTGATAAACAAAAGTCGAGCTCGTTCTTGTCCCTAAATAAAATCTGCACTCATACGTTCCAAAATAATTTTGTTACTCTTTCATAACTCCATTTATCTATCTACTGTTGTGATATGCTTTAAGCATCATTCCTGTTATTAAGTTGTATTACGATCTGATAAACAAACGTCGAGCTCGTTCTTGTCCCTAAATAATATCTCCACTCATACGTTCCAAAATAATTTTGTTATTCTTTCATAACTCCATTTATCTATCTACTGATGTGAAATGCTTTAAGCAGTATTCCTGTTATTAAGTTGTATAACGATCTGATAAACAAAAGTCGAGCTCGTTCTTGTCCCTAAATAAAATCTCGACTCCTCACACGTTCAAAAATAATTTTGTTACTCTTTCATAACTCCATTTATCTATCTACTGTTGTGAAATGCTTTAAGCAGTATTCCTGTTATTAAGTTGTATAACGATCTGATAAACAAACGTCGAGCTCGTTCTTGTCCCTAAATAATATCTCCACTCATACGTTCCAAAATAATTTTGTTACTCTTTCATAACTCCATTTATCTATCTACTGTTGTGAAATGCTTTAAGCAGTATTCTTGTTATTTAGTTGTATAACGATCTGATAAACAAAAGTCGAGCTCGTTCTTGTCCCTAAATAATATCTCCACTCATACGTTCCAAAATAATTTTGTTATTCTTTCATAACTCCATTTATCTATCTACTGTTGTGAAATGCTTTAAGCAGTATTCCTGTTATTAAGTTGTATAACGATCTGATAAACAAAAGTCGAGCTCGTTCTTGTCCCTAAATAAAATCTCCACTCCTCACACGTTCAAAAATAATTTTGTTACTCTTTCATAACTCCATTTATCTATCTACTGTTGTGATATGCTTTAAGCATCATTCCTGTTATTAAGTTGTATAACGATCTGATAAACAAAAGTCGAGCTCGTTCTTGTTCCTAAATAATATCTCCACTCATACGTTCCAAAATAATTTTGTTATTCTTTCATAACTCCATTTATCTATCTACTGATGTGAAATGCTTTAAGCAATATTCCTGTTATTAAGTTGTATAACGATCTGATAAGCAAAAGTCGAGCTCGTTCTTGTCCCTAAATAAAATCTGCACTCATACGTTCCAAAATAATTTTGTTACTCTTTCATAACTCCATTTATCTATCTACTGTTGTGATATGCTTTAAGCATCATTCCTGTTATTAAGTTGTATAACGATCTGATAAACAAAAGTCGAGCTCGTTCTTGTCCCTAAAAGAATCTCTACTCTTCCTACGTTCCAAAATAATTTTGTTATTTTCATAAATCCATTTATCTATCTACTGTTTTTATTATTTTTGGTTCTTTCGTCTATTATACATACTTGTATATCTTATCGTGTGTAAGATTTTGCTTGAATAATATCAGTGCCTTCAAGCAGTACGGCCTTATACGTCCTATTCCGTTCTTCTTCTTCTTTGCACAATGTTCATCACCTATCTTAAGCGGAGCTGTTTTTACCAATGTGCTTCAAAAACCTTAGAAACCCCTGTTTTGTTGACGACTCTGCGAACCGTACTTTTCGGGTAGACAATCCATTTTTGAATTTAAAGATTTTGAGTTTATTGTTAAAACAGATTTTGATTAAATATTTTTTTAAGAAAGGGCTGTTAAGTTACGAAACGAAATGAAAATATACTTTCTATGGGCGAACAATTATAACACAGAATTTGGTGAAATTCGTTTAGTGTATTGTGTAGAAACACAAACAGATGGACAGATGAGGAAGATAAAACCAGTTTTTGAACTCAATGAATATGATAATTTATTTCTATAAACACATGTCAGTTACGAACCAAAAATAAAAATCATGTGCCCGCAGTGGGTGCAGACTAGCTGCACCTATTGAGAGAATTTAGTTAACCGCGGTAACCGAGGTTACCGGTAAACGAGGTAACCGAGTCGAACACACACTTACACTTACGATTTTAACACTTTACACTCACACTTACATTTAGGGAGGCGATAATAGCCTCAATGTGCTTTTCGCCTTAAAAGAAAAAAAATAGTAAAAACCATGTATAATGTTTTATCTTGATTTTTATTTTAATTAGGATAATTTGATAATTCGTTCAGAAACACGACAAATTATCAAAACTAGTTTTTTTCTTATTTTAATATACGTACTGTTGTAAGTGTAAGTGTGTGTTAGACTCGGGTACCGCGAGGGACGTCTAAATCCTCTCAATAGGTACAGCTAGTATGCACCCCCTATGGTAGCTAGTTTTTAAAAACATAACCTAAACGTATTATAGCCTATCAGCTGTTCAATAAAATCAGCTGATCGTTACGAATTAATATAAGAAAGCAGATTTTTTTGCTGTAACTACCAATATAAATCAAGCGACGCGCAAAATCCGATAGCACAACCGATCCTAAAATATTATACACGTTAAATATTTCGCACTATTACTATAATTCCTGTAATATTATACGAAGCTTCCTGTAGTAAGGAACGTATAAGTATGTACATATGTACGTTTATTTTTTGACATCAACACTTAGGCTTCGCAGCTAACGTAGCAAGCCTAGAAAATATGTCACTGAGGTGACTAAAACAGCTGAAACACTTTGAAATAACCACCTGATGTCCACCTCAGAGAGGCATACACGTTACTTAGGAAATCTTCTGCCGGAAAGAGCTCGGAAAGCCGAAAGTGTTCTCGTGCTTGTCTGACTGGATGTACCAGACGGCAGCTCGAATCGAATCGTCAAGCTGTTCAGAAACCTCCCTCTGCAGCGCGCAAAGAACACGTCTCCAGGTAATTAATCCAGCCTGCAGCCGTCGGTTAGTAGCTCTACCGGGAACCATTAAAAGCCAATAAGCAGGTTGGCAAGTCGTCGGACACACTCGTGCCGAATCTACGCCATGTTGAAACTGGTAATAAAACGCGGCCACCACACAATAACCAATTCTATTATTAATAGTTGCAATTTTATGAGCGGCATATGAGTTGTTACTGACGCGTACTTATACCTCGGACACCATTACGTGTTGCGCGTAATTTAAGGGCAATATTGCCAGTAGTGTTGAACAGTTGTGTCGTTGACCGCTGAACGAGAGAGTCTTGGAATTATTTATCGCGGATGGACTAATATTACGTTCCCCGTAATAAATCTTTAATTGTTTGCTAGCTACAGAGGAAAACGGGTGTGGGCCATAACTAATTTTGTATATAATTTTTAATGTACCATTTGTTGAGCGCCACGTTGTATTTAATTTTAATATAATTTATACACCACTGTTTTAGGCCAAGACAACGAGAATGCCTGTACGTGGTTACATGGTTCAGGATGATCAAAGAAATCAAAGTGGTCGCTTTTCAAAATTTATATTTTTTTGTTTTTGTCTTTCCACATTAATATTTTAAAGAAAAGAAACAAATAGTGACACTACGTATACCGCTGAAGAACACGATCAAAGGCACAAAGTATTTCGTACTTTGTTACACTTCAGCATGTTCACTTTTACATTACATGCTGTAATTGTCGTTTACAGCATAACTGTTTTTTTTTGTCTATGGGTAATTAACTAAGGGAATTCCAATAGGTGGAACTATTTCTCGCGGACGAATCGGACTGTAATTTATTTTGTAAGAGCGGTCATCATGGTAAGAACCAAACCGTATATACCGATCATGTCCTGTAGAATACGTTTTTGTTGGGTGGATATATATTTCTTGTATGCGGAGGTATACATTTTATCTTGATGGGAGTATAAACAGTATCTTGAGCAGACACTAAACGCGAAATTTTTGAAGAGCATTTACGTTTTGAGTAAAACAAAAAAAAATCGCAGCACGCAGCTGTTTCGCTTACGTGATATAAGCGAATTTCGAAAAGTAATTTTTTAATCTTATCCACTTTTTAAAAATCCTGTTTAACCCTAATAAAAACCGTTAAAGTCTGCATGCATTCGCATTTTAAACGTTCAAATCGCAATGAAAAAACGCAAAATGAACCCTGACCGCCGTCGAATTTTCAGAATTTCAAATTTCGAGAATTCAAAATGTCATTTGTACAGTTCTTAACGCCGATTACGGTATTGAAATACCGCTATAAAATTTAACGTCTCGCAAGAAGTTGTTATGGTCTGCGCAAACGGAAATCGATAATAAAAAATAATTTTTTTGTGGATTTTTGTCAGTCTGTGTATATCTGTAAAGCTCAACTATTTCAGTCGACAAAATTTGAACATTAATTGAAAACAAATCCTTAAAATTCGCTAACATACTTCCGATCTGATCAATTTGTGACCACAGTGTAGTTCATATGTATGTCAGCAAAAAATATGGATCAAGAAAATTTCAGAGTCTATTTGAAATTGGTAAAAACTTTTTTGTCAGATTGTGCTCAAAGTTTGGTCATATATGAGGCTTCGCAAGTCAGGTAATTGTAGTGAATTGGAAATAGACGAAAATTATTGTTCGGGGGTAAAACGACAAAACCCAAAAACTTCAGAAAAATTTGTAATTTCTCTGAAAGCGAAAATTTTTCAAATTAAAATTTTGCGCAATGATTTCAGTTATTACTGAGTTTTCAGCAAAATTTAAGGAGAAATTATGCATTTTTCCAGTTTTGTTACCAGTATTTTACGCTAAATAGTTTAACGTTATAAAGTGTACTTGCTTTTGCACTATTTATTACTGCATTTTCTTTCAAACAAACTGGTGTAAAACGTTTTTCCAACTCTTCGTACTGTACGAGCTCTAATCATCACGTTGTTTTTTAAATCTCCATTTCCCTACATTTTTCCTACATTTTTTAAGTTATAAACTTAACATTTTCACCGTTTATAAAACTTAGATAGTTGTCTAAGTTAGAGTAACTAGAAATTTTATTTTTTTTTAAGGCGAAAAGCACATTGAGCCTATTATCGCCTCCCTAATTGTAAGTGTGAGTGTAAAGTGTTAAAGTCGTAAGTTTAGTGTTGTAAGTGTAAGTGTGTGTTAGACTCTGGTACCGCGAGGGACGTCTAAATCCTCTCAATAGGTGCAGCTAGTCTGCACCCCCTGCGAGGATGAAATTTTAAAATGCAATCTCTCTAATCAAGAATAAATATATAAAAAAAAATCAAATAAAGGTATAAAATTAAACATAAATTTTTGTTAACAAAAATGTAAATGGAAGAAAAAACATTGGTCTACCTTAAACTGTAGACTTTATATTTTAATTTAATTTTTGTTTAAAGTATTTATAATGTATACTTTAGGAGTAATGTATACCTAAAAATGGGTAATTTAACATTGGCGTCATACAGAGGACCCTACCCCCTTAATTGCTAATCAAACACGCCAAATCCAAAGTATATTTTGACCGGGAAACGGTGGTACCCATAAAATCGCCTACAAACGGGTGCGCATTAACTCGGGTTGTGCAACGGTCGCGCATAGCCTCCGTTATTTATCACAAGCAATTCGGACCGTTCTGGTCCACGCCCTGTTGGGTGCACTCTACACGGCAGGCCAACGTACACATATTAAATCAGCTGATCAAATTACAGTTCTGAAATTTAGGCGGGCTCGTTTATTGCCGCCATTTGTAACTGTCGCCAGCGTTTAGTAAACGCAATTAGTAAACACGGGTCGAAATACGTGGGTAATTAACTAAGGGAAATCCAATAGGTGGAACTATTTCTCGCGGACGAATCGGACTGTAATGTATTTTGTAAGAGCGGTCATCATGGTAAGAACCAAACCGTATATACCGATCATGTCCTGTAGAATACGTTTTTGTTGGGTGGATACATATTTCTTGTACGCGGAGGTATACATTTTTCATTTTTAATGAAATTTCAAAACAGATAAAATGCCAAGTAACACGTAATTTAAAGCTGATCACAAAATCAAAAACTTTGTTACGAAAGACAAAATGAACAGACTTTGTTGAGTAATGGAAATAGGGAAGCTTTTCCCGAGTAATGAAAATAGGAAAGCTTTTTTCCTAGTAACGGAAATAAGGAAGATTTTACCGAGTAACGGAAATAGGGAAGCTTTTACCAAGTAACGGAAATAGGGAAGCTTTTCCCGAGTAACGGAAATAGGAAAGCTTTTCCCTAGTAACGAAAATAGGAAAGCTTTTTACCGAGTAACGGAAATAGGGAAGCTTTTACCAAGTAACGGAAATAGGGAAGCTTTTCCCGAGTAACGGAAATAGGAAAGCTTTTCCCTAGTAACGAAAATAGGAAAGTTTTTTACCGAGTAACGGAAATAAGGAAGCTTTTACCGAGTAACGAAAATAGGGAAGCTTTTACTGAGTAACGAAAATAGGGAAGCCTTTACAGAGTAACTGAAATAAGGAAGATTTTACCGAGTAACAGAAATAGGGAAGCCTTTACCGACTAACGGAAAAAGGGAAGCTTTTACCGAGTAACGGAAATAAGGAAGCTTTTACCGAGTAACGGAAATAAGGAAGCTTTTACCGAGTAACGGAAATAGGAAAGCTTTTCCCTAGTAACGAAAATAGGAAAGCTTTTTACCGAGTAACGGAAATAAGGAAGCTTTTACCGAGTAACGAAAATAGGGAAGCTTTTACTGAGTAACGAAAATAGGGAAGCCTTTACAGAGTAACTGAAATAAGGAAGATTTTACCAAGTAACGGAAACAGGGGTTACCGGGTAACGGAAATATGGAAGCCTTTACAGAGTAACTGAAATAAGGAAGATTTTACCGAGTAACGGAAATAGGGAAGCCTTTACCGAAATCAAATTGTTATGCTGAGTTTGGGTTTCGTGTTTCGAATTATTCAGTGTGGCTTGGAAATCCGCTTTTACCACGTTAGCGCAACAATTGCGTGCGGCGATTCGTTTATAAATTATATCCATTAGTTACACCTCCTGTAATACTGCTTCAGTGGCTGTACTGATTTTTGGGAGTTTTTGTTATCATTACTTGATTTTTTATCATTGTTCCCGTCACACAAATCTCCGTTTCCTTCTGCCCTAGCTGAACTTTGACATTATTATCACTGCTTTTTATTATTACTGTATTTTGTTTCAATTTTTCATTTACTCTCGTGCTGCAGTCATTGCTGTAGAGTACGCTATTTAGCAACAAAATAAATATTTCTTCATTTTAAATCTGTTTTTATATAAGGTAATATAAATTATTATCTAACAATAGTATATTTTGAATAGTTAAATTATTAAAAATCCTGTTGTTTCACGATCGTAAAAGATTTTGTCTAAATATTTTGTTCAGTGTTTTCCAACTTGTATTTTCCAGTAATAAATCTTATACCACGTTCGCGTTATTATTGTACTTAATACTTCAGGCGATGCTTTGGTTATATCAGTAGGCTCACCGGTATTGGGGAGTCGTTAACTGGGTTTTTTAGTTCATATTTAGAACAGGTGATAACGTAATGTACTTCATATGCCGATTTGTTGCAGCGGTATTGCGAAATTGGTGTAGATACCCTCTATTGCACTCCCCGTCTATTGTTAGAGGCAGACAGTTGGCAACACTGCTCAATGTATTTACACTGTAGCGCTGTCTAGCGCGGGAAGTGCAAAGCTGACCCGTTTTGACTAACATAATTTATTATGGATGTAAAGATTGTGTATACAGTATATTCATATCCCTGTGTTCGTACCTTTAGAATTATTGAGGTTTTTGCGTCTTATATAAAACGTTCAATGGTGAACTAAATTCTATACTGGTAAAAAAACTTTTAGTATGTATAGAAAAGTATATTCTTTTTCAGTAGTTCTGTTTTCGTATTGTTAATTCCTAATTGTTTCGTTTCGACTAGTGTTTGGTCATCTTCGCCTCGGTGGCCTAGTTGATAGCGTACTGGGCTTTCACCTCGAGGACCCGGGTTCGATTCCCGGCCAGGACTTGGCATTTACATACGCTATAAATCATCCCATCGTCGGCATTAGCCCAAGTGTGCACAATAGTCGGACGTTAAACACCAAAAAAAAGGTACTTTTCAATTTATTTCTACGGAAAAAAGGTAACAAAATCTAACAAAATGTTCCGTATTTTTAAAAGCATATATATAACACCGTTCCCAGTGCAGGTACCTGCAAAAATTTCACCTTCTCATTGTCCGTCATTGCAGTATCATCGCGAAGGTCACCCACGGCGGTGTCGGGGTATTCACATGTCGGTATGTTGGTAACACTGCACGTCCCGAATGACCCCGGGACAAACTTGACCCTAACCTCACTTCCTTCCCGCCTCCTGTAGTTACAAAATCCCCGCGCAATGTCCACCGCTCACATGATACTTTAGACGTGCAGTAAATGCAAATAGCACAATCATGTGTGCCTTGGGTGCGCGGGCCCGTGATTACAGCTAATAGAAAAACAGTGTGAGAGCGTAGCGTAGCGCGGCGTGGCGGAGGACGCCACGGTAATGCGCGGCTTACGTGTTGCGTCGTGATACTGCTGCAGGGTGTGTTATGCCGGAGTATGGAAGTATAGGGGACACTAGACTGTCTTGCATATTCAGTGAGAATAAACAGCCATGATCTTTGACAATGTTAAACTGTCATAAAGTTACATTTGAATGCTGAAACTTACTTTGTTAGTCGTTTTAATAAAGTACAACGAAATCTTGCAATCTCCAACCATCGCTAACGCTAACTACTATGATCCATATCTTGTGGTTAGATCTTCTTTGCAGATCTTATCACTTCGCACTGCCTAGTGGCACTAGGATAAGTAAATCCATAAATACATCCTCAGCTATACTCACAATATTACATATTAAACATTGTTTTGTCCTCCGGACTTATTGAATCTATTTCCGATTAGACTAATGTTAACTTTGATATTAATGATACATCAAAGATCTTTTAAAAAATTCGTATGCAAAATATAAAAGACTGAAAGTATTCCCACATTCGAGGCTTTAAAATGGGATTTCAAATAAAATTGTACGTTAATAAGTACCATAATAATGTGTATGGTTATTTAACTTAACTGATGTTGAATCATGTACAGATTCAATATGGCGTACAGGATCTACAGATTCGTAATGCAATTGTGATTGTGTGCAGAATTCTGTATCACTATGCGTGCTCCATTTCGTGCAATTTGATCTTTAAAGTCAAAAGCAGTTCCCGTTATTTATAAAGTGACTGAGAAACTATGGCAATTGTTTGTCCTTTTTGTTGATCGTATCCGAAAACCACAGTTTTAATTAATTGGATTTGTGATAATTTATACAATTTTTGTGCAATGTTTGTGCACTATTTTTTCCGTGACTTTGAGAAACCATGGCAATTTTTTGTGATTTTTGTTGATCGTATCCGAAAAACACAGTTTTAATTAATTTAAAGCGTGAAAATTTACACAATCTTTGTGCATTCCTTTTCTCCGTGACTTTGAGAAACTATGGTCATTGCTTGTGATTTTTGTTGGTCGTATCCGAAAACCACAGTTTTAATTAATTGAATGTGTGAAAATATATAAAATCTTTGTGCAATGTTTGTGCACTACTTTTTCCGTGACTTTGACAAACTATAGCTATTTTTTGTGATTTTTGTTGATCGTATCCGACAACCACAGTTATAATTAATTGAATGTGTGAAAATTTATAAAATCTTTGTGCAATGTTTGCGCATACTTTTTTCCGTGACTTTGAGAAACTACGGCAATTGTTTGTCCTTTTTCTGATCATATCCGAAAACCACAGTTTTAATTAATTGAATTCGTGAAAATTTATACAATCTTTGTGCAATGTTTGTGCACTATTTTTTTCGTGACTTTGAGAAACTATGACAATTGTTTGTCCTTTTTGCTGATCGTATCCGAAAACCACAGTTTTAATTAATTGAAAGCGTAAAAATGTATACAATCTTTGTGCAATGTTTGCGCATTCTGTTTTTCCGGTACTTTCAGAAACTATGGTCAGGTTTGTGATTTTTGTTGGTCGTATCCGAAAAACACTTTTTTAAATAATTGAATGTGTGAAAATGTATACAATCTTTGTGCAATGTTTGTGCACTACTTTTTCCGTAACTTTGAGAAACTATGGAAATTGTTTGTCCTTTTTGTTAATCGTATCCGAAAACCACAGTTTTAGTTAATTGAATGCGTGAAAATTTATACAATTTTTGTGCAATGTTTGTGCATTCTTTTTCCCTGACTTTAGGGAACTATGGCAATTGTTTGTCCTTTTTGATGATCGTATCCGAAAACAACAGTTTTAATTAATTGAATTCGTGAAAATTTATACAATCTTTGTGCAATGTTTGTGCACTATTTTTTCCGTGAATTTGAGAAACCATGTCAATTTTTTGTGATTTTTGTTGATCGTATCAGAAAACCACAGTTTTAATTATTTGAATTCGTGAAAATTTATACAATATTTGTGCACTATTTTTTCCGTGACTTTGAAAAACTTTGGCAATTTTTTGTGATTTTTGTTGCTCGTATCCGAAAACCACAGTTTTAATTAATTGAATGTGTGAAAATTTATACAATTATTGTGCAATGTTTGCGCATTTTTTTCCTGTGACTTTGAGAAACTATGGTCATTGTTTGTGATTTTTGTTGGTCGTATCCAAAAACACAGTTTTAATTTATTAAATGTGTGAAAATTAATACAATCTTTGTGCACTATTTTTTCCGTAACTTTGAGAAACTATTACAATTTTTTGTGATTTTTGTTAATCGTATCCGAAAACCACAGTATTAATTAATTGAATTTCTGAAATTGTACACAATCTTTGTGTAATGTTTGTGCACTATTTTTTCCGTGACTTTGAGAAACATTGGCAATTTTTTGTGATTTTTGTTGATCGTATCCGAAAACCAATGTTTTAATTAATTGAATCGTTCAAAATTTGTACAATCTTTGTGCAATGTTTGTGCACTATTTTTTCCGTGATTTTAGAAACTATGGCAATAGTTTGTGCTTTTTTTGATCGTATCCGAAAACGACAGTTTTAATTAATTGAATGCTTGAAAATTTATACAATCTTTGTGCAATGTTTGTGCATTCTTTTTTCCGTGACTTTGTTAAACTATGGCAATTGTTTTTCCTTTCTGTTGATCGTACACAAAACCGTAGTTTTAATTAATTGAATTCGTGAAAATGTATACAATCTTTGTGCAATGTTTGTGCAATGGTTGTGCAATATTTTTTCCCCGCGACGTTGAGAAACTATGGCAATTTTTTGTGATTTTTGTTGATCGTATCCGAAAACCACAGTTTTTATTAATTGAATGTGTGAAAATGTACACAATCTTTGTGCAATGTTTGTGCATTTTTTTCCCGTGACTTTGAGAAACTATGTTCATTGTGTGTAATTTTTGTTGGTCGTATTCGAAAACCACAGCTTTAATTAATTGAATGTGTGAAAATTTATACTATCTTTGTGCAAAGTTTGTGCACTATTTTTTCAGTGTTTTTGAGAAACCATGGCAATTTTTTTGGTTTTTGTTGATCGTATCCGAAAACCACAGTTTTAAATAATTGAATGTGTGAAAATTTATACAATCTTTGTGCAATGTTTGTGCACTATTTTTTCCGTAACTTTGAGAAACTATAGCAATTTTTTGTGATTTTTGTTTATCGTATCCGAAAACCACAGTTTTAATTAACTGAATTTGTGAAATTGTACACAGTCTTTGTGCAATGTTTGTGCACTATTTTTTTTTTTTTTTGACTTTGAGAAATATTGGCAATTTTTTGTGATTTTTGTTTATCGTATCCGAAAACCAGAGTTTTAATTTATTGAATTCGTGAAAATTTATACAACCTTTGTGCACTATTTTTCCGTGACTTTGAGAAAATTTGGCAATTGTTTGTGATTTTTGTTGATCGTATCTGAAAACCAATGTTTTAATTAATTGAATCGTTCAAAATTTGTACAATCTTTGTGCAATGTTTGTGCACTATTTTTTCCGTGATTTTAGAAACTATGGCAATAGTTTGTGCTTTTTTTGATCGTATCCGAAAACGACAGTTTTAATTAATTGAATGCTTGAAAATTTATACAATCTTTGTGCAATGTTTGTGCATTCTTTTTTCCGTGACTTTGTTAAACTATGGCAATTGTTTTTCCTTTCTGTTGATCGTACACAAAAACCGTAGTTTTAATTAATTGAATTCGTGAAAATGTATACAATCTTTGTGCAATGTTTGTGCAATGGTTGTGCAATATTTTTTCCCCGCGACGTTGAGAAACTATGGCAATTTTTTGTGATTTTTGTTGATCGTATCCGAAAACCACAGTTTTTATTAATTGAATGTGTGAAAATGTACACAATCTTTGTGCAATGTTTGTGCATTTTTTTCCCGTGACTTTGAGAAACTATGTTCATTGTGTGTAATTTTTGTTGGTCGTATTCGAAAACCACAGCTTTAATTAATTGAATGTGTGAAAATTTATACTATCTTTGTGCAAAGTTTGTGCACTATTTTTTCAGTGTTTTTGAGAAACCATGGCAATTTTTTTGGTTTTTGTTGATCGTATCCGAAAACCACAGTTTTAAATAATTGAATGTGTGAAAATGTATACAATCTTTGTGCAATGTTTGTGCACTATTTTTTCCGTAACTTTGAGAAACTATAGCAATTTTTTGTGATTTTTGTTTATCGTATCCGAAAACCACAGTTTTAATTAACTGAATTTGTGAAATTGTACACAGTCTTTGTGCAATGTTTGTGCACTATTTTTTTTTTTTTTTGACTTTGAGAAATATTGGCAATTTTTTGTGATTTTTGTTTATCGTATCCGAAAACCAATGTTTTAATTAATTGAATCGTTCAAAATTTGTACAGTCTTTGTGCAATGTTTGTGCACTATTTTTTCCGTGATTTTAGAAACTATGGCAATAGTTTGTGCTTTTTTTGATCGTATCCGAAAACGACAGTTTTAATTAATTGAATGCTTGAAAATTTATACAATCTTTGTGCAATGTTTGTGCATTCTTTTTTCCGTGACTTTGTTAAACTATGGCAATTGTTTTTCTTTTCTGTTGATCGTATACAAAAACCGTAGTTTTAATTAATTGAATTCGTGAAAATTTATACAATCTTTGTGCAATGTTTGTGCAATGTTTGTGCAATATTTTTTTACCGTGACGTTGAGAAACTATGGCAATTTTTTGTGATTTTTGTTGATCGTATCCGAAAACCACAGTTTTAATTGAATGTGTGAAAATGTACACAATCTTTGTGCATTTTTTTTCCGTGACTGTGAGAAACTATGTTCATTGTGTGTAATTTTTGTTGGTCGTATCCGAAAACCACAGTTTTAATTAATTGAATGTTTGAAAATTTATACTATCTTTGTGCAATGTTTGCGCATTATTTTTTTCCGTGACTTTGAAACTATAGTCATTGTTTGTGATTTTTTTTTTATCGTATCCGAAAACTACAGTTTTAATTAATTGAATTCGTGAAAATTTATACAATCTTTGTGCAATGTTTGTGCACTATTTTTTCCGTGACTTTGAGAAACTATGGCAATTTTTTGGATTTTTGTTGATCCTATCCGAAAACCACAGTTTTCATAAATTGAATGCGTAAAAATTTATACAATCTTTGTGCAGTGTTTGTGCACTATTTTTTCCATTCGATTTGCACAGAAAATAAAATTGAAATATTTGAGGTAGTCGATGATAAATTAATGACTGGTTTTCGAGCCGCAACAAAGCCTCATGTACGCCATTATAGTGATAAAGGACATTATAATCTTATCGCTTAAGATGTAAGAATATTTGTTCATTTACAACAGAGTTCTTCTTCCAGGAACGCTAAACACATACCACTCACCCCGGAGCGGCACGACTACCCTAAGCGGACACGCCACGATGACAGCGCTCAAATTATATATACTCAAAAAAAGCGATTCAACAAGAGGAAAAAGAAATAAGTTGATCAAGGTAAAAATAGTGATTAAAGCAAAACGAAAACACGACCGTACGGTACATGCGCGGAACAATAGTGTGGCGTGAGGTCAGCGCGATCCTATCACCGGTCGTGCTTTAATTGTATCACTCCGCCAATTACAGACGTACAAATTAAAGCGTAGGGTCAACTAGGGTGGGTCGCGCTACGTGTCTTACGTTTATGCATAAATAAAGTGATTATGTCAGGCTGAGTAATTGGATTCGTGCGTTTGCGTTGCATGGGATCGGTAAAGAGTCGGTGTCATAATTATATCGGTAATTGCGGTCGGCATGAGTGTCTGAGATATGAGGGTTGTTGCGGTACGGTATGAGTGGTGGGGCGTTATGAGGGGGAGAATGTATCATTTGAACACTCCATGGCTGGGTAAAATTACTGGAGTATTTATCTACTCCTGTAGGACTAGCTGCACCTATTGAGAGGATTTAGACGTCCCTCGCGGTACCCGAGTCTTCACACACACTTACACTTACAACACTGCACTTACGACTTTAACACTTTACACTCACACTTACATTTAGGGATGCGATAATAGCCTCAATGTGCTTTTCGCCTTAAAAAAAAAAATAATACAGGAGTATAAGAATCCAACACTTTTAGTTAGTACATCGTAGCAAGGAACAGACAATTTTAGATCTCAAGATGCGTCTCAAGATACAGAGACTGATACTCTACTTTATTTGTTTCACCCAACTTTGGGGTACACTAAATCAATCACTTTTTAAAGTTCTGTGCCTTTCTCGTAGCCCAGTATTGCTTCATTCGTTGTGATCTTGCTTTTCTTTCTTCGTCAGAGATTTGGATCGTTCGCTTGGATTTGACTTTGCCTTGGAACCGTTGTTTCTTGTCCTTGGTTATTGTTTTGGCTGTTTTGTCCATGAGCTGTTTTGTCAGTGATTTGTAGTTCTGTTATGTCTTTCTCTGTTTCTCTAAACCAAAGTGGTTTGGCTCTTTTATTGTGAAAGTAGTCAAATATATTTTTGGTTAGTCTATTTTTGTCCATTCGGAGGATGTGTCCATAAAAATCAATTATCCTTTTTCTTATTGTGTCTGATAGTGTTTCAACAGAGACTGATATTATTAACACATTTCATTATTTCCTTTAGCGGAAGTATTTCACGATGGTCTGAGTTGACCTCCAAGTAGAGGATCGTAGGTAGTCGCTCAGTGACCTGCACGCAGATTCGAGCCCAGATGCTACCGTTAGCTTTTTCTGTGAGT
This sequence comes from Callitettix versicolor, assembly GCA_022606455.1. Taxonomy (NCBI): domain Eukaryota; kingdom Metazoa; phylum Arthropoda; class Insecta; order Hemiptera; family Cercopidae; genus Callitettix; species Callitettix versicolor. The sequence continues at coordinate 87,294,299 of CM040185.1, forward strand.
CACATTGATCCTTCATCCTAATTATTCTAACGTATGGTGTAGTAAAGACTTTATACTACGAATTTCTTAGTGTGAATTGGAATCATTGTGTTTATTTCTCGAAATTCGTTAATTGATTTCCTGTACATCCTACAATTAACTTTTGATTCCAGCATTTTCTTCTCTCTGCTACCTGAATTTAATCCTTCTTTTCTGTTTTTACCATTTTTTGTATCAAATTACAAAGTATGAAACTACTACAATCTGTCACTTCGTTTCACTTACAATCAGCTGTTATTGTATCTTCGAATCCCAAATGAAAAACCTTAGCATTGCTTGGGATTAAGGTCTTTCACGCATCACTTGAAAATCTTTGATGAATATGTTTTCCACAATTGCAACACAGTCACCGGGCCACACATTTATGTAATTAGGATTATGACCTATTCTTCCCGTCAGTGGTCTATCTACTCACCCCGTAAAGGCGGTTTCGAAACTCTATTGTTCCATCTTCAGGCCGTGATACAAAATGTCAAAACTCTATGTCAAGGCATGTAACGATATACGAGTCGCACGTGTCGTTTGGCCAAACCAAATTTCATCGTGTGCATTTTAATCGTGTAATTGTGTTCAGTGTTTGTGACGTATGTTTTTAATATTTTGTTTCACTGACGACCTCGACAAAGGGATTTAACATTTTGTATCACGGCCTGAAGATGGAACAATGAGTTTCGAAACCGCGAAAGCCTTTACGAGGTGAGTAGATAGACCACTGACGGGAAGAATAGGTCATAATCTTAATTATTTATGTTTTCCTATCACTGTAAACAATTGAACGGTGTAGAATATAATCAGGCCAGCTCTAGAGAGTATCTAGATATTCTCGCATTTTCTACGCTAGTGTTTATAAAATTGTTATCGGTTGACTTTGAACAGGCTCGTATTTAGTTGCAAAAAAAGTTGTATTAGTTTTGCACAGATTTGAAACCCCAGGATCTCGACGGAACGGGGAACAGATGAAGAAATTTCTGTTATTTGAACTAAAAATAAAAATAATCATGTTTTCTCTTCCTCTTTTATTTCAATTACGATAATTTGTTCGAAAACATCGACAAAATAACATAGTTAGTTTTTAGAAACATAACCTAAAAATTATTACCTATCAGCTGTTCAGTGAAATCAGCTGATCGTTAAGAATTAATATAAAACAACTGATCTTATAATATACCAAAATTAAATTCACGATTCGTTTCATATCAGTATTTGAATATGGTAAGAATATGTTGGCCCACGTATAAATCGGTCAAACGCCTTCGTAGCGTGGTGGTTATCACGCGCGCAATGTTCCTGGTTCGATCCCGGGCGGAAATAATTTGAAATTATAATTATTTTAATACGGAACTTGAGACGCGCAAAATATACTGTTATATATCTGTCTAAACATGTTCCTCGTATCGCGCCTCCCACAAAATCCAGCATCACAACCAGCCCTAAAACATGATACAAGTTTGAAAGATTTTTTTTTTTTTTTTAACGTCCGACTATTGTGAGCACATTTGGGCTAATGCAGACGATGCGATGATTTATAGCGTATGAAAATGCCACGCCCTGGCCGGGAATCGAACCCGGGTCCTCGGGGTGAAAACCCAGTACGCTATCAACTAGGCCACCGAAGCGGCTCTAGCTTAAAAGATTAAAACCTCTCAAGGTTCTTTCCATATGTGGGCCAAAACGTGTTCAAACCTGCATCTTCTGGATATTTGTATTCTAATTCGTAAGCCTGGCAAGTATCCTTCCAGAAGACTCTCATTGCTTATGATAATCTTCTTCAGTTTTCCTTTGCGCTCTCTATGGTTGAGAACAAAGCTCAATAAGACTTCCAACCGGACAGAGCGGTGCGCAGAAAGGTGCGCGGCCGCTCACCCCCCAACAGAAGACAATAACCAAGCTGCAGCGACTTCAAAGTAGATTAATTTCGAAATTGATTGTAATAGAAAATATATTGCGCCAAGTAATAACCCCCAGAAAGCTATTATATAAAACACTTCTGTTGTTATTGTTTTGTTTGCCTCTAATTTCCCACCGCGCCGCGACGGTTGCAACCATTAAATACATCGTAAATGCTTTAAAACACAATAATACAAGTACACTAAGCATTCTAATTGAATTTAACACTGCCTCTTAAATCGTTCTGTCCGATCCCTAACTGTACGTAATGAAATATATCCACTGCCTTTGTGCCTGTAAAGGTCATTTCAGTGGGTAGGTGTACGACCGTATGGTAATGATGACGGATTAGTTTGCGGCTGATTGAGTGCGAAATATCGACAAATCCCACCATTCGTTAGTGGACACTGCACGTGTACTCACGATCGTCCACTTTATTGTTTATTTGCACCTACAGGGTGTTCGAAAAGTCAATATCGATATTTACTTTGTGGCTGAATAAGTGCGAAAAATCGACAAATCCAACCGTTCGTTAGTGGACACTGTACGTGTACTCACGATCGTCCACTTTTTGTTTATTTGTACCACAGGGTGTTTGAAAAGTCAATATCGATATTTACTTTGTGGCTGATTGAGCGCGAAAAATCGACAAATCCAACCGTTCGTTAGTGGACACTGTACGTGTACTCACGATCGTCCACTTTTTTGTTTATTTGTACCACAGGGTGTTTGAAAAGTCAATATCGATATTTACTTTGCGGCTGATTAAGTGAGAAATATCGAAAAATCCCACTATTCGTTAGTGGATACTCCACGTGTACTCACGATCGTCCACTTTATTGTTTATTTGTACCTACAGAGTGTTTGAAAAGTCAATATCCATATTTACTTCGCGGCTGATTAAGTGAGAAATATCGACAAATACCACCATTCGTTAGTGGACACTGCACGTGTACTCACGATCGTCCACTTTTTTGTTTTTTTGTACCACAGGGTGTTTGAAAAGTCAATATCCATATTTACTTTGCGGCTGATTAAGTGAGAAATATCGACAAATACCACCATTCATTAGTGGACACTCCACGTGTACTCACGATCGTCCATTTTTTTGTTTATTTGTACCTACAGGATGTTCGAAAAGTCAATATCCATATTTACTTTGCAGCTGAATAAGTGCGAAATATCGAAAAATCCCACTATTCATTAGTGGATACTCCACGTGTACTCACGATCGTCCACTTTATTGTTTATTTGTACCTACAGGATGTTCGAAAAGTCAATATCCATATTTACTTTGCTGCTGATTAAGTGAGAAATATCGACAAATCCCACTATTCGTTAGTGGACACTCCACGCGTACTCACGATCGTCCACTTTTTTGTTTATTTGTACATACAGGGTGTTCGAAAAGTCAATATCCATATTTACTTTGCGGCTGATTAAGCGAGAAATATCGACAAATCCCACTATTTGTTAGTGGGCATTCCACGTGTACTCACGATCGTCCACTTTCCAACATTGTTTATTTGTACCTACAGAGAGTTCGAAAAATCAATATCCATATTTACTTTTATGCCTGCAAATCCTAAAACATGTCATTAATAAATATTTGTTTTTTCACGATAGTGTTGAACTTGTCGATAAATAAACTGAAAATCGACCTTAACAAAATCAGTTGATCAGAACGTCATGTACGAAGATCTTTGATTGAAGTATATAGCAAAATGTACTGGTAGAGATTACAAGTAAATCGATGTGAGCGATTTTTAGCAAATAGCTAAATTTTAGCAAATTTTCGAGCCCATTTTCAGAAATTACTATAATTTCGGGTTCTTTTTTATGATAACGCCTTATAATTCGACCCATGAAATGAACTTAACGCAAAGTGTTTCAACGTAAAAACTTTATGATTAATCATTCACATCTTTGAAGCAAGTATTGTAGGTCGAATATTTTTGTAGTCTTTCTGTCCTCCGGAATATATGTGCGAAACTACATCCGCGACTGTTTTGCACGCATGTAGGAGCCCCGAGTCGAATGTACATACGTCGCTTGTGCCGTGGTTAAACTGTATGCCACGAGACTTAGTGCCGTGACGTTGTCTTGTTCACTTGTGCGAGTCAGGTGTCACTAGCTCGGTGGCAGTTACTGCTTTGGATAGAAAGGACTCGTTAATGGAAACTGCATAATTGAACCAGTGTAGTTGTGGTTTGTATATATGTTCAGTACCACAGTTAGTTGTTCGTTTCTTTGTTACAAGTTATTCAACCCAGAATATATTGCATTTTTGCTTTTAAGACTTTTACATCTATTCCAGATGCTTTCTTGAACGAGTAGGATGGAAGTTGGCAACAGTGCCGTGACAGCGCTAGTGTCGCAGTGCCGTATTAATCAGATTATTTTATCCGTAACACCACCGATGACTTGGTGACTAGATACTGAAATTTATTCAAACTGTGACATTTTAGACATCGAAATCACGCACAAGTATCACGTTGAGAACAAGGTTTATCACGTATTTTCTGATTAGGGATCGCAGTTTTGATTCACAGTCACTTTGGTTTCACGTAATCGCGTTCGAAGAATATCCTACATACATTATAATTTATAAATTGTGTTTCGTAAACAACTGCTATTATTTTTTGAAAAAAATACTTAAAACCGAATACATCCAACTCCGTAAGTAACGAAACCATTACCGTCTGCACCATTACCGGACTTCTTGCACACCCTGTGCAATCACGTTTAAATAACGCCTTGATCATTCCAATCTCGGAACGGACAGTGCGTTTAACCCCACGCTAATCGAACTCGCAAGATCGATTGTAAATATTGATCCGATTAGTGATTATCGAGATCTGATCGATGGTCATTACATGCAGATTACACGATCAAATTGAATAGTAACAGCGGAGCTGTATATATTTTAACAAAAGATTTTATCTTTTCGCAATAATATACAGTAATGTGCTTAGGTGATACATTTCAGTTGGGATAATTTAATATAAAACAGTTTATTTTATACAGGTGACTCGTAAGCACGCGTTATTTATGTGATATTTGTTTTATTTTGTGTTGGCCTTGCTCTCTTTCTCTTTCTCTCTCTCTCACACGCGCGCGCGCACACAAACACACACACACACACACACACACTCACAAACACACACACACGCGCGCGCACACACACACACACACACACACACACACACACACACACACACACACACACACACACACACACACACACACACACACACACACGCGCACACACACACACACACACACACACACACACACACACACACACACACACACAAAGACAAACACACACACACACACAAAGACAAACACACACACACACACAAACACACACACACACACACACACACACACACACACACACACACACACACACACACACACACACACACACACACACACACACACACACACACACACACACACACACACAGACACACACACGCACACTGAAATCTAGACAACAGCATTTTATTAAAGCAGGGACATAGGCCTAATTAGTAAAACCATATGCATGATTTTTAAACATTTTCACATTTTCAAAAGAAATAAAAATTGAAATAATAAGTACCAATTATCTGGGCACAGAAATCTATTAATTTTGGACAAGTTCCTGAAAACAAAAAAAATCGTACCACAGCTTCAAAATGACGGTCATTTTACATCTTTAAGACTACATATTTTTTTGTTTCTCAAAATCCGATTTCACCATCGCAATCTAAGTTAAAAACTGCGTAAATTGTCACTTTTAATTTTCAAATTTCGTTGAATTATACAATTCAATTAGACGGCGATGTTTTCAATATTTTTTTCAAAAAAAAACGAAGTTCATTTTTCATATTTTCAACGCAATTCGAAAGTTTTGGTATATGCAGGTTTTAATGCTGTTTATGACTGTAAAGTCATTCAAAGGAATGTAAAGTAAAGAAATACTTTTGGAATTTCGCTTGCATCACGTCAGCAAGACAGCTACGTGCCACGTTAATTTTTATTACGAAACGTACAACAAAACAGCGTCGGAAACAAAATATAACGGAGCTCATGATTTGTCGTTTCGCGACTGGCGAAGACGGACCTTAACTACCCCGGCTAACTAGAATGTTTTTCCGCAGCACTGTGGAGGAATTCCTCGAAAAGGATACACCGCTGGGGCAGCCGGGGCAGCCACGAGGAACGGAACTCGTTTCACGACGCGCAGCTCAGCAGGTCCGGTAGTTAATTCGGTTAGCCCAGCGGATTGGGACGTCAAGCCGTAAATTGTTGAACCCGAACGTGATTTACGTCTCGTCCTGTTGAGCTTGCACTCGGGCCGGACAAAGTTTTAAATTTAGCCTACACGGTTACGTATTTCAGTGAGAAAGAAATTTATCATTTACCGTAACCGGTTAAGACGGCCGTGCGTATACAAACTTAAAGGCTATATACAAGACTAGTTATAACCTTGCTTTGCTACGGTATTTTTTGAGAGAATAAAAATTATAGGTGTATTAAAAAACGTTGTTTCAGTGTAAAGTACAGTGTGTTTGGGAGAGAATAGAAAAAAGTCTGCCGAACGGAAGAATGTAACGGAAATATGAAACAAACGAGCGAACGAATTTCATCTCTATTGCTGTATCTTTCCTTTTCTTCCTTTTTTCCGATAACAGTACACGCGTTACGTAAAAAGGATTGGTGCTTTGGTTTCGGTATTTTTCCTTGAAGAACACGTGCACGTTGTAACCATTTAAAATACATTTTGAATTAATATAAAGGTTTATAATAATTGTTGGTTATATTGATAGTTTTCAACAACATAACCTGAAACGTATTATAACCTATCAGCTGTTCAATGAAATCAGCTGATCGTTACGAATTAATATAAAACAACTGATCGTTTACTATAACTACAGTAAATAATATCTAAGCTAGGTTTACGTTTTTATTTATTTAAACAAATCAAGTTATTTGTAAGCATATCTTCGAACTAATTATATATTCAGAACATATAATTAATATTTTCGCTTCTGCCGGTAACTCTCCGCGTTCCACACGTGTACTTTTTTTAAATTAAAAAAGCAAGTTATTGTTTTTGGTTAACATATTTGCCGGTGAAATTACAGCCAGATTGTTGAGCCAAAAATCCACTGTTCCTGTCATTAATATATTACAACCGAACAAATGAATTTTTTCTCGAAAATGTGTGAATTAATTGCGGGCACAAATAGTTACGCTATACTTAAAATAAATTTCTTCTTTTAAGAACTTACGTCAAGAATGCTAATTTCTTCTTCTTTTCGTTTCACCCTCTTTGGGGTACGCTGAATCAATCATTTCTTGCGCGCTGTACTCTTCTTTGTTCCCAGTAGCTCTTCATTCTTTCCGATCTTCTTTTCCTCTCCTCTTCCGAAATGACAGGTTTAGGTCTTATTTTGGTTTTATCTTGGAATCTTATTCTTTCGTCCTTGGTACTTATCTTAGCAGTTTGGTCAAGCAGTGAATTTTCTGTAATTTTTAATTCTATTAGGTCTTTTTCAATTTCTTTAAACCAGTTCGGTTTTGTTTTACGGTTATGGAAAAAATCAAACATCTGTTTCGTCAATCTATTGGAGTTCATTCTAAGAAGATGGCCGTAAAAATTTATTCTCCTTTTTCTCATAGTATCTGACAGTTTTTCAATTTTCTCATAGAGAGCTTCATTTCTTATATATACTACCTTATTATCCTGAAATTTTGTTCCTATAATTTTTCTTAAGATTTTCCTTTCCGTTATTTCAAGCTTTTCCATCTGGCCTATGCGATTCATGGTTAATGTTTCTGCTGCGTACAGTGCTTCCGGCTTGATCACTGTTTTATAATGTTTAATTTTGGACCCCCATGAAAGGGATTTCTTATTGTATGTTTCTTTCGTCAATTGGAAGGCCAATTCAAGTTTATTTTTCCTGGATTCGATTGCCTTGCCTTCATCTGCACTCCAACTAATCCATTCACCAAGATATTTGAACTCTTTTACAATTTCTATTTTCTTTTCTTGGATTTTAAGGTATTTATTTGGGTATTTCTTGTTTGTCATGATTTTGGTATTTTCAAAAGATATGTTTAGATCTATTTTAGCTGCTTGTTTCTTCAATTCAAGAATCTGCTCCCTTGCTTCCTCCATTGTTTCAGCAAACAAGGCCATATCATCTGCAAATGCAATACAGCTAATTCTGAGATTCTTCTTTTTGTAACCCAATCCTATTCCACTTTTTATATTGAATACTAATTGAATACTATATTGAATGCTAATTTATTTAAATCAGTTTAAATTTTTTAATTAATCCAAAGTTCAATCGGACATTTTGAGTGCCCGCAATTTTGTTTTTTTAAATAGTCTTGTGAAATTCTCAACGTAATCGCTAGGCGTATTGTGTTGTAGAGTACAAATCTCTTTCCTAGCTTCAAACACTTTGTGACGCGTTTCGGAATACTTCCATTTTCAAAACTTATCAACGCTCTCAATTAAGTTAAGAAAGGCATGTACTCTGCAAAATTATTATAAAAGTTGTAAAAATTTTGCACTCACAGCTCGATATAAAAAGGGGTAAAACAGAGCCCAAAACGTGTTTCATAGATCAAGATCGGTGTACATTTCATAATCCCGAAACTGATTCTAAGATGGCCGCTCATTTACCTCACCGTTTCGCTAAGATATAGCCTACTATTAAAAAAATATTACCTACTACAAAAGTCACAAATTATATTGTTTTTCATATGGCTGATTAACAAATAATAGTAATTTTTTTAATCGCTAAAATAAATTTCTATATTTTTTTTTTAACGTCCGACTATTGTGCACACTTGGGCTAATGCAGACGATGGGATGATTTATAGCGTATAAAAATTCCAAGCCCTGGCCGGGAATCGAACCCGGGTCCTCGGGGTGAAAGCCCAGTACGCTATCAACTAGGCCACCGAGGCGGCTCATAAATTTCTATATCTGTTAGTATCCTATCATGAGTTTCTTTATTGTGTTCAAAATTTTTGTAATAGTTTATACAACTTTGTCAACCAGCAGAGTCCGTTTAACTGTTTCAATATGGCGGTTTTTCAAAACCTCAAATAACTACTGATAGAAAAGCAAATGATCTGACAATGGAAATCATAAAATTTCTGTTTATAATTGCAGTTGGCATTTAAAACGTTGATACTTATCGAACATTTGCAAATAAAATCGAGACGGTCAGAATTCATTTTCGTAACAATAAAATATTTTTTTAAATCCAATAACTACTTTTAGCGTGTTTATTTTCAAATTTCACAAGATTGTGTTGCGGGATTACCAGCGATCGACCTGCACTCTGACGCAGCGCCCGCTCACTACCGGAGGAAGGCAGTATCTCACGAACCACTCCACTTTTACAACTAATAAAATTACCTCCGCGCCCTGCGCCGACCCCGAACCCAATTTATCATCGGACGCCGGTTGACGAAGAGCGTTAAAATTTCGAATACGTTTTAAAATTTTAATGAGTTTTAACTCATTTCTTTGTGTACAAAGCCACTTTGAAATATCGCCAACATAAAATATGATTTGTTTTCTAGTGGACAGAGCGCGACACCGGTTCAAGCCCATTAAAACAGAGCTTGTTATACGGCAGTAAAGTGTACAGTACTGTATACGAAGGTATCTGCATACATTTTAAAACGATGTCCGCTTTTATACGTTCCCATTGTTTTCCAACAATAGCACCGGTCGAGTATAATATACGGACGTATGACATTAACAGAAGATGTTGCCGGTTGTCGGTAATTAACAAGGTTCTAACAGTTTGCAGCACGTTAACAGTTATCGGTACTGTTCAGCGAAGCACTAACTTTCTCCAATAAACTTAATGTAAACGTCTGCGATAATGTAAACCGCGAATATTATTGAGAAACGTACATGCTGTGCGGGACGGATGGAACGCTGCCGTGTTTCAAACCCTCGTAGAGACGCTGAAGCGTTTTTAAGCGTTACCTACCCAGTCATGTCTCTCTGATTTGGATGAATCTAAAATTAGGAAATGTGATAAAGAACAATAGCGTTTCTAGTTCTAGGAGAGAGACGCTGCCGAGTTTCAAATTTAGGAACAAACTTTGATAATCATCGTGCAATTGCTATTTTGGCGAATTATGTTGGCGATACTGTTCAGCGAAGCATTTACTTTCTCCAATAAACGTAACGTAAACGTCTAGGGTAATGTAAACCGTGAATATTATTGAGGAACGTATATGCGTTGCGGGACGGATGGAACGCTACCGTGTTTCAAACCCTCGTAGAGACGCTGAAGCGTTTTTAAGCGTTACTTACCCAGTCTTTGGATTTGAACGAATCTAAAATTAGGAAATGTGATAAAGAACAGTAGCGTTTCTAGTTTTAAGGGAGGGAACGCTGCCGCGTTTCGAATTTAAGAACAAACTTCGATCATCGTGCAATTGCTATTTTGGCGAATTATGTTGGCAGTACTGTTCAGCGAAGCACTAACTTTCTCCAAATAAACGTAACGTAAACGTCTGGGATAATGTTAATCGTGAATATTATTGAGAAACATACATGCTGTGCGGGACGGATGGAACGCTGCCGTGTTTCAAACCTTTGTAGAAACGCTGAATCGTTTTTAAGTGTTATCTGGACAGTTATGTCTCTGTGATTTGGATAGGTCTAAAATTAGGATATCTAATAAAGGACAGTCGCGTATCTGGTTTTAAGGGAGGGAACGCTGCCGCGTATCAAATTTAGAAACAAACTTCAATGATCGTGAAATTGCTGTTTTGGCGAATTATGTTGGCGATACTGTTCAGCCAAGCATTAACTTTTTCCAATAAACGTAACTTAAACGTTTGGGATAATGTTAATCGTGAATATTAATAAGAAACGTACATGCGTTGCGGGACGGATGGAACGCTGCCGTGTTTCAAACCCTCGTAGAGACGCTGAAGCGTTTTTAAGCGTTACCTACCCAGTCATGTCTCTCTGATTTGGACTGGTCTAAAATTAGGAAATGTAATAAAGGATAGTAGCGGTTTTTGTTTTAAGGAGAGAGAACGCTGCCGCGTTTCAAATGTAGGAACAGTCTTTAATAATCATCGTGCAATTGCTATTTTGGCGAATTATGTTGGCGGTACTGTTCAGCGAAGCACTAACTTTCTCCAAATAAACGTATCGTAAACGTCTGGGATAATGTTAATCGTGAATATTATTGAGAAACATACATGCGGATCGGGACGGATGGAACGCTGCCGTGTTTCAAACCTTTGTGGAAACGCTGAATCGTTTTTAAGCGTTATCTGGTCAGTCATGTCTCTCTGATTTGGACTGGTCTAAAATTAGGAAATCTAATAAAGGATAGTAGCGTATCTGGTTTTAAGGGGGGGGGAACGCTGCCGCGTTTCAAATTTAGGAACAGTCTTTAATAATCATCGTGCAATTGCTATTACGGCGAATTATGTCTCTGTAAATTGGCAATGCCCAAATTGAAAAAGTTACTATAATAATTCAAAAACACTAGTGGGAACGTGTGAAATTTCGCAGTTATCGGGAAAAAGAAACGAATAATATGCAACAATGCACAGCAAGAAACTGAACAATTTTATAGCACCTCTTTATGAACTATGAAATATAGTTGAAGTGTATATGACCTATGAAATATGTGGCAACCATAACTTTGTTCTTCTTGGTACTTGAACGAAAAGAAAAAGAGGTTTTCTTATGAAACTGTAATTGAAGGTAAAAAAGCGTGACTTCTGAAAATAAAATAATTGGCATAATACCATTGGTTGGTATTTAATTACTGTAATACACTAATCTTTAATTCAATACTTGTATTTTAAGATTACTGTACATATCTTCCTAAGTAAAATCATTGCAAAACCATATAGGCCTACTATTTTTTGTCAATATGAACTTCTGTTAAAACATAAGTTATAGTTATATTTAATACTTGTTTGACCTGTTAATAAAGCAATGACTTTCGTTTTACTTAGGTTATTTAATGCAATATGCCTTACTTTATGCTACGTTCGTATTTAAAACTATAACCTTTAAAATTAATAACTGAATTTTATCATTATACCATATTGAATATTTACAAATGAAACCTACTACAACCGGATTTTACATTGCATACATAAATAAAGTTACAGTATTTATTATTTACTAAAAGCAGAGCCTTTTATTTAAACTGATTTGGTGAATAATTATTTAAGTCTTGGATACATTAATCTAAATATTACTTTCAACAAAGTTTTTTTTTAGCAATCAGCTGTTTTGGTACACGTTCCTGCATTGTACTGCACTCTCACAGGGACATTTAATACTTCTGGAATTTTGTTTACAAAATTTTTTATCGGTGTTAAGTCGGTTTTATTTTATCGTAAAGTCTTAAAATGGACACGTGTGAGGCGTGAGAGCCTTCTAGTGTTCTGACGAGTCGAGTCTGTAGGTACCCAATATATAGTTTATATGTAGTTTCAATATATATATATATATATTACATTATAGTACGGAAGCAGAAATAATTAACGTTTAAATACGCATCAAGCGGACATTTTAAAATTCCGCCTCTGCTTTCAAAACTAATGGACATATTAACTGATTTTTCAAAGGTACTACCAAAAGGTTTCATTCAAATAGGGTAACCGAAAGTAGATGCTAATAATAAACTATAGTATATATATATATATATATATATATATATATATATATATATTAGAAACATACATGCGATGCGGGACGGATGGAACGCTGCCGTGTTTCAAACTCTTCTAGAGACGCTGAAGCGTTTTTAAGCGTTATCTACCAGTCTCTGATTTTGTGTATATATATATATATATATATATATATATATATATATATATATATATATATATATATATATAAACAATGCCTTAAACGAGAGTAATACAACATTTTTTAAAATATTGAATTTTATATTTTTTTACAGAGTTATGTAAGTGAATTACCGACAGTAGGACTCGATAAAAATCGTTATAACAAAAATGTATCTATTGATTTGAAATTCACTAAAACAAAAATCACCGTTAGCAGTCACCGTTATTTGGTGTCTTCTGTAGGATAAAAGACTAAACAAAAATTACACCCTTCAGAATCAATTTACTTTCGAATAAATTACAGAATTCCGAGACAGAATATTTTCAAGTAGTGATAATGAATTTTTTGTCCTGACTACAATGTTATTTCATGGGCTGGTGATCAGCAATGTGCTGAGTGCTGAGTGAAATTGTGTCACAAGTGAGAAGAGGGTAAATACTAGGTAGGGTCAAAAAGTTCTCGGAATTGGTCGATAAAATTTTATCGAAAGTACGTATAATATTTTAACCCTATTATCCTTTAAAATACTCTCCTCCTGCGTGTGTACGAGGTGTGTTCAGAAAATAACGAGAATTTTAATTTTTTGAACAAAATATTTATTTAATCTTCTACATTGATGTTGTCACCTTCAAAATAGTCCCCATTGGAGATTATGCACTTGTGCCAGCGTTTCTTCCAATCCTCGAAACACTTCTCAAACTCGATCTTTAAGATAACCTTTAGTTCTTTTAGCTATGCGCTTTTAATGTCATCTACGACTGTAAAACGACGGCACTTTAAGGTTCTCTTTATTTTTGGAAATATGAAAAAGTCACACGGAGCCATGTCTGGCGAATATGGAGGCTGGGGCATTGTTACAATACTGTTTTTGGCCAAAAATTCACGAACAAGCAATGAAGTGTGAGCTGGTGCATTATCGTGGTGAAAAAGCCATGAATTGTTTTTCCACAGATCCGGGCGTTTTTTAGGATTGCTTCACTCAATCGGCGTTGAACTTGCAGGTAGTACTTCTTATTGACCGTTTCACCTGGTGGCAGGAATTCATGATGCACTATGCCATTAATATCGAAGAACTCAGTGAGCATAACCTGCACGTTCGACCGCACTTGTCGAGCCTTTTTCGATCTTGGCGAGCCAGAATGCCTCCACTGGGATGATTGAGCCTTAGTTTCGACTTCATATCCGAACCCGTGTTTTTTCACCTGTTATAATACGTTTCAGTAATTCTGCATCGTCGTTAACTTCATTTAGTGACTCCTGAGCAACTTCCATTAGCCGCTGTTTTTGTTCAAAATTCAAACAATTTTGGAACGCATTTGCTGCCACGTGTTTCATACACAAAACATTGGAAACAATGTCATGACATGATCCAATCGATACGCCAACATCATCAGCGACCTCTCTAATTGTGATTCGGCGATTGTTCATGACCATTTCTTTCACTTTTTCCACGTTTTCATCTGTTGTTGAAGTGCTGGGGCGTCCAGGGCGTTCGTCATCTTCAACGTCTTCACGGCCTTCTTGGAAACGCTTTTACCACTCGTAAACTCTTGCTTTACTCATAGCAGACTAACCATAGGCCTTTGTTAACATTTCACTCACTTTGTTACATTTTATTCTATTTTTTACGCAAAATTTGATACAAATTCTTTGATCCATTTCTTTTAACAAACGAAAATCGCCGAGCTCATAAAAACACTTCTAACCTTAGTGGCTGTAACAGACAAAGTCAACAATGAAAACAGCTGAATGTTTTATCATACTTCAAGGACATGTATACCAACATAATTAAAAAAATGTTCAATCGGACTCTCCAAGCCCGCGAAATTTAAAAATTCTCGTTACTTTCTGAATACACCTCGTACACTTCCTTTCACCGCTCATACAATTGTTGGAAACACTAGTGAGATCCATTTGTAGAAACGTAGAAAATAAATTCACAAAAATAACGTCACAATGAAATAAACTTTATCATGTTTAAAGAACGATTATATGCACACAAAAAAAACATTTATATTACTTTCACTGTTTTTTTTTTTTGTGTAAGATTTTTCTATTTGTGTAAGACCTCTTGCTGTAAAATTTTTCTTCTATCTGCCTCCCAATAAAAACAACCGCTTCACGCAACTGTCTCGTTCGCAAGATGAAAAAATATGTATTTTTTTTTAATCTATAAATTATTTTATGTTTAATTTCATCATCAAAATAATATGTTTTAAGTACGAATTTAATCAGTGCTTAATTAAAATATTAAACTTTAAAATTACATTGAATAAGGAAAATGAACCATGACCGCCTTCAAATTCGTGTCGTTATTTTAAGTGGATTTTTAAATCGTTAATTTTTACACATTTTTAAGCTGATTACAACGGTGAAAATCGGACGAAAGATAAAATTTTCTTTTTAAAATTGCCACCATTTTGAAACTCTTAACGTAATTTAATGGATATGATACAATTACCGAAATCAATTTTTGTGATAAATTTGTATAAACTGTACAATACACAGCTTTTTAGCAAATTTCCGTGAGAAAAGCAAATTTTCCTTTTACAGTTTCAAAATGGCGGCAATTTCAAATATTGAAAGGTTCATAACTTCTTGTGTCTTTAATGTTTTTTGAAAATTTTAGTTTTCACCATCGCAATCATCAAACTTTAGACTAGTTTGATCGCAATCATCAAACTTTAGACTAGTTTGATCGCAATCAGCAAACTTTAGACTAGTTTTATCGCAATCATCAAACTTTAGACTAGTTTGATCGCAATCATCAAACTTTAGACTAGTTTGATCGCAATCATCAAACTTTAGACTAGTTTGATCGCAATCAGCAAACTTTAGACTAGTTTGATCGCAATCATCAAACTTTAGACTAGTTTTATCGCAATCATCAAACTTTAGACTAGTTTGATCGCAATCATCAAACTTTAGACTAGTTTGATCGCAATCAACAAACTTTAGACTAGTTTGATCGCAATCAGCAAACTTTAGACTAGTTTGATCGCAATCAGCAAACAGAAGATTTAGTAACTGCATAAACTAGCATTTTGAATTTTCAAAATCCGGTGAATTATTTTTTTTTAGCGGCGGTCAGGGTTCATTTCTCATTTTATAAGTAATTTTAAAGTTATAGATGCTAATAGGTGCAGATTTTATTGTTGATTATGATGGTAAATCAAAATTTCAAAAAGTGTAAGATAATGAAAAATACTTTCGCGGAATTCCTTGTTAGAGATATGATGAATATTTTGAATGACTTTTTGAGTGACTTTTGAAGGAGCTAAGGAAAATTAACTGTGAAATTACCTTCTAAACTATTTTTATTTTAATTTTGTTTTATGTCAGTTTTTGAAAGTGTTCACAATAGTTTATGTTAGCAAGACTGTTTTGGCTACGTCGGTTTTTGATATTGTATATGCTACATTGAAGTATTTCACAAAGTATTCGGTACAGAAAAATATTTCATAATGTCTTCTTTGGTTATTCTCTACAACAGTGCCTAATTTTTCAGTGAAATAGGCTAGAAGTAGTGTCTCTTCTCCAAAACTAAAAATATAAATCAAAATTTAAACTTCACTACGCGCTCGTAGATATAACTTAGTTCAGAACGTTTCCGCCCAGTTGAGCCATCTTCTACAAATTGCATTTTATTATTCCACTTTTCGTAGTTTTATTTGTTATAAAATAATTTACGATGACCGTCATAATTTGTAAAAAAAAAACAGCTGAGTGTTGACAGGGAGAATTACGGTCCTCGTAAAATCAAATTAGGGAACGCCGCCCCGTGCCCCTTGCCCGAAAGAACGGTAATGATCGCGTGGGTGCGGATCGGTTAATTCCCGCTTGCATCCGGAGCCCGGGTTTTAATTTCACAATAAAATAAACGGAAAAGACGTGACGAATTTTGGATTCCGCGAGGCGATGTTTACGGGCGTTACGAATCTGAGGTCGTGTCAAGGTCACTGAGTGCCACCCACAAATCGGCCAATTTGTTAAATTAGGGTCGCGGAGCGGTAAATCGGAAACGGTCCGGCTTGTTCTAATTTGGCGGTTAGTTCTACGTGGTTTTTGTCGTTTTCATACCTCGTTTGTTACGGTGTGGCCCTGAGGGAGTTGTTTAGTCTTTGTCTGGGAGAAATGTGTCTAGAATGTATGAGTGGAAACTGATTTTTGGAGACTTGAGGTAAATCTAAACAAGCGGAGTACATGTGCATTGGAGGGCAGATCAAAACTCTTCTATTGGAACACGACACAGAAATCAAAGGATGTGCAACTTGCAAGTATTAAGGAATGACCATTACGAATGATAGGCTCTTAGACACAGCGATAAAAGAACGCAACCTTTGGGGAAAAGAGCAATAAGGATGAACAGCACAGGATCAACAGATATACTAATAAATAAACATAGAATACAATTATAAAAAGTATAATCCCATATGGAAGCAAAGTATGGCCACTGAAACAAAAAACAGAAAACGTAATGAAGCTGCAGAAATGGTCTATTAGTGGAAAACCGCAGGTCGGTAGAAACGGGAAAAGGTAAACAATTTAAGAATCCTTGAAATCATGGATGCGAAGCACACCGTGGTAGCCAACATTAAGGTGAAACAATTTCATTGGTTCGGCCATGTATAAAGGACGAAAATTCCCACAAGCACGTTGACAAAAAAAGAGGAAGACCAAGTAAGTGGTTGGAGAGAAATAATTGACACGGAAATAGAGAGAGAATTTGATCAAGAGCTATGAAACGACAAAGAAAGATTGACTGTAGGAATCGGAAGAAGCCGGAGAACGTAAGGCGAAAAGAAGAAGAAATGTTTTTGTTTTAGATTCATGGATGAAATCATAGAACAGTAACTATAGAATATATTTATCGAACACTATTTGTAGAACCAGAATTCGCGAACTTCTGCAAATCGTAGAGAACGTCTTTGTGAGAGTATACTGACTAAATGGAAATCTTAACCACGGCTTAACAAGCTAAGTACGTTCATATTAAATTAGTCTTTTTGGTGTTGGTTAACCCTTACCATTTTGTTATACTGTAAGGTAACTGACAATTCTGACATACCCTGTAAGTACAGAATTTTAAAATGACTGTGTTGTGAGGAAGTAAGCTTGTTTAAATGATAACATTTTAGTAAAAGGGGTGATAGATGCTGCACTGCTAGGACAACCATCGTACCAAAATTTAAAAAAATAAGGTGTCGTATGCCGTACTATATGGACAACTAACAGATGTAAAAGTAGAAATTGATCATTTTCTTACAGACAACAGTTTGGAAAAAGGTAACTCGGTGGTCGAAGTGGCTAAAGCATTGGTCAGTCTACTGCGTCACTCAATTACGCACCTAAAGGGTCTTAGTTTGAGCCGCAGTTGCTCTTGTTGCTTTTCCATTGCCGTTAACACGGAACCATCTCCTTCATTCGTCTAACTGGCATAAAGTATGGACGTTACAAAAAATGGATAAAGGGGGAAGTTATTGGAAGTACAAACAACAAACAAAAGTTAGGTAAAAGTTTGAATTGATTGTGCTGGAAAAACAACAAAGAAAGTGTAATAAAAAAAGATGTTTTAGCTAAAGAATTCGAGTGTATTTAATGAGAAGACCACTGTGTTTGCTGGCACGGTAAATGTCAGCCCATATTTGGGTAGCGGTTTCGTCCACTAAGTGGCCATTATTAGTGTATACCACTTTCAGATATGTATCTCTATATCCTTAAAATGTATTAGATTAGATTCAAACTAGAGGAAGGGATAATACAGCACCAGGCAATGCGTTCAACATAACTATTGTGCAAATAAGACTCTTGAGTACTAGTTTAGCAGATTGATGCCCTTAGTAAGTTCCAACAATCCACTGACTTTTGAAGATCCCTAGGATCTTAGGAACCAGAAAACATTCAACCAGCAAGAGCCTCACATGAATGTGTCCTGAAGTTTTCTCCTCTTTCCTGCACAACGTACGGTTTCTCCGTGGTACGTACCTGTTCTATTTATATGCGCCCTCAGGCCACAGTGGCCGGTAATAACCCCCATAATTTTCCTGAGTTGTGCTCTGCCCCAAGACGTCTGCCCATTACGCCCTCCACATAGAACCCTGCTTAAAAGGCGCTTACTATGGGAATACCCACGAAGATTGTTCCATCTTGCCTAGTGTTGCTTATTAGTTCACCTATTATTAAATATCTATTAATCAGTAAATTTGTACCATCGTTATATAAAAATATTTTTTTATCATACAGAAGACTGGAAAATTAAAGTCAACGAACTAAACACTACTCAAGTGACATTTTCATTGCAGTACATAGATCCAAGAATAAACGAATTCCACAGAGTAAATCTGCTAAACAGCTTGGTGAACGCCTTACGTGGAAGCATCATGCATGTAAGAAAGCAGAGCAAATCAAACAAAAACTGCGTGATTTGTATTGGCTGATGGGATGAAAATGTCAGTTGGCCTTGTACCACAAGAGCTTATTGTACATATCAGTAATTAGGACACATGGTGCTGAACTTTGGGGGTGTACAAAACCCTTAAATCAACAGATTATCCAGCGAGTACAAAATCTTATTATTCGTGCAATGACAAATGCAAGATGGTACCGGAGGAATGATGACCTTCATGCAGACCTAGACTTGAAGTATGTAAAGGAACTAATACAAGACTGCGCCTCTCGGCACGAGAATACACATCAACATTCGAACGTAGAAGCCATCCAACTCTTAGATGTGGAATTGGACAAGAGACGACTTAAGCGTCACAAGCCGCACGATTTAGTTCGCTAAGTCTTATATACGTTATAGATTAGATTATATTAGATTCTAGAGGAAGGGATTTGTTCAACCCCAGGCACTGCGATCAACTGACCTATTGTACAACTTATCTCTTAAAATACCTAGTTCAGCAGATTGGTGCCCCTAATAAGTTCCAGCAAACCCACTGACTAGCTCACACTGCTGAAGATCCCTAGGGTCTTGGAAACCAAAAACCCTTATCCTCCTACTAGCAAGAGCCTCACAATCATAAATTATGTGACCTGCAGTTTCCTCCTCTTTCCTGCACCTCCTCCGTGGTACACACCTATCCTGTTCATGTGCACCCTCAGACCACAGTGCCCTGTTATGAGCCCCATGATTCTCCTGAGTTGTGCTCTGCCCAAGACATCTGCTGCCCCTTTGATTCCTCCAGAAGGAACTTTGCTTAAGAGAAGTTTACTATGGGAATTCCCATCTTACCTGGTATTGACATGTAATCCACCCATTAATAGCGGACCTGGCCAACGATAGAGAAATCCCTAAAGCCGGCTCAGGTCCGATAAACCCAGATGCAGATCCAAGTCCAGCCAGTCGGTCTGCCTCCTCATTACCCTCAACTTCCCTATGCCCCGGAACCCAGTGAAGAGTTATCCGATTATCCCGGGACAGAACGTCAAGGTTGATACGTTATAGATCAATTATATGTATTAGTCATTTAATCTGTAAGATTAAGATTGTAATAAATAAAAAAATGGAAAAAAATAATAAAAAATAACTACTAAGGGACCATCTTTAAAACCTAACCATTACTAGGGTTACTAAGTTTAAACAATTTTTATTCCTTTTTACCTGCAATTTTAAGTTTCTGCAGTGTACAGCCTAGCAATTAGAGACATTCTACGGACA
This sequence comes from Callitettix versicolor, assembly GCA_022606455.1. Lineage (NCBI taxonomy): Eukaryota > Metazoa > Arthropoda > Insecta > Hemiptera > Cercopidae > Callitettix > Callitettix versicolor. The sequence goes on from CM040185.1 coordinate 87,314,755, forward strand.
CAAATCTGAATATTATATCAGGTGATTTAGTTAAGGATTTGATATAATGTAAAACATGTACGTCTAACGGAATGGCATTCTTGCAGGACGAAAATAACCTATCTTCCGAGCATTCACTTCCCAAAACCAACAAAACCCGAAACACGTTCTACCAATCTGTTCGGATGGATTACAGCTTCCTTAATTGCCATCATAATTCGCCCAACGCCCGAAACTAAACCCACCATAGCACTAAACACACTATTGCCGTGTCTAAATATTTCCCTGTGAGACCCGATACCGGCCTCGCGGACGACAATTAGTCACGTGGTTATGACACTTCATAAACGTGTGGAAATGTGAGAAGAGATGTTGGGTCCTTAAGGACGAGGGTAATTCAGTTTTACTGCGGTGTTATTGGCGGTCGTTGGCAATGCCACCATAGTCGTTTCTATGAGGACGAATATTCTAAGCGGATGAATACTTTACGTGATTTAATACGCCAAGAGTGCGTTAAAACCAATAGCACTCGAGTAACGTATCTGTCTGATATCAAAAGGGAAACACCTTATTTCGTTCCGTTCGGTATTATGCGATTTCGGAAAAGTAGTTTTGAGATTTTAATGTATAATCAAACTTTCTCAAAGTTTTCATAACATTTTATCTTCTTGTGTAAGAAGATGTGTTATGGAGAGTTACCGATTAGAATTGGAGGATCTACCTTGGATTTTCTCCAAATCCTGAGCTTCATGAAGAGTATAGGACTGTAGAAGATATCGTAACTGAGAGTTATAGGCGTAAAGGAAGTTGGGAACAATAAAACAATAGATACAATACAGCATGGTTAAGTTGAGAGAGACCTGAATACATTTAAATAAAGAAAAAGGTGAAGCAAGTACTTCAATAAGTCACTAACAAACCATACTGTGTACGAAATCACCCTTACAATGACAATGTATTTATCACGGGTGATTTTTTTTCTTGTATCATGTTTTAAGGCTGGTTCTGATGTGTGGATTTTGTGGGAGCGTGATGCGATTAACATGTGTACAGTGATATGTAACAGTATATTTTGCGCGTCGCAAGTCTCATATTAAGTTAATTATAATTACGAATTACCGTGTATCCGCCGAGATCGAACCGTGTACCATGCTCGCGTGATAACCACTACAATACCGAAACTACGAAGAAGTTTGACCGATGTAAGTATATGAAATGAATCGGTAATTTAATTTTAATAAATACGTAATAGTAAAAGATCAATTGTTTTATGTTAATTCGTAACGATCAGCTGATTTCATTGAACAGCTGATAGGCTATAATACGTTTCAGGTTATGTTGTTAAACACTAGATATGTTGATTTCTCGTGTTTTCTAACAAATTATCGTAATCGGAATAAAATGGAAGAGAAAACATTATATGTGATTTTTATTTTTGGTAGTCTACAATAACAGAATTGTTTTTACTTCAACAATTTACGTCTGTCAGACAAATTAGAAGGAGTGATTAAACGGCGTAAGGGTTCCTTAAATTTGCGGCAGTAACTTCAGTCTCGAACCTCTGTCCTTGACGAGTGAAAGATGCATACTGACCGGACCTTAACTACCTAAATAAGCCACTACACTACGGATTCTAAGAAAAAGTTTGATCGATTGAAGTATACAAAATAAATCGTTAATTTAATTTTAGTAATTATATTAAAAGATCACTTATATTAATTCGTAAAGATCAGCTGATTTCATTGAACATCTGATAGGCTGATAAGTTTCAGGTTATGTCGTTAAAAACTAGCAATGTTAATTTATCGTGTTTTCGAACAAATTATGCTAATTAAAATAAAAAAAGAAAGACAAAACATTCATGATTTTAGTTCAATAACATCATTTTTTTGTCACGGTCACAGATGTTTAAAAGTCACCGATATTTCCACCAATAATTTATACACCTGTAATACAGTTATTTGGCAAACGTTTGTCCTGCGTGCACCGAGTAGCCGTGCGCATGCTCAGATCGCGTGCCGCTGAATAACTCGGGAACCAACGCCCGCTGCTCGGTACAACAATACCGCTGCTACATCGAATTTGACACCTTGGCGCCCCGCCGCGGCTGCAAATTAACAAGTTGTCCGACGAAATAGATTAAATGTTGCGTGATTTTTGTAAATTATATTTGCAAAAACGACGTCAATGCGCGGCCGTTGATGCCGTGACAGCGGTCGTTCCCGCTAATGTAAACATGTAAACGTGTCCGGGTCGCGGGTAATATTTTGTGACAATTTATTGTTTCTTTCGATTTTTTTTATTTTGAAACCGGTAAAAACTGTACCCGACGCTGAAAACGTAAGCGCAGTTAGTTATGGGTGACGAGTTTGTGATGTTTTTAGGTAACCGTGATTGTTTCAGTGCGCCAGCCGCCTCGGTGGCCTAGTTGATAGCGTACTAGGCTTTCACCCCGAGGACCCGGGTTCGATTCCCGGCCAGGGCTTGGCATTTTCATACGCTATAAATCATTCCATCGTCTGCATTAGCTCAAGTGTGCACAATAGTCGGACGTTAAAAAAAAAAAAAAAGTGTTTCAGTGCGAGGCCAAGCGGCCACCGAATACGGAGCGGAGCTGCACTGAACGGAACGGAACTGAGCGGAATGTTTAGAGCGGCAGTCAGTTTAAAGAACGTGTTTGTATGTTTTAAATCTAAATATTTAGGCCTACCGTAACGGATTTTAGGGAACTGTTGTGTTCAAAAACCGTAACCTAGGTAACGAGAAATAATATGTACGAAGGCGTGGTCAGCGTGGTGGGGGAAGCGGAGTCAGCTTCAAAACCGAACTAAACAGAAACGAAGCTACGCCGAACGGATCCCAGTGACGGTGCTTAACACCACTCAGCTCTGTTACGCTTTCAGTGGCCGCACTTACATTAAAAACAATAGGTTAGGCTTTGATTGCGTAGTCAGCTCCGCTCAGCGCTGAATTTGGTGGCCGCTCAGCTTAACAATGTACCAGCTAATTAGATACCTTTAAAAATGCATTTAAGGCACAGAGGCCTTGATTTGTAGTAGCATAACTCGTTTCAAATAGTCGTTACAAGTTCGTTTTCACATTTTACACGAATATGGGACGTTTACGATGATACTATACGTTGATTTTCTTCAGTAATAACGTTACGAAGTCAAATTTTTGCCCTGTTTAATTTAATTTTGATACACAAATGTTTATTTTACGTAATGATTTGCGGACATTTGTTCCCGTTACTTTGGAGCCGTGATAATGTTTTGTTATTTTTCCATTGGAAGAACGAGTTATTGTAGCGGCCATCATGGTAAGATCCAGACCCACGAACGAGAACCGATCGGTTCGGCATAAAAATCGATTACGGTAATAGCTCGGCCAAGTTCGTCGGCTAGCAAAATTTGTTCGATAATTTCAAAATGGCGACCATTACAATTTTTTTTTATTTCATAATATTTTTGTCGTCAGCATGTTACTGATTTCACCATTGTAATCAGCATTAGAGAGTGCGTAATTTTTGAATTTTCAAAATCCTATCAAATTAAGAAATGTTTTCACGGCGGTCTGGGTTTGAAATTTGAAAATTTATAATGCTAATATATGCAGATTTTAACGCTGATTGTGACGGTGAAATCAAATTTTGAAAAAGAGTGAGATAAAATACTTTTGTAAATTCATTTGTATCGCGTTAGCGAGACAGCTGCGTGCCGCCTTATTTTATTAATTCCCTATCATTACTGTTAGTTTTGCGGTGGTTTAATGTCCCTATTTGATGCTAGTTAAACCATTGTGGACTATCGGGAAAACCTTACGTTGCGCACGGAAAAGCCACTGGTAGCCTAGTCACTAGATTCAAACCTGCTTACAGGATCGCGATATATCCTGCCGACTGAGCTACGGCGCTATGCCACGATTACATAACACTAAATAAAGTAGGAACAGTTTAGCTGAGCCGGTACGGTATACAAATAAGAGGCGATAACTCTGTACGCCTCGGGTTGGCCAAGCCTTGACCAATGCGCGCGCACGAGGGAACTAATAAAGCGCTCAACGCCAAGTTACAGCGCCTGCGTGTTAGTCACGCGTCCGCGCACCTGAATGGTAACGCCGCGTTAAACGGTCAATTTGCGCCGCCCGCGCGAAAACGCTCAAATTACCAATGTGGAGCGTGAAGAATCTTAAACTGGACAGTGTCGCCGACTTCGTGTTTGTACAGCCTTGGAGATCTGACGAAGTGTTGGTTTTAAAGCACGAGGTAGTCTTGGCAGAAAGTATTGTGATCATGAAAAAATATTATACTAATTAGGTTATATTAGATTAGAGTATAGATGAAGGGATAGTACAATCCCAGGCACTGCGATCGACTGTCATATTGTAAAGTAAACCTCTTAAAAATACCTAGTTTAGCACATCAGTGCCTTTAATACGTTTCCTCAACTCACTGACTAACTCACTCTACTGAAGATCCCTAAGGTCTTGGAAACCAAAAACCCCTAGCCTACTACTAGCAAGAGCCTCACAATCATTAATTATGTGTCCTGCAGTCCCTCTTCCTTCCTGCACAACCTACACACGGTTTCTCCATGGTACATGCCTATCCTTTTCATGTGCACCCTCAGAACACAGTGTCCTGTAATAATCCCCATGATCCTCCTGAGTTGTGCTCTGTCCAGGACATCTGCTGTACCTTTGAGACCTCCAAAAGGAACTTTGCTTAAGGAACGTTTACTATGAGAATGTCCATGAAGGTTATCCTATCGTACTTGGTGTTGATTACTAATTCACATTTTAATAGCAGACCTGGCCAACGATAGAGAAATACCTAAAGCTGGTCCGATGACCTCAAATGCAAACCCAAATCCAGCCAGTCGTTCTGACTCCTCATTACCTTTAAATCCCTTATACCCGGAACATAGTAAAGAGTTATCCGGGTGCTCAGGGACAGAGCTTCGAGGTTTTTCAGACACTTCCAGATTAGCTTGGCCTGAATTGTAGGATCACCTTTTATTGCTGACTAACTATCGGTTTGAATATGAATGCGTACCTTCTTGAAGATTGTATTAATTACGGAACAGTGTAAAAATCAATGGGTGAACAACTTACAATTATTTTGGAATGACAACTACTCGATTGGACACAGCGATAAAAGAACGAAACACTTTGTTAGGAAGAGCGATAAGGATACCGAAGGCATCATATGAAATCAACATGTATCGAAAATAAAAAAAACATAGAATATACAATACAAATATAAAAAGTATAATTTCATATGGAAGCGAAGTATGGCCATTTAAACAAAAAACATAAAAATATCTTGAAGGTACAGAAATAGATTATTGACGAAGAGCCGCAGGTTGGTCCAAACGGGAAAAAATAAAAAATATAAGAATACATGAAATCATACGAAGCACACCATTGTAGACATGAAGACAAAACAACTTCGATGGTTTGGCCATGTCCAAAGAATGGACGAAAATCGACTTCCCAACAGATTTTACAATGGAAGCATAATGGTTAGTTGGAAAGAGGGAATGGAAAAAGAAGTGAGAGAAAAGATCAAGATCTGTGGAATGTTACTGGAAAATGGAAGTTAGGAAGGGAAGATGTCGGAGAACATTTTAAGACGAAAAGAAGAAGATTGGTTACGGAATACAAGTTAATTATGGATTTATTTTGCGTAGATTTGCGCAGATTTTCTGTTTTATTCGCTACATAGATTTGAAAAATACACTTTTAATTTGGATTTTTTTGTGTTCAACATCCGACTATTGTGCACACTTGGGCTAATGCAGACGATGGGATGATTTATAGCGAATAAAAATATCAACCCCTGGCCGAGAATTGAACCCGTGTCCTCGGGTTGAAAGCCCAGTACGCTATCAAGTAGGCCACCGAGGCGGCTTAAAAGTGCTACAATAAGGTAACTTAATATTTCTCAGTAAAATTTACCGTCAACAATTAATTTTCATTAAAAATTATTAAACGTCCGTACTTTTAAAACAGTTTAGTGTATGGAATTGGATATTTTTTTGCAATTACGCCTCTGAGGTAAAAAATAATACTTAATTTAGACTTTACTAGTCTAACCATCACGTTGACAACCGTTCGACACAAACTGTTTTTGGAAAAAAGCATTGTTCCTACGTTTTGCCAAAATCGTATCTGGCATCCAAGTCTGAAGTCGAATTGTAAGCTATGGCATATATAGGTTCGACTTCAAATGGAGCCTCGAAGGCCTTAATTAGCTTTGCGAAGCGTATGTCTTTGTCACCCAAATGTAATTCTGCGAGGAGCATTTTTAGAAAAAAATTGCTAAGAACTGATTCCAGCAAATTCAGTTAAACGATAAACAAAGTTTAATATTTGCTACAAAACTTATCTAATTTCTAAAAAGCAAACAAATTGAAAGATTTAACAATAATAAAAATGTACCGTTAAGCAGCAAAAAAACTATGATTGCCTCAGTCGATTACTCTCGAATTAAAATCTTTAATTTTAAATGTGTCGTATTAAATGAAAATCTTCAACTAAATGTCACACACTTGAACATTTAACATATTTTGCGAGTCTATTTCAGTCCCTGGCATTCAAACAGTTTCTAAAATTCCACTTTTAGTTTTTATTAAAACATTTTAACCCCAGTTTAATTTCAAGCATGAACTAGTTCAAGCATTTTATTATTTAAAATAATGCATTTTATTAAATTAAAGTGCCCTATCATATAAACTCTCACTAACAAATGTAAACATGTGTAAGATAACGGTGTATAATTAGCAACAAAAAAACCTTATTATTGTTTTATTGCATTTTAGCAAAATCTGTTGAACGAATTTTGAGAAATTTAGCTGATTTTTTGAATTTGTTATTAAAAAAAACTAAGTTTGTATGAGCGCTGCAATGTTTCTCTTTAAACTTTGAGAAATAATTTATAGTAACTATTTTACACTTGTAGCCGCCTCGGTGGTCTAGTGGATAGCGTAATAGGCTTTCACCCCGAGGACCCGGGTTCGATTCCCGGCGAGGGCTTGGCATTTTCATACGCTATAAATCATCCCATCGTCTGCATTAGCCCAAGTGTGCACAATAGTCGGACGTTAAAAGAAAAAAAAATTACACTTGTCTCAAACGTATATTTTTTTAATATCATAACATATGCTGTATTCTAGAATTTTTCGGCGATTTCATAAACCAGCAATGTGAGAAAGTTTGTTAAATATTCTTTCTTTTCAGTCATCGTTCGATAAGTGGAAAGAAATATTTTGTAAATCAAACAGAAAGCTTTGTTTGTCATCGTGCGTTAATCAATAAGAAATATTTTGTAAATGTAACAGAAAGCTTTGTTTGTCATCGTGCGTTAATCGGTAAGAAATATTTTGTAAATCAAACAGAAAGCTTTGTTTGTTTGTCATCGTGCGTTAATCGGTAAGAAATATTTTGTAAATCTAACAGAAAGCTTTGTTTGTCATCGTGCGTTAATCGGTAAGAAATATTTTGTAAATCTAACAGAAAGCTTTGTTTGTTTGTCATCGTGCGTTAATCGGAAAGAAATATTTTGTAAATCTAACAGAAAGCTTTGTTTGTTTGTCATCGTGCGTTAATCGGTAAGAAATATTTTGTAAATCTAACAGAAAGCTTTGTTTGTTTGTCATCGTGCGTTAATCGGTAAGAAATATTTTGTAAATCTAACAGAAAGCTTTGTTTGTTTGTCATCGTGCGTTAATCGGTAAGAAATATTTTGTAAATCTAACAGAAAGCTTTGTTTGTCATCGTGCGTTAATCGGTAAGAAATATTTTGTAAATCTAACAGAAAGCTTTGTTTGTTTGTCATCGTGCGTTAATCGGAAAGAAATATTTTGTAAATCTAACAGAAAGCTTTGTTTGTCATCGTGCGTTAATCGGTAAGAAATATTTTGTAAATCAAACAGAAAGCTTTGTTTGTTTGTCATCGTGCGTTAATCGGTAAGAAATATTTTGTAAATCTAACAGAAAGCTTTGTTTGTCATCGTGCGTTAATCGGTAAGAAATATTTTGTAAATCAAACAGAAAGCTTTGTTTGTTTGTCATCGTGCGTTAATCGGTAAGAAATATTTTGTAAATCTAACAGAAAGCTTTGTTTGTCATCGTGCGTTAATCGGTAAGAAATATTTTGTAAATCAAACAGAAAGCTTTGTTTGTTTGTCATCGTGCGTTAATCGGTAAGAAATATTTTGTAAATCTAACAGAAAGCTTTGTTTGTCATCGTGCGTTAATCGGTAAGAAATATTTTGTAAATCAAGCAGAAAGCTTTGTTTGTTTGTCAACGTGCGTTAATCGGTAAGAAATATTTTGTAAATCAAACAGAAAGCTTTGTTTGTCATCGTGCGTTAATCGGTAAGAAATATTTTGTAAATCAAACAGAAAGCTTTGTTTGTCATCGTGCGTTAATCGGTAAGAAATATTTTGTAAATCAAACAGAAAGCTTTGTTTGTTTGTCATCGTGCGTTAATCGGTAAGAAATATTTTGTAAATCAAACAGAAAGCTTTGTTTGTTTGTCATCGTGCGTTAATCGGTAAGAAATATTTTGTAAATCAAACAGAAAGCTTTGTTTGTCATCGTGCGTTAATCGGTAAGAAATATTTTGTAAATCAAGCAGAAAGCTTTGTTTGTTTGTCATCGTGCGTTAAGCGGAAAGAAATGTTTTGTAAATCAAACAGAAAGCTTTGTTTGTTTGTCATCGTGCGTTAATCGGTAAGAAATATGTTGTAAATCAAACAGAAAGCTTTGTTTGTTTGTCAACGTGCGTTAAGCGGAAAGAAATATTTTGTAAATCAAGCAGAAAGCTTTGTTTGTTTGTCATCGTGTGTTAAATGGAAGGAAATAATTCGCAAATCAAACAGAGTACGTTTGTTTCTCATCGTACGTTAAATAGAAATAAATATTTTGTAAATCAAACAGAAAGTTTGTTTGTTTGCCATAGCACGTTACGCGGAAATAAATCATTTCAAAATCAAACAGAAAGCGGCCGAATAAGACCCCGCTGCCCCAAAGTGCATCGAGATCAGATTCATATCAAGAACGGTAACAATGCGTGGGTGTAGACGCCTCCGGGGGTGTTCGTGATCGCCCGGCGCTGGGGTCAAGTCTCCGAAATTATCCGCCGAATTCGGGACGGAATTATTCGATCAATGTGGGCCGTGATTTCCTGGTTATGCAAATAATTGAGAACTTAGCGTTTAGAAGTGGCGTGTGAAATCAGTTAATGGTTTTTACCGGAGAAAGTTTAATCTGGGATTTCGTATTTCAGATTGTAATATTTAAGGTGGCGTATTTATTTTTGGGAATAGTAAATTTTTTTTTGAAGTTCATTTTTACTTTTTCACACTGTTAAGTATTTAGAAAATGAAAATGAAAAAACCTAAGTATACATTAAGGAAAACAAGAGGGATATTTTGTAAATCAATTTCTATATGTAATATTTACTAAACAAAGTTAATTGCCTGTATTTTAACCAGTGGTAAGCCTACTACAATAACACAGTGTGGCTACAGCTGTTTGTTTGCTCAGTAGCCCTACGCAGTACGCATGCGTTGATATAGTTGTCTCATTCGTTGCTTGTCGATATAGATTAAACTATCATGTTTTTGTTAAGTTATAGTTTTTTTTTTGGTGTATATATTTGTATACGTATGTGTGTATGTTTTATATCATTTGAACTTATTACCAGTTGAAGAGGAACGTTTTGGCGAATTAACAATTTGAAGGTTAGAATTCAATTTATTGTTTTTGTATCAGAACATTCCACCTACAATAAGTGGTCTTGTGAACACATTAACTCTAAATAGTATTATGTTTACACAAATGGTAACGTGTTCATTTAGTTCTGTAGAATAACGAAATAAAGTAATAACAATGTTATTTTAACAGCTGTGTTTAAAATGTAGGAACTGTAACAGTATCATTATACAGCAGCAAATATATTAATAATTTAGGTAAATATGTAGCCTTGGTTGTTTTCGATTTTTGTTAAATTTTTCTTTAAAACGCTCTATTACATGCCCGAAAGCAATAATCGAAAATGTAAAAGCGAAAGTACAATAAAAATCGAAAATTGGACAACATAACCTCAAAATTGATACGGCGTGAAAGTAGCTAACGTGTTTTTGATAGTTAAAACGATAAGAAAATCCATATTTATACGAAATACTAGAAGATCTAACTGACACGATTGTTGTGTTAGTTCGATTAAAAACTTATTTAATTAAAAGGATACAATTTTAACAACCAGTTCACTACAAAAACAAAAACATTATTACGTATTTAGAATGCGTTAACACGCATGCGCAGTAAATCTGTGTAGTAAATCTAGTATGTTTCGTGCAATGTAAACATGCCGTCATGAAAATATAGTTCCTTAAAAACAACCCAAAGTCGTAAGTGATCTTTATAAAAAATATGTCCCGCGGATGAATATGGTGTTATATGGAAATAGCGGTAATTACGCAGTGTAGCCTGTCATGGATTTTTCGATATTTTTGTTACTCAAACGCTTTATTACATGCCCAAAAGCAATAATACAAAATATAAAAGCGCGGAAACCACGAGAAGTACGATAAAAATCGAAAATAAAAGTGACCAACATAACCTCAAAATTGCTACCGCACGAAAGTCGCTAACGTGTTGTAGATCGGTAAAACGATAAAAATACGTCTAAAACGGGTTTTGCGTTATAAAAAACTTTATTTTAAAAAAATCCATAACCTAACTGACACGGTTGTAGGCCTAACACGGTGATGCGTGAATATACGTGACTGTTGGAAGGCTTTCTGACAACGGCTTTGTCCATCTCACGGTGGTTAATAAACTACTTTAATTTAACAGGGATTTTGACCATCATCTGTATCAGTTAGGTTCACCATGCAAGTACCGTGTCAGTTAGGTTATTGAGTATTCTTTAAAAAAAAAAAATAATAAAGTTTATCACGCAAAATCCGTTTTAGACGTATTTTGATCGTTTTACCGATCTACAACACGTTAGCGACTTTCGCGCGGTAGCAATTTTGAGGTTATGTTGGTCACTTTTATTTTCGATTTTTATCGAAATTCTCGTGGTTTCCGCGCTTTTATATTTTGGTTTATTGCTTTTGGGCATGTAATAAAGCGTTTTAGTAAATAAAATATCGAAAATGCAGAACAGGCTACATTGCATAAATACCAAATCTTTATTTATACAAAATACTGAAAGATCTGACACGATTGTTAGTTCGGTAAAACTGGTAGTTCGGTAAAAAACTTATTTAATTAAAAAGATACAATTTTAACAACTTGTTCACTACAAAAACAAACACATTACGTATTTAAAATGTGTTAACACGCATGCCCAGTAAATCGGTGTAGTAAATTTAGTACGTTTCGTGCAATGTAAACATGCCGTCATGAAAATATAGTTCCTTAAAAACAACCCAAAGTCGTAAGTGATCTTTAAAAAAATATGTCCCGCGGATGAATATGTGTTAATTGGAAATATAGTACGAAATAAAGTAAGTGAAAATAACTGTTCGAAAAAAAAACAACCTACACTGCATAAGTAAATACCAAAATTTAATATTGTTTCTTTTGCTGGATATTATTATCTAATGAACAGAGGTTGTTCAAAGTCACAACTCAACTAGTATTTGTTTGTCTGTCCGTTTGTTTCACGATTTTTTCACAATATATTCCGATTGCCTCTAAAATTGGCAGATTTTTATTATGTATAGGCTTACTGCTTAAAATACAAATTCTTTTTAAAATTAAACCCAATAATTGAGCGATTTGATGAATGGAAGAAAGATTATATGTTAAAAAGGCTCCAGTCCTAAAGATCGTTACTCTATATTAACATTAAAGATCGATCGTTATATTAATAGTAAATAATATTAATAATCGATCGTTTATATTAATATTAAAGATTGATGCTTTATATTAATATTGCCTAAGATCGTTAGGCAAATATTAATATTTTCGTTTCGATCACACGTACTAATTGCATCGTTTAGTTTCATTTGATACAAAACCATGAAATATGAGTGTATTTGACTGGTAGAACATTTTGAGGGGTTGTTTATAATTGTATTTGTATTACTGCGCTGGAAAATACAAGAGTAGATCTACAAGTTGCTATATTGTTCGCAGTGTTAATTTATATTTGACTCAAAATATGATATAGAGGTGTGGCTATTAAATAACGAGACTGACGCTGCGGCGGAACAGTGCGCATGCACCAACCGCCATTGACCGACAGCTGTTTAGTGTGAAGCTTTCTCTTCAACAAACGAGAGTTAGTCTCGTTTGTGTAACCAACACCGTTTAGTCATACCCTTCATTTCTGTTAGTGTTGTTTTATTTTGTTTTGCCGGAAAAAATGGTTGGTGTAAAATTAGAGCAACGAATTGTAGTTAAATTTCACTTCAAACTTGGAAAAACCGCTACTGAAACTTATAATTTACTGAAAGAAGTGTATGGCAGTGAATGTTTATCATGGGAACGTGTTTTTGAATGATTTAAGCGTTTTCAAGATGGCCGACAAGACGTTGAAGATGATTCGCGGCCAGGTCGCCCTTCAACGTAAAAAACGAATGACAGTGTCGAAAAAGTTGCTAATTTGATTCGGTCTGACCGTCGATTACGTATTCGTGCAATTTGTGAAACCTGTAGGCATTGATAAAGAATGTGTACGGCAAATGATACGTGACAATTTGAACATGCGAAAAGTGTGTGCCAAAATGGTGCCGAAAATTCTGACGTTTGAATAACAAGCACCTCGCAAGAATGTTTGTACTGACACTTTGGATGCCATTGAAAATGACCCAAATTTATTAGAAAAGATAATATGTGATGAATCGTGGTTTTTTACGTATGATCCGGAAACAAAGCACCAATACATGCATTGGAAGACCCCCAACTTCACCGAGAACCAAAAAAGCAAGAATCAGCAAGTCAAAATTTAAAGCAATGAGGATTGTTTTTATCGAAATTCATGGGATTGTGTAACTTCACTGGGTTCCTGAAGGTCAAACAATTAATCAGTATTACTAGCTTGAGGTACTTGGTAAACTACGTGAAAGAGTAAGGATAAACGACCCGAAATGTGGAAGAACAAATCATGGGTTTTCCACCAAGACAATGCGCCAGCTCATTCCGCGTTATCTGTCAAGAGGTTCCTGGCCAAGTACAGCATCCCAGTGTTAGAACATCCACCTTACTCACCAGACCTTGCACCATGTGACTTCTATCTGTTCCCTAAGGTGAAATCTGCATTAAAAGGGACGAGATTTCTTTTTTTTTGTGTGTTTAACGTCCGACTATTGTGCACACTTGGGCTAATGCAGAAGATGGGATGATTTATAGAGTATGAAAATGCCAAGCCCTAGCCGGGAATCGAACCCGGGTCCTCGGGGTGAAAGCCCAGTACGCTATCAAGTAGGCCACCGAGGCGGTCCGACAAGATTTCAGTCCGTGGAAGCTGTAAGAGTGAAAGCGGCAAGAGTCCTGAAGGATTTGACAGAAGATGACTTCCAGCACTTTTTCAACAACGGAAAATTCGCATGCAGCGTTGTAGGGATAGAGAAGGGGTGTATATTAAAGATGATAATAAGTAATTATGTATAAAATGAAAATAAAATTCTTTACAACGTCAGTCTCGTTATTTAACAGCCACACCTCGTATACGTTTAGGTTAACTAATGAGCGAGTTATAGAGCTACTAGTAGGCCCTACTTCGAAGTGAACCTGATGCCGTATCACTCACCACCCTTCGAGCACGAGTTGCAAGCACGCGATTCTATATTAATATTCATCGGGCAAGTCGGCTCTGCGCATGTGTGAGTGATTGTGATTGAGCCAAATATATCGGCTTCCGTGGCTATGAACGACTGCTGCGGACTCGTTTGTTATTTTAGCGCGAGTGGATAGCGTGCGAGTGCGCTTTTAGATAATTTAATGCGAGTTTATATCGCGATGTTGAGGTGATTTAAAAAACAAATGCAGCGAACATATTTTACTATTTACCGTATATTTTGCGAAGCTATGGCCGAATCGGTAGCAACAATTCCCGCCGGTACGTTTGAAAATTTACCGTTACTTTTGCGGGGAATTTAGTCATAGTAATGGCATGATTTTGGATAACAAATCCCGCCGACATGTTCGAACATTTAGCGTTACTTTTGCGGGTAATTCAGTCATAGTAATGGCGTGATTTGGAATAACGAATCCCGTCAAAATATTTTAGTAATTGGTATAAGGGATTTTATGGGGAATAGAATTGTACCTTCCTGAATATGTAACAAGTAATAAGGAAAGTAATTTCAAATACTATTCGTTACTGTTGCACCAGTGGGCGGATACAGTCAGTTTAAAAAGAAGGGGTTGACTCAAGGATAAACCCGGCAACTCATAAAATCTAATTCATATTATATTTCTGAAAGTTTGTGTGTTTGTTTGTTTGTTTATTTGTTTGTTTGTTTGTTTGTTTGTTTGTTTGTTTGTTTGTTTGTTTGTTATTCAATCACGCTTTAACCACTAGACCAATTGAGATAAAATTTGGTACGTATATGGTTTAAGTATCAGAGATACATATAGGCCTATTCCCGTTTTACAAAACGTCATTATACTACTTACCCAGCCCAAAATAATTATCAGTTTTTAGTTTTGTAACATCTGTTAACTGTAGTTATTTACTGGACATGTGATTTAGGTACCTCAGATAAACATAGATTCAATCCTATTTTAAGAATCTTAATCTGTGTTTTATTTATTGCAAAATTATTGTTTTTAATGTAACATTTTCATATTTTAGTTGAAATTTTTTTCAAAACTGACTTTAATTTGTTACTTTGTGTTGAATTTTCAATATTAAATGTAAAAAAATCCCTACACAGAGTGCCAATTGTAAGATAGTATATATATTTGTGTAATTACATTATGGTAAATATGCAGTGAAGCATATCCTTATTTTTCGATATTTTTGTTACTAAAATGCTTTATTATGTGCCCAAAAGCAAGAATACAAAATATGAATGCACGAGAAGTACGATAAAATCGAAAATAAAAGTGACCAACATAACCTCAAAATTGCTACCCGGCGAAAATCAGTAACGTGTTGTAAATCGGTAAAACAATAAAAATACGTCTAACACGGGTTTTGGGTGATAAGTAACCAATTTTTTAAAAGAATACAGCATAACCAACTGTCACGGTTGTTAGGCCTAACAAGGTGATGCGTGAAAAAACCTTTACATTTTTTAAAAAATAGCCTACTATATATCCTGACACGGTTGTTGGGCCTATCACGGTGATACGTGAAAAAACCTTTATATTTTTTTAAAGATTACTACATATCCCAACTGACACGTTTGTTGGGCCAATCATGGTGATGTGTGAAAAAAAACCTTAATTTTATTTTGGAAAACTACATAACCTAATTGACACGGTATTTAGGCCTAACACGGTGATGCGTGAAAAACCTTTATGTTTTTTTAAAGAATACTACATATCCTAATTGACATGGTTGTTAGGCCTAACACAGTGATGCGTGAAAAAACATATATATTGTTTTAAAGAATACTACATAACATAACTGATACTGATGTTGAGCCTATCACGGTGATGTGTGAAGAAAAACTTTAATTTTTTAAAGAATACTACATAACCTAATTGACACGGTTGTTAGGCCTAACACGGTGATGCGTGAAAAACCTTTATATTTTTTTAAAGACTACTACATATCCTAACTGACACGGTTGTTGGGCCTATCACGGTAGTGTGTGAAAAAAACTTTATTTTTTTAAAATAATACTGAAAACCTTAACTGACACGGTTGATAGGTCTAACATGGTAATGCGTGAAAAATACTTTATATTTTTTTAAAAGAATAATCCATAAGCTAACTAACATGGTTGTTATACCTAACACTGTCATCCATTAAAAAAACCTTTATTAATTTTTTTTTAAATAGTACTTATAACCTAATTGACACGGTTGTTGGGCCTAATAAGGTGACGCAAGAAAAAAACTGTTATATTTTCTTGAAAGAGTACTCCATAACTTAACTAACACGGTTGTTAGGCCTAACACACTGATGCGTGAAAAAACCTTTATATTTTTTTAAATAATACTACATAACCTAATTGACACTGTTGTTAGGCCTAACACGGTGATATGTGAAAAAACCTTTATATTTTTTTAAAGAATACTACATATCCTAACTGACACGGTTGTTAGGCCTAACACGGTGATGCGTGAAAAAACCTTTATATTTTTTTAAAGAATACTAGGCTACATATCCTAACTGACACGGTGGTGCGTAAAAAAACCTTTATATTTTTTTAAAGAATACCACATATCATAACTGACATGGTTGTTGGGCCTATCATGGCGATGTGTGAAAAAACCTTTATTTTTTTAAAGAGTACTCCAAACTTTAACTGACACGGTTGTTAAGTCTAACATTGTGATGCGTGAAAAAAACCGTTATTTTTTTTTAAGAGTACTCCAAACCTTAACTGACACGTTTGTTAAACCTAACATGGTGATGCGTGAAAAATGTTTATATTTCTTTTAAAGAATACTCCATAAGTTAACTAACATGGTTGTTACGCCTAACGCGGTGATGTATTAAAAAAACCTTTATTTATTTTTTAAAAAAGAGTACTCCAGAACCTAACTGGCACGGTTGTTGGGCATAATACGGTGATGCAGGAAAAAGCCTTAATTTTATTTAAAGAGTACTCCATAACTTAACTAACACGGTGGTGTGTTAAAACCTTTATTTTAAAAAAATAAATACACCATAACCTAACTGACACGGTTGTTGGTCCTAACACGGTCATGCGTGATCTTTAATGTATATTACGATTGCGGGAAAAGCCGTGACGGGTAACAGGTAATCATATTATTTTTCTGAAAGTTTGTTTTTGTTTATTTGTTTGTTATTCAATCACACTTTAACTACTGGACCAATTGAGATTAAATTTGGTATGAACACGGTTTAGGTACCTGAGATAAATACAATACTATTCCAGTTTAATTGAATAATAGTGACTTTTTAATAATACTGTATTTTATTAAAATATGACAGGACCCTGTTTTAGAGTATCGAGTAGCAAAAATGTATATTTCTTGGCCGAAAACCATAAATCGTATAATATTGTAAATAGTATATTTACATTTACATTTAATTTATGTAACATATATTAAAATGAAATGACCTATTCTGATTTTGAAAATCGACTATAAATTTTATTGCCTATATTATAATTGCAGGCAAAGCCGCAACGGGTAACAGCTAGTATTGTTATAATTTCCAATAGTTTCATGCACATATACAGTAATTCCATACGGGCCAAAGTACATTTTTGAACTACTTTAATAAATTAAATCTTTATGATAAAAAAAAATAAAAAATATATTATTTATTGTAGTGCACATAAGTTTATTTTAGAAAGCCCCTGTCACGTGTAATACATACAATTAAATATGAACATTAATATAAATCAAAATGATAGAAGAAATAATTGAAAATACATTTTTTAAACATGTCTACTAAGTTCGTGGTTTTAAATGATAATAAACTTCAAATAACGAAATCTATTTTTTTCAACTTCGTGATTTTATGACCATAAAGTTTTGTGTCGATTTTTCCAGCTGTTTCTCTGTTCGCACTCGTGTTCATCGTGTTCTTGCATCTACTTCTGACTAACAAATGTATGCTTACTTATTTTTCCTTCCTCCCTTTCTCCTAAGTAAGTTAAACTTTAACCGGTCCTGCGCATGCAGGATTCACAGAACCCACGTTTTAATATAACGAGCAAAACGCCAGTAGTCGGTATTTTTATTTTTCTTAATTAGGTAACAAAAAACATCATATTTTGTCAAATTGATCCCAGTGCCAAAGGGGAAGCTTTCCTTCCTCGTATCCGCCAGTGGTTTTACCAAATTTAGTCGATCAAAGATTGTTTAAGAATATTTATTAAAGATTCCATCCTCATGATTATTCTTCTTTATTTGTTTCACCCAACTTTGGGGTACACCAAATCAATTACTTCTCAATGTTCTGTGCCTTCTTCGTAGCCCAGTATTGCTTCATACGTTGTGATCTTGCTTTTCTTTCTTCGTCAGAGATTTGGATCGTTCGCTTGGATTTGACTTTGCCTTGGAACCGTTGCTTCTTGTCCTTGGTTATTGTTTTGGCTGTTCATTCCATGAGCATAGTGTCAGTGATCTGCAGTTCTGTTATGTCTTTCTCCGTTTCCCTAAAGCAAAGTGGTTTGGCTCTTCTACTGCGAAAGTAGTCAAATATTTTTTTGGTTAGTCTATTTTTGTCTATTGGGAGGATGTGCCCATAAAAATCAATTCTCCTTTTTCTTATTGTGCCTGATAGTGTTTCAGTTTTTTGGTAAAGAGTTTCATTACTGATGTGGAGTAATTGGTTGTTACGGAATTTGGGGCCTAAGATTTTTCGTAATATCTTTCTTTCTTTGATCTCCAGCCTTTCAAGTGGGCCCTGGGTTGTGAGAGATAATGTTTCAGCTGCATATAAGGCTTCTGGTTTAATTACCTCATGATTATTATTATATTCTTATATTTTTTTAATAAATATAACCTACAACAGGTTGCTAAACATAGAGTAGTGTTATTTTTATATTCTTCTTCTTTTCTGTTAGGATTATTGTCACTATGTTCAGTATAATGCTGCCTTCCCTAGCTTCGTCAATTCTACTTTCATTGACGCATTTTGGGGAACCTCCATCTTCAAAAACTATATCTATATTAGTCACCAAATTTATGGTCCGTCCTATTTATAATTTTCTATCTCCACCTCGTACCCCTCCTCTATTCAACACGTGTAAATTAAATCTGACGTGCTTGCTTCTGATTGGCTATTCAAAATCGTACGTTTTCGCTCACTTCTGATTTGCTCCATTCAAACTTTCTCTTCAACGGTCGTCCCTCCTGTTATTTTTTGAAAATTTTTATTTTTCAAAATGTAATATCTGCTTGCTACGATATCTGTTCATTTATTATGTTTTCTCCCTTTAATTTAGATTTAAAAATTTCCAAGTTCTCTAAAATGTTCATACGTTTTCATTTTTCTGTCATATGTGGTACCTTCATGGAGTTTTCTATTTCACGAGGTATGTGTTCCTCTTTTATTAAATGTGACGCATATTTTGAATCATTTTCGCCGTATTTGAATGATCGTGTTCTTTAAACCTAGTTCTAAATTTTCGTCCCGTTTGTCCCATAGTATAGAGTTCACTATGTCCCGTTTGAACATAGTATAGAGTAGTGTTGTTACACAAAATAAATAAATAAAATTCCAATAAACATTTACTTTAAACAGATACGGCGTACGGTTTTTTTTTACTAATTTTTCGAAAGTGTGCAAAACGTAGACAGTATTTCTCGTATTATTTTTAAAATGGCGATCGGTTGAAATGTTTAATAACTAGGAAACCATAAATTTTATAAAACAATTACAAGAGGCAGTGTTGTTTCCTCTTTCAAATAAAAATAATTTAAGTTTCTAGTTTTTTTGTGTAACTGAAAGTTAATTGATTAACTGACAAACTGAACTGAAAACAAAATTTATCGGTAGGCGTGTTAGAATTTCAGTTTATGTTCACAACTCGATTATCGTTTGTCTTACAGAGAGGAAAATATAATGTTATATTTATTTAAAATGCAAAACATTCTCCTCTTGTATGTGAAAATTGTTTTTTAATGTTAAAATCAACGATTTTCGGGTTAATAATTAAAATACATATTATTACATAATAATTAAATACATTAATAATTAACTACATAAATAATTAAATACATTTTTTTCCTGCAAAAACCGTTAAGGTTATTATCGCCGTTATGCAAAATGAAAGTATAAAAAAAAAATTAACAAAATTTACTTAAATAAGAAAATAAAACTACAACAAACTATAATAGTAAAAATAAATTAAACACAATTTTAAATAACAGGTATAACTATATTACAATAACGAATACTTAAGAACTAAATAACAATGAATAATGAATAAAATTTAATAACAATTCGTATAAGTATATATAAACATAACAGAAATAAAGTTATTTAGATAAAATAAATAAATAAAATTACACAAGAAATAACAAATATATAAATTAAATTTTATTTTAAAACATTCAGACGATGAAGGAAGTCTAGAACCCGGTCAACGGCCGAGGCACTATCTCCCAACATCGTCTGCAAACAGTTGCTCAGACCACACATAACACGCACTTTTTGGAAACCATCACAAAATAAAGTAAATAGGTTACATAGGCCTATTAATAGTATACATATTTATTGGAATTTAAATCTGTAAACATTACAGATTTTAAACGGACAAAATTATAAAGCAATACAGATATGGTCTTTTTTTGCACACTGTTAAAACGTTTGACAAAATATGCGCGTGACAAAATTGAACTCAGTACCATATGTACTTTCAAACCTAAAAGGCTTTTTCCGTAAACATACAAAATGGTGGATTGTCCGAAAACGTGAGCCCACGTTGACGTCATATTTTAGTAACATTCTGTGTTTTAAACACAAATTAATTATGGCGTTTATAGCGAGCAAATAAGTCGGTAAAATTACGCCCCTCCCCTCTTTAGTGCTAGCGGTAACACATTCAGTTATCTCTTATTTTTGTATAAATTATACTATATTGTTTTCGGTATTTTTGATTATAAATTTTAAACGATTGTGCATATTTTTTAAAAGTAAGAATGCTTATGCAAAACATTATGTTATAATAAAAATAAACGATTTATTGTAATTACGAAGTATTTTTTTGTTTTATTTTGTTTTGGCTCAAAACGGTGGACACTGAAACAGTAATAACAAATATTTTCTCTCTAAACATTAAGCAGCTGTTAGAAATGGCAGTATTAAATGTAATCGCCATTAATACGAGTGTACAAACGTCTGTCTGAAATAAATTACAACGGTAATTTACGCGTAAATACTATCGAATCATCTTACTACCTGGCGTGAACCCCGCGCAGGAAGCACGTTTGATTTAGTCCTGCTTCAATAAATTACCGCGCAGCGAATCCGCGAAATACCGAACGCACGAAGTATTCCGAACGTACCCGAAGTTGATCACGTTTTCCGTTGAAACTATAAAATATATAATATTTAACGGCGATAAAAAGTTACGAAGACAGGTGCACCAGATCACGTCCCGCACATTAGGCCGAGAATGTTATTAGTTCATGGGATCGCCGCTCGTATCGCCACTGCGACGGTGGTTAAATTAAAAAAAAAACGCGATTTAAAAGGAAACACCGCCCCACTTATTGAAATGTTTTTCTGAATAATTGGTGTGTTTTATTTCTGTAAAAATAATTACTCTTAGAATTTCTGCTTCCCTAGGCTATCGATTTCTCTAAACGGTTCGCCTTACAGAGCTGGTAAATATATAGCAACAATCAAGCGAGAATGTGTATTGATCGATCTAAGAACTATATATATACTTCTATGTATTTATCATTTTTAGTTTTATCGGGTGAGTTTTATACATTTTCATACTTTCAGTGAGTTTTTTATTTATGATTATGTCATTGTTTCTTTGCATTCCTACTTTATGCCAGTTGTACTAATAAAGCGAAATGGAATCCCTTTCATGGGGGTCCAAAATTAAACATTATAAAACAGTGATCAAGCCGGAAGCACTGTACGCAGTAGAAACATTAACCATGAATCGCATAGGCCAGATAGAAAAGCTTGAAATAACGGAAAGGAAAATAAAAATTATAGGAACAAAATTTCAGGATAATAAGGTAGTATATGTAAGAAATGAAGCTCTCTACAAGAAAATTGAAAAACTGTCAGATACTATGAGAAAAAGGAGAATAAATTCTTACGGCCATCTTCTTAGAATGAATTCTAATAGATTAACGAAACAAGTGTTTGATTTTTTCCATAATCGTAAAACAAAACCGAACTGGTTTAAGGAAATTGAAAAACACCTAATAGAATTAAAAATTACAGAAAATTCACTGCTTGACCAAACTGCTAAGATAAGTACCAAGGACGAAAGAATAAGATTCCAAGATAAAACCAAAATAAAACCTAAACCTATCATTTCAGAAGAGGAGAGGAAAAGAAGATCAGAAAGAATGAAGAGCTACTGGGAACAAAGAAAAGTACAGCGTGCAAGAAATGATTAATTCAGCATACCCCAAAGAGGGTGAAACGAAAAGAAAAAAAGCGAAATGGTAAAGCTTACGGAAGTAACTGCAGACTAGTTCTGAATGTAATTGCAGTATAGACGCAACGTCCTTGAGGTGAGGAAGCGCAGAGACGCAGGAGACTGAACGGCGCCTTAAACACCGCCGACACGCTATCCTTACACGCTGTGCAGCCTAGTAAATACTAAATTTAGCCGCCTCGGTGGCCTAGTTGATAGCGTACTAGGCTTTCACCCCGAGGACCCATATGTAAGAAATGAAGCTCTCTACAAGAAAATTGAAAAACTGTCAGATACTATGAGAAAAAGGAGAATAAATTCTTACGGCCATCTTCTTAGAATGAATTCTAATAGATTAACGAAACAAGTGTTTGATTTTTTCCATAATCGTAAAACAAAACCGAACTGGTTTAAGGAAATTGAAAAACACCTAATAGAATTAAAAATTACAGAAAATTCACTGCTTGACCAAACTGCTAAGATAAGTACCAAGGACGAAAGAATAAGATTCCAAGATAAAACCAAAATAAAACCTAAACCTATCATTTCAGAAGAGGAGAGGAAAAGAAGATCAGAAAGAATGAAGAGCTACTGGGAACAAAGAAAAGTACAGCGTGCAAGAAATGATTAATTCAGCATACCCCAAAGAGGGTGAAACGAAAAGAAAAAAAAGCGAAATGGTAAAGCTTACGGAAGTAACTGCAGACTAGTTCTGAATGTAATTGCAGTATAGACGCAACGTCCTTGAGGTGAGGAAGCGCAGAGACGCAGGAGACTGAACGGCGCCTTAAACACCGCCGACACGCTATCCTTACACGCTGTGCAGCCTAGTAAATACTAAATTTAGCCGCCTCGGTGGCCTAGTTGATAGCGTACTAGGCTTTCACCCCGAGGACCCGGGTTCGATTCCCGGTCAAGGCTTGGCATTTTCATACGCTATAAATCATCCCATCGTCTGCGTTAGCCGAAGTGTGCACAATAGTCGGACGTTAAACACAAAAAAAAACTAAATTTTTATAAAGTTTTGTATTTTTGGTTGCCATTTTCAACTACGATTTTGTTTTCCAAAGATGAATACGCGTGCGACATTTCGTAACATATTTTCGCGCTGGAAAAATACGGTACACTGTTAAAGGTCTTTTCCACTTTAAAAAAACGCATTTTTCAGTATTTAAATACCCAATACATTTATTGTTTCCATATACATAAAAGCCAGTTCTGTACATTTATGTATAT
Organism: Callitettix versicolor; assembly: GCA_022606455.1. Classification (NCBI taxonomy): domain Eukaryota; kingdom Metazoa; phylum Arthropoda; class Insecta; order Hemiptera; family Cercopidae; genus Callitettix; species Callitettix versicolor. The sequence goes on from CM040185.1 coordinate 87,338,203, forward strand.
CTCTTCAGCTGTGTAAAAAAAAATTGTCTGGTGGTATGTTCGCTTCTGAAATTTCTAAAGCTGAAATTCAAATGTTTATTTGTTTTCTGTGTTTGACGGGCAAACTGAACACAGTTTATGTCTCAGATCTTTGCCCTTGTAGTGCGCAAGTTCGGGGGCGCAACATACTGTTAGGTGCCTTAACCACTTCTGCCACACCGGCCTTGAGAAGTGATTTAGAGCAAAGTTCTTTAAACGCAACAAAATAATACAAAACGTAAAAAGCTGACCATATTTATGCATTCAATACTTTATAAATGAGATAAATGAGTAAATAGGTATTTCTAACCAAATATTAATCGAAATCAAAATAACTGGACTAGCTTGTGTTTCTATGTTTAACAAAAATTTCGGTTAGGCTACAGTAATGTTATTAAATTTATCAACAAATTAAATTATGGTAAAACAAAATGAGCACGTTAAATAAAATTTCTATTCTACATGATTAACTGGTACAAATAATTTATGTATACTCCAAATTTCGAGTTTTCTAAATTAAAAGAGAGACCAAATTTATTTGTACAAAAAAACTAATTAAATAGAACTTTGTTACAAATTTAAAATCGTTACAAAGTTGTAGATTTAACGCGATAATAGAGGCTAGGCTTGTAAGTGGATAACATGCAGTACAACAAGACGAATGCATTGTGTGTGTGTGTGTGTGTGTGTGTGTGTGTGTGTGTGTGTGTGTGTGTGTGTGTGTGTGTGTGTGTGTGTGTGTGTGTGTGTGTGTGTGTGTGTGTGTGTGTGTGTGTGTGTGTGTGTGTGTGTGTGTGTGTGTGTGTGTGTGAGAGAGAGAGAGAGTGTAAAATAAGTATAATTACGAACATTGTTAAAGTATTTACAAAGTCCTTTCTATTTCATATATAATAACTACATAATTTATGGTCAATTCATCGCAACGTTATCTCGCTCTCCATTCATCCTTGTCCTCTTCGTAAGTCCGTATCTTGTAACGAACGGCCTTCTAATTTAATCTGATTTATTTTTCCCACTTGCAGGAAAAGTACTTGTTTAATTTCGTTCTTAACGAGTAAATCCCAGGTCACCCTGAGCCCACGTCTAGTTAGCCTACGCCAACAGCTGACTGTCGCAAAGCTCCCCACGCGCATGCGCTGATCGTTGTTTCTTATTTGAATTACCGCGTAACTAGTTCCAACTGACAATCGTACGCAGGCTACCGTTCTGTGCGCCTTATAAGCATTAAAATCACCAGCGTTCATCTAAACTGTCGGCTATTTCGAATTACTCTATATAGTCTTGTAACATATATAGACCTTGGTTTGCATTCATAAGGTAGTTTGATTCAGTAGAATGTAGGCTTATTAAAGCAGCTAATAGTGCTGTTTGTAGGGATCGAACAAACACATGGTAGTAGATTGAGAAAATGTTTAGAATTTATTGCATGCATTTGTTTTTAAATACAAATTATGAATAATTGTTTTATCTGTACATTTGGAAACCGGAAGTTTTGGTACAACTAATCCAGACATAAATTTTTGTTCGAGGCAGGATTTACTCCTTTTAATCTATCTGGTCTCTGCCTTATCGGGTACTGAGCACGGAAAACAAAAACGAAAAAAAGGACAAAGCGCTCAAAATTATCCAATTCAATTTTCTAATTAGCGACCAAAAAGCACAGTCTTTCAATGGTTTCAACACTAAGTAAAAACTACATTTAACTATATTTGAGTTAACATAATTATTTAATACGTACTTAGCTAGAATTGAGTCATAGCTATCTAAATGAGCTAAATGAGTTCATCCCCTAAATGGGTATGAAATTTGCATTTTGTAAAAAATAATTCTGATTTTTTTTTAAACTGAACTATATTCTATATGGTCTGTTTTTATATATTATATCAAAAATTTAATGCAAATATTTTTGTTGCAGGATCACATTAGAACCATTATGGAGGAAGGTCGGTAACAGCAATCATTCTGGGACACATAAAGCCACAACACTTCATCATTCACCAACATCATTCACCAACATAGTTCGCCATCATCACTCAGCAACATCCTTCACCAAGGTCGTCAAAATCATTCACCAACATTGATCTCCAACATCACTCACCAACATTGGTCGCCAACATCATTCACCAGCATTGTTCTCCAATATCACTCACCAACATTGGTCGCCAACATCATTCACCAACATTAGTCGCCAACATCATTTACCAAGAGCGCCAACATCATTCACCAGCAAAAATCATTTACCATCATTGGTCTCCAACATCACTCACCAACATTGGTCGCCAACATCATTCACCAAGGTCGCCAACATCATTCACCAAGGTCGCAAAAACATCAATTCTCTTCACAAAAATCGACAATTTCCTTATTTTTAAGGTAAGATATCACAAATATTCTTTTTCTCTTTATTCGGCCTTACCTTTTGTAATACTTTTGGATAAAATAAAAAATCTTTCTTTGACTAAAAACGCTGGCAACGTATACAAGATTAGGAATTTGTTTTTGTTAATTATTTTCAAAAAGATAATTAAATCCGATAAAGTAATACAGTATGTGTCACAATACCATATTTTTTTTCAAAATAAATGTGACGTTGTATTTATTTAACATTCGTATTAATACAATCTTCTGTATTTGTGTTTATTGTGACAATTTATTTAACAATAACATATTAAGTATCAAATATATCTATAATACATATAGATATATACGTGTAATATTAATAACTGTCATTTAATCTAATACGGTATTGATTGTATTTTATAACTAGTAGGTTTTATAATTTAATAACGTTAAATTGTGTGAAAAGCGTATAAACACACAGGGGCGGGGGTGTATAAACGCTATCTGTGTAAGATAACTCACTACTTTTTCATACTTTTTAATTTAAAAAAATTAGGATTTCTTTTATAAATTTATTTTATATAAGATTTCTTTTATATTCTTCTTCTTTTTTCTTTTCTGCTAGGATTATTGTAATTAGGGAACTGGGGAAGGCAGATTATTATACTGAACATAGGTTCAGTATAATAATCTTCCTTTCCTAGCTTCGTCAATTCTACATTCGTTGACGCGTTTCGGAGAACCTCCATCTTCAAAAACTATATATATATATACTCAAACATTTCTTTTATAAACATAATTTTTTTAAAAACAATTTCTCAACTTCCCTCTGATCTGTACAAACTACAAATTATTCGAGTATAGCCAAAACTCGGGTTAGTTTTTATTAAATAAAAATAAATATTTTTGATTGTTCTGTCAAGCTTTTATTTCAATTTTCAAAATTTTTCATTACATCCATGGTTCTCGTAATTCAACATATTTACAGAAAACATTTAAAATAAAGAAAACAAAAATATTTTATAAAACAGTTTCAACAAGTCTTAAAAAATGGCAGAAAAATATTGGCGAAATTTTTCTTTTAGAAACTCTTTTAACTAACATATGTACGCAGGTTTTCAATCTTACACCTGCGTTCAAGATACATCTGGTTTTGGGGAGGGGGTGTCTCTCGGGAACCCCGACAAACTTCGGGAAATAAATATTTAGGTCAATAAAAGCAAAAATATTACAAGAAGATCCTAAATCTATTCGTTTCCTATTTAAAACTAAAAATTGTATTTTTTAAATTTTTTTATATGTAGTGAATTTTTCGACCTCTAGACCAAAATGTTTGAGGATATTTTGTTAAAATTTGAACTACTAGTTAGAGCACAAAATTAAGCTAGTAATGTTGGTTTTATGTGCCAAAATGTTGTGATTAGATTATAACACTTTACAGGTTAAAATTTATAAACAAATGAAAGCTTAAAATATTTAAAATTCTTCCAAAAGAAAACTATCCAATCATTTGGGCTACAATTTTTCCAAACGTTGTATAATTTTATACAGAATAACATTACATCTGGATCTTTTCAATTTTTTAAGCTATATTTACATGCCAGCATAAAATAACGTAAGGTAACACATATTGAAAAGGAAATTTTAAGGGCTGTAAGTTTAAGTTAAATTGCAATACATTTGTTTACATTAACAGGGAAGACGTTACTGGTTTCATCATTATCTCTGTTATGTTTATACAGTTTTACGAATTGTTGTTTAATTTTAATAAATGCCATTTAGTTCTTAAGCGTTTATTTTAAATTTATTTTACTTCAACAACTTCTATATCTTTTATTTTATTTTAAATAAGATAAATAATAAATTATTTTTTCCTTTTTTTATTTTCGGGCGATAATAATCTTGTAGGTTTTTCGCCCCATAAAAAAATGCTTTTATCGTGTTAGGATTTTCCTTGATTGTTTAGGCAACATTTAATATTCTTTCTAACAGCTCCTGTCTTTGATTGTGGCATGATTTTGTACACTTACATTTTCATACGCATCATCCCCACAGGAAGTCGTCCATCGGAAGTCTGGTGACCTTTTTCCACTGAAATTTTTATAGTTTCACAGACAGAAGTTTCGTTCAAGTTGTAAATTTGTTCCCTCCTGAAAGTGGCGTTTCGCGGTGTAACAATTTTAACCGAAAAACAACATTGAGTGTGTGAACCTTGTCGGCCATATTGAATCCCCATAAGACTAATGTTACCAATGGAATACAGATAGCTCCGCTAATTTATTATGGTAAAATTATATTTGATATATTATTTTGAAAATCTTTTACGGGGGAATATGTTCAGCTTTTTATATTTTGTTTTATGTTTTATATTTTTTGCTTCTAAAGATCATGCCTGATCCTTAAGTTCCTTCTGGAGGAATTAAAGGGGCAGCAGATGTCCTGGGCAGAGCACAATTCAGGAGGATCATGGGGCTCATAACAGGGCACTGTGGTCTGAGGGTGCACGTGAACAGGATAGGTGTGTACCGCGGAGAAACCGTGTGTAGATTGTGCAAGAAGGAGGAGGAAACTGCAGGTCACATAATTTATGATTGTGAGGTTCTTGCTAGTAGGAGGCTAGGGGTTTTCGGTAACACCTAGGGATATTCAGCAGAATGACCTAGTCAGTGGGTTGTTGGAACTTATTAGGGGCACCAATCTGCTGAACTAGGTATTTTAAGAGGTAAGTTGCACAATAGGTCAGTTGATCGCAGTGCCTGGGGTTGAACAAATCCCTTCCACTAGAATTTAATCAAATCTAATCTAGAGCCTGATCCTTAACAGGTTAATAAGCACCGTGTGCTTCACGTGAGATGTTTCACACAGGCCATAGAAAAAACCATTACTTTTACCACAGACCATTAGGTGGTAAGGCATTTATCACTTGCTTAGCTACACGTTTAGATCCAGTATAAATATTTTTTTTTCGTTTTTTAGCAATTGTCTGTCAAAATAAATTTTATGTGATCATTTATGATGCGCACATTTTTAAGTGACATTAAATTAGGGCCACAATGTCATAAATAAAAATTTAATGTTACATAGGTAATTATTTATTTGAAAATAATAATTGCTGTATTTATTATACAAAAAAATAAATAAATAAATGATCTCATGCCTGTTGAATAGTATATTTTAAGGAAAAACAGTCCGTGCACAATGAAACATTGGGGAATTCATGTACATTAAGAATTCATGAACATTGGGGAACCCAAGAACACAAATTCATATTAAAACTCTATGTGGTTAAATAAAAATTTATTTAACAGTAATTTTTGTGATATAATTAGATTATATCAAAAATTTAATTAATAATCAATGCACAATTTCAAAGCAACTCATCAAAAGATAACGCAAGTTTGTCTCAGAATGCTCAGTTACACAGACAGCTGATTAGGGAGAGGGGATGAAAGAGTACCAACTTTAAAAAACCAACAATACCATTCTGTAAACGAAAGTCAAGCCCAAAATAGTAATACAAATAAAGCCACTTCTTGCATCCATTATGATTCATGTCGACTGAAACACTGCCAAGATTCCTAATCAAGTTTGCTACACTCAGTATTTGCAAACAAACGTACACGTGCGCGTAACAAACGTACACCGTTAATATAACTATTAAACATCTCTTTAATTTTCAAAAAAAGAAGTTTTAATTTAAAAATTTTAATTAATACAATTTTTGTTCACAGTTGTGGTGGTCGCTGCTTTCTCATAAACCTGGATTTAGTTAGTGCAAATTTGTGTTCAAAATATAAGTGAATGGACAATGAAATAATTATGTATTTACAGTGTATCTTATATTAGTAGAGTTACCAATAAAATAATAATGTTTCCAAACATTTTTTATTTATTTACTTTCCTTGCTGGATTATCTTAAAATATAATAAACGTCGTCGATTTGGTACATTTAAAATTAAAATAGATTTTCTGGATGACAACCAGAGGGCAGCACATACTGGACAAATAAATTAAAATAATATTTCAAACAGTGGTTTAGTTGGTAAACACCAGAGGGTAGCACAAGCTAACCACACACAGTATTGTTTCACCATTGAATTTTTAAGTCCCAACTACCTCTTATGACGTTATAATCTCTGGATACATTTCGACTAGCAAAATCTCAAAATATTGGTTTCGCCAGTTCAGTTTTCAATACGCCTACCTCTTAACTCATTCTATTTGCCGGATAGAATTTGGCTTTTAAGAAAATTTTACTTGTAACGAAAACTAACAGGTAAATATAATGTTAAAGGAGGTCATTTGTCTAGTAAATAAATTTGGGAAATATTGGTTGGATAAATCGACTTAAAACAAGATTTGCAGTAACAGGTAAACAGAAGGTATTAGGAGGTAGTTGTACTGTGAAACTATAGAGGTGTGTCCTAGTAGGTACAATCATCCTTGTTTTTACCAATGAAATCAATGATTTATTTCAGTTAATTTATTGTCCTTGTAAGTGCTGCCCTCTACCTTTCACTAACTAAATTAATGCTTGTATTTAACTGAATAAAGGAGGGCTTAATATAATTACCAGGAACAGAGGGGAGGCTGTTCTCTATTGTTAATTGAGGTTGTTAGACTAAGACAAAACTATAATAAATTTTTATAATTATATTATTTATTTTAATACTTAAATGATATAAAATAATTACATACATATACAATTTACACGTATTTACAATAATTCTAATTTAATACCACTTTAATTAATTAATTAATTACCAATTAATTAATTAATTACCCATTAATTAATTAATTACCAATTAATTAATTAATTGAATACCACTTTAGTTCAACTATTTTTTTTTCAATTTTTTTTTAATGTAACACTTATTTCACAAAACACAAAACTTTCTTGTTCTTGACGTTTGTTCAAGCCGTTGCAGAACCAAAATCTGAAAAAAAGAAAAAACAAATATTAATTTTTTTAAAAATATTCCTCTGTAGATACATTTTAAAAATTTAAAGCGAGAGTTATTATTGTGCGAAACGAAATATTTGGCTGTAATGTTTCCGAATGGTTATCATAGGCTATATGACATGTGGATCACATATTATTATTTATGTGTGTTCGCTATTAATAATTATGGCTTTTTATTTTTTTTTTTAATTTTTATTGGGTAAAACAAGAAAAATTGGCGGGAGAATTTTTAAGTTAGTAAATCTGTGCCTATAAAAATTCTCCGCTTTCATACATTCTTGGTGCGACTTCTTATTAAGCAAAAGAACACAATTTAGCTGGAATGATATAGACAATTTAGAGAACCAGGAATCAGTGTAGATTTACTATTAAAAGTTATCCCACTTATTATTTTATTTTTTAAATGTTTTTATATAACAAAAATATTTAATTTTGTGAGAATGTTTTTTCAGTTAACGAATAAAATACGCGGAGATTCACTATTACAAATTCTACGGCTCAAAAGAATTTATTGTACGATTTGTTTAGGCTAAAGAGGACACATTTTTCATAAATATGTGATAGCTTTTAGAAATTCTTCGTGTTAATACATTTTTGTGAGAATTTTTATTGAGCGAGAAAAGCCAATATGTCGGAAATGATAATTAAGATCATAATGTCTTCGCGTTAACACGTTTTTGTGGGGATTTTTGCTGAGCGAAAGAAGCCAGTATGTCGGAAATGATTCTTAAGATCATAAAGTCTTCACGTCAACACGTTTTTATGGGGATTTTTACCGAACGAAAGAAGCCAGTATGTCGGAAATTATTCTTAAGATCATAAAGTCTTCGCGTTAACACATTTTTGTGGGGATTTTTACTGAACGAAAGAAGCCAATATGTCGGACATGACTCTTAAGGTCATAACGTTTTTGCGTTAACACATTTTTGTGGGGATTTTTACTGAGCGAAAGAAGACAATATGTCGGAAATGATTCTTAAGATCATAAAGTCTTCGCGTTAACACAATTTTGTGGGGATTTTTGCTGAACGAAAGAAGCCAATATGTCGGAAATGATTCTTAAGATCATAAAGTCTTCGCGTTAACACAATTTAGTCTTCGCGTTAACACATTTTTGTGGGGATTTTTACCGAACGAAAGAAGCCAATATGTCGGAAATGATTCTTAAGATCATAAAGTCTTCGCGTTAACACATTTTTGTGGGGATTTTTACCGAACGAAAGAAGCCAATATGTCGGAAATGATTCTTAAGATCATAAAGTCTTCGCGTTAACACAATTTTGTGGGGATTTTTGCTGAACGAAAGAAGCCAATATGTCGGAAATGATTCTTAAGATCATAAAGTCTTCGCGTTAACACAATTTTGTGGGGATTTTTACCGAACGAAAGAAGCCAATATGTCGGAAATGATTCTTAAGATCATAAAGTCTTCGCGTTAACACAATTTTGTGGGGATTTTTGCTGAACGAAAGAAGCCAGTATGTCGGAAATTATTCTTAAGATCATAAAGTCTTCGCGTTAACACATTTTTGTGGGGATTTTTACTGAACGAAAGAAGCCAATATGTCGGACATGACTCTTAAGGTCATAACGTTTTTGCGTTAACACATTATTGTTGGGATTTTTACTGAGCGAAAGAAGACAATATGTCGGAAATGATTCTTAAGATCATAAAGTCTTCGCGTTAACACATTTTTGTGGGGATTTTTACCGAACGAAAGAAGCCAATATGTCGGAAATGATTCTTAAGATCATAAAGTCTTCGCGTTAACACAATTTTGTGGGGATTTTTACCGAACGAAAGAAGTCAATATGTCGGAAATGATTCTTAAGATCATAAAGTCTTCGCGTTAACACAATTTTGTGGGGATTTTTGCTGAACGAAAGAAGCCAATACGTCGGACATGACTCTTAAGATCATAACGTTTTCGCGTTAACACATTTTTGTGGGGATTTTTGCTGAGCAAATGAAACCAATATGTCGGACACGACGCTTAAGATCATATCGTTTTCGCATTAACATATTTTTGTGGGAATTTTTACCGAACGAAAAAGCCAATATGTCGGAAATGATTTTACGATTAATAAAATAAATCTTATAAACTTTGTATGGCATTTTGTGTTAATAAAATTGTATCACTTACAAAAACTATGTAATAGGTTTATATATATATATATATATATTTAAACTTACAAATTTAATAAGGAAAAACACAACAAAATAAACAAATATACATTTAGCGGGATTTCTATAGTTTAGCTTTCTGGGTTGAAATTTTTTCATTTTTAGAAAAACCAGGACAAATGATTTTGAAGATTAGGAACAAATATTTCAGAGAGGCCTTGTATTCTGTATTCATAATTTCCTGTTTCTACAGCAAGTAAATAGATTTAATAAATACTATATAAAATAGTAATGTTGCCTAAAAGGGATACATAAATATGAGTCTTTTTTCAATATGTGTAGTGTTATTTAGAGCTTTTCCATTTAAAATAAGGTTTTAGTAAATAAATTACAGTAACGTTTACTAAAGACCATAAAATTTACTCATATCCGGACCTCTGCTACAAGTTTAATTCGAAATTTGGTTCGCTTTAATTCTAGAAGAAAAAAAAGTAAATAGCTTAAGCACTTTGTTACCAAGCAAATTTGAAATACTTCAAAATTAGGAACATTTAAAATTTAAAAACAAAAATAATAATACCATTGTAATCAACTTTAGAATCGCAGTGATTTTTGATGGTTTAAAAACGAAACATTTTCAGATTTGGTGAAAATTATTATGGGTGGTGTTCAAAAAAATGTGTAATTCTCTTGGATGTAGAAATATCGTTTGTGAAATAATGTAGTTATTCCATTGCTACTATTAGTTCACATTCTACCTACATACATACATACATACATACAACATATATATATATATATATATATATATATATATATATATATATATATATATATATAATAGATAATATATATATATATATATATATATATATATATATATATATATATCTTGTTCAAATTTTCAATCGTTAATAAAATACTTTCTATTCATCCCCTTAAGTCCAAATACATTTTTTTAAATGTTGTATTGGATGACACATGATGTTAATACAGTTATTTTGTCAAATATTAATATCTCGTATTTGTATAGACTATAAGACATTTCCTTAGGTAATTTCTACCTTTATTCGTCCACTCAAGTTCAAATACATTATTTTAATCTTGTAGTGGATGACATTTTTTGGTAATACAGTTTTTGTCAAATATTAATATCGCATATTTGTACAGACTATACGATAGGATTTCCTTAAGTAATTCCTGCTATTACTCATCCACTCAAGTTCAAATACATTTCTTTAAAACTTGTAGTGAATTACATTTGATGTTAATACAGTTTTTTGTCAAATATTAATATCGCATATTTGTACAGACTATACGATAGTATTTCCTTAAGTAATTCCTGCTATTACTCATCCACTCAAGTTCAAATACATTTCTTTAAAACTTGTAGTGAATTACATTTGATGTTAATACAGTTTTTTGTCAAATATTAATATCGCATATTTGTACAGACTATACGATAGGATTTCCTTAAGTAATTCCTGCTATTACTCATCCATTCAAGTTCAAATACATTTCTTTAAAACTTGTAGTGAATTACATTTGATGTTAATACAGTTTTTTGTCAAATATTAATATCGCATATTTGTACAGACTATACGATAGGATTTCCTTAAGTAATTCCTGCTATTACTCATCCACTCAAGTTCAAATACATTTCTTTTAAACTTGTAGTGAATTACATTTGATGTTAATACAGTTTTTTGTCAAATATTAATATCGCATATTTGTACAGACTATACGATAGTATTTCCTTAAGTAATTCCTGCTATTACTCATCCACTCAAGTTCAAATACATTTCTTTAAAACTTGTAGCGAATTACATTTGATGTTAATACAGTTTTTTGTCAAATATTAATATCGCATATTTGTACAGACTATACGATAGGATTTCCTTAAGTAATTCCTGCTATTACTCATCCACTCAAGTTCAAATACATTTCTTTAAAACTTGTAGTGAATTACATTTGATGTTAATACAGTTTTTTGTCAAATATTAATATCGCATATTTGTACAGACTATACGATAGGATTTCCTTAAGTAATTCCTGCTATTACTCATCCACTCAAGTTCAAATACATTTCTTTAAAACTTGTAGTGAATTACATTTGATGTTAATACAGTTTTTTGTCAAATATTAATATCGCATATTTGTACAGACTATACGATAATATTTCCTTAAGTAATTCCTGCTATTACTCATCCACTCAAGTTCAAATACATTTCTTTAAAACTTGTAGTGAATTACATTTGATGTTAATACAGTTTTTTGTCAAATATTAATATCGCATATTTGTACAGACTATACGATAGTATTTCCTTAAGTAATTCCTGCTATTACTCATCCACTCAAGTTCAAATACATTTCTTTAAAACTTGTAGTGAATTACATTTGATGTTAATACAGTTTTTTGTCAAATATTAATATCGCATATTTGTACAGACTATACGATAGGATTTCCTTAAGTAATTCCTGCTATTACTCATCCACTCAAGTTCAAATACATTTCTTTAAAACTTGTAGTGAATTACATTTGATGTTAATACAGTTTTTTGTCAAATATTAATATCGCATATTTGTACAGCCTATACGATAGTATTTCCTTAAGTAATTCCTGCTATTACTCATCCACTCAAGTTCAAATACATTTCTTTAAAACTTGTAGTGAATTACATTTGATGTTAATACAGTTTTTTGTCAAATATTAATATCGCATATTTGTACAGACTATACGATAGTATTTCCTTAAGTAATTCCTGCTATTACTCATCCACTCAAGTTCAAATACATTTCTTTAAAACTTGTAGTGAATTACATTTGATGTTAATACAGTTTTTTGTCAAATATTAATATCGCATATTTGTACAGACTATACGATAGGATTTCCTTAAGTAATTCCTGCTATTACTCATCCACTCAAGTTCAAATACATTTCTTTAAAACTTGTAGTGAATTACATTTGATGTTAATACAGTTTTTTGTCAAATATTAATATCGCATATTTGTACAGACTGTACGATAGGATTTGATTTAAATAACACTTATGTTCTATCCTATGTTAGTTTTAGGAATTGCAGCACGCAGCTCTCTCACTGACGTGATGGAAGCGCACCTAAGTAGGAATTGAATTAATTTTTTTCTTTATATTACGTGTTATAAAAATTAAAACGTTTTATTTTGTGGTAATATTAGTTTAACTACAACGCCAAACTAGTCTTTTTCTTTCAATTTTTAATTAATATATTACAGGAAGTGTAAAATATACAACGTAAAATGTTTGTGTTAGGTGAGGCATTAAGTTAAATTTAAGTTTATCAAGAAAGTAATTTTTTTAGCGGTAATGTATTTTGTGTTTATTATGCTAGCAGAAAGTATTCTGTTATCATTATGTTATAAATGTTCGTTAGTAAATAAAAAAAATTTTTTAAATAAAAATAAAATAATTACAAAAACAATTAAAAAAGAAATAAAAAAAAAGTAATTACAAAGACAATTAAAAAAGAAAATAAATAAAAATAAAGTAATTACAAAGACAATTAAAAAAGAAAATAAATAAAAATAAAATAATTACAAAAACAATTAAAAAATAAAATAAATAAAAATAAAATAATTACAAAAACAATTAAAAAAGAAAATAAATAAAAATAAAATAATTACAAAAACAATTACAAAATAAAATAAATAAAAATAAAATAATTACAAAAACAATTACAAAATAAAATAAATAAAAATAAAATAATTACAAAAACAATTAAAAAATAAAATAAATAAAAATAAAATAATTACAAAAACAATTACAAAATAAAACAAATAAAAATAAAATAATTACAAAAACAATTACAAAATAAAATAAATAAAAATAAAATAATTACAAAAACAATTACAAAATAAAATAAATAAAAATAAAATAATTACAAAAACAATTACAAAATAAAATAAATAAAAATAAAATAATTACAAAAACAATTACAAAATAAAATAAATAAAAATAAAATAATTACAAAAACAATTAAAAAATAAAATAAATAAAAATAAAATAATTACAAAAACAATTAAAAAATAAAATAAATAAAAATAAAATAATTACAAAAACAATTAAAAAATAAAATAAATAAAATAACAATTACAAAAACAATTAAAAAATAAAACAAATAAAAATAAAATAATTACAAAAACATTTAAAAAATTTAATAAACAAAAATAAAATAATTACAAAAACAATTAAAAATATAATAAATAAAAATATGGGTTTTCAATAAAAAATATTAGAACATTTTTTACTAATTCTGTACTACATATTACAGAAATCCTTCTGATCTAGTACACATGAAAAATGACACGAAGTTGGTTCAGTTTTGAAGCTAACTCTGTTGATAGAGACGGACAGACGTACAAATGAAAACCACCGTACATTGAATCTAAAACCGGATATATAAATCAAAATCTCAGTACGTTTCATTGTATCGAGCAAATAAAAATTCCACAATTCATCACAAATATGAACAAAGTATACACATAACCGGGAGTTTGTTATTCCCGGCGAAATAATTAGACAGCAGGGCACGTTTCGCCTGCACATTAGTCATCCTCAGGTTGTAATGTTCGCATTCAATATGCACTAATGTTGCAGAGCAGGAAGCCCGGATGATGGATAACAAGCAACGGTAGCCTGGAGGTTGTAAGTGGCCGGCACTTCTGGAGTCCATCTTGTGGTCATTCATGGACAATCAGCGCGTGAAATTTTTAAAACAAATCCGACTGCTATCACCGTTTATTTGGGTCTTTTCTGTTTACTCTACGAACAGTAAATTTATTTTAGTTAAAATTCGCTCAACTGAATTAGTTATATTTTTTTTTAAAAATAAAATGAACAAAAAATGCTGAATTTTCAGGGGTTTTTTTCAGATAGCGATAACAAAAATCAAAACGAATTTTATAAATTGTTAAATGAGCTTTTTTTTGTTTGTAATTTAGGGTAAAAAACATTTTCTTTTTCGGGTTGTATTTTTAGAGTGATTTTACATTTAAACGTAGTATATTTTTTCTAAACGTTCGGCGCCATTTTGAAAACGTTATATTTTAAAAATCAATCATCGCATGACAGTAAACGCACATTTTAAGTTATTTTGTACGAGAAAACATTGTAAGACTAAAAAATTTATTTTTGCGTGATGTGGTTATTTTTTTAGAAATTTACTTCCATTACGACAGCGAGACAGTTGAGTGTTGCGATTTTTTCATTTTCATTGCTTTGATCCATTACAAAATAATCTATTAAGTAACAATATGTCTTTAAATTCCTTTTATATTCTTCTTTTTATATTCTTCTTCTTTTCTGCTAGGATTATTGCCACTATGTTCAGTATAATGATCTGCCTTCCCTAGCTTCGTCAATTCTATTTTCGTTGACGCGTTTCGGAGAACCTCCATCTTCAAAAACTATATCTATACTCAATGCTACTTTCGTTGACGCGTTTCGGAGAACCTCCATTTTCAAAAACTATATCTATAATCTATGTATCTATATATATCATATCTATATGAGAGTAGATATACTCATAGAGTATAGATATAGTTTTTGAAGATGGAGTTTCTCCGAAACGCGTCAACGAAAGTAGAATTGACGAAGCTAGGGAAGGCAGATCATTATACTGAACATAGTGAATATGTCTTTACATTAGATACCTGCGTGAAGCAGATGTGCTTTGTAAGAAATAAAAATTATTTGTTATTAATTAATAATAATTATTATTATTAAAAAATTATTTGTAACACTTACGTTCAATGCTAAAAACCAGCAGTGTGTACTCCATGGTCTCTATCCAAGGGGTGTTCTGGATAGCAATTCCTTTTGTATAGCTGAGGGTAAAAGAAAAAAATGCTTTAATATTATAAAAGTAATTTTTGAAATATAGTCAATTAATGTAAGGTGAAATCAAAAGTAATTTTGACTTTTAAAATACAATAGTTAATTAAATAAATATAGCATTTGTAGTGCAGTAGTCTCGATTAACCGTTACCATTTTAACCGTCGGTTTCTTTTAACCGTCAGTTTAATTCTGTTGGCATTTCTAAACAGTCTTCCACGTAAATAACTGTAGAACTCCGCTCAGAGCAACTCCGCTTCCCATTTGTTAGCCACCCTGCCTCAATTTCTAAAATTTCAAATTTGATTTTTAAAAAAACAAATGTTTTAATAAAATTTGCCGAAACGTATTCTATTTTTTAGAATACAGCGATAAATTTTGAGAAAATGTAATTAAATTCTTTTTTTTGGGCCAATTAAAATTCTAATACAAATATAATCCAAATTATCAGACCTGCATGCCAGATTTTTTATCGAACAATTTCCTAAACACCAACGTTGTGCGCAGACGCGAAAGAAAAGCTCGATATTTTTAATTCAGGCGATATGAAAACACACAAATCCAACGGGAACTGAAGTTCGGTTTGCTCAATGTATTTTGCATTTTTGTTGTTAGCAAATTCCTGTTGGAATATGCGCTATTTGAGCGGTCATTACGGTAAGATCCAGGCCCGGAACATCTCGAAATAAACACAGATTTTAAAGTCCGGATCACTTTTTGAGAAGCCGTTATAATTTATTCTTCAAACAATAATTAAAATTTGGAAAAATATATTTCCGTGTGTGTCACACACTCGTTTTTGCAATTTTATTCAAACTTTAACAGGAGCATATTTTCAAAATGGCTGTCATTTTAAATGAAAAAAAAACCTTCGTGTTTTAAATTATTTTTAAAATTACGCCATCGTGTTCGACGTTAAAAACAGTATAAATCATTATTTTTAATTTTCAAAATCCGTTGAATTTAATAAAAGTTTTGGCGGCGGTCAGGGTTCGTTTTTGTATTTTCAGTTTAATTCAAAAATTTAAAACGCTAATAAATACATACATAGATTACGGTGGTGAAGTAAGAATTACAAAAATAATCAGATAGAAACAAATATTTGGAAATTCGCTTCTATCACGTCAGTGTGCCTCGACTTAATAGTGTTTTTATATTGTTAATAATTTCTTTTAATTCAAGTGAGTATAAACTTGTACAAAGGAATAAGTAGCCTACCTATATGACGTCATGATTGATGTCAATAGAAGCGGGGTCGTTCTTTTACACTGCGCCATTTTCTTTTCGTTGGATGTGATGTTTACTTCGCCGCCAAGACTCTTCTTCAGTTTGCAAGCGTTTTCTTACATCTTCATCAGGATAATCACTTTCGCCCTCCAATCATACAAGACAGACGATAGGTTCTTAGGCAGCGCTTACCAGCTCTTCGTTGCAGGATTCGTCCACAGGATGTACCGCAGTGCATTAAATCTGTAAGGCGCAAAACTTTCTCAAATTCATTTTAAAATTGCATCGTCTTAAAAAAAAGGCAGAATACTACAACAGTTAGTTTTTAAGCACTTAAAGGAAAACATGTATCATTTTTCTATAAATAAAAGGTAATATACATAAATTCACTGTACAAATTTTTAAGACAATCTGTGTGATTATGAATCTGTATAGGTTTATAAATCTCGATATACTGATGGATTTATAAATTGTTGTTCTAAATTTTAGGGCTGGTTTTGTTTGTCTGAAATTATGAATTGTTTCAGTATATTTGCATGTATGACTGTATCTCACGTCGTTTCCTGACTTGCTACTTTAATTTAAGTTATTTGCCTATAAAATGAACGTAATATACACAGTGTATGTTTTATTTTGTACTTCTATAAATGTTACGTTTAATTTTAAAATGTTTGGGAAAATAATCTGGTATTCTAAAACTTTAATTCCTGTGTGTAGATTTAACTATTAATCTACTTGTTTTAAGACAGTAAGTAGGCTATAACACAAGCTATTAGGAAAATGGTCATTAAAAATCTTTTTTTCTCAAAAATTGCGTTTACATGATTTGAGATTTGAGTGCTGGTTTTCATGTTGCGTTTTGCGAAAGTTTTCAAAAAACTGTCACCTAAAGAAATCAATGATTATTTTTGTCTAAAATAGTTATTTATTTTATTTATTTTATATCAGTTCTAAGTGTCAAAACAGTTTAAAAGTGCTAATTTTTGATGATATTTCAAAAATTTTCATCCTCCATGGCCATGAAGGTTTTCTGCTTTTTGAACCTTCCACACAGCCCCCCCCATAAAATTCCATTATTCCGTTAGTCCTCGCAGACGGGGTGCAGGCTAGCTGCACCTATTGAGAGGATTTAGACGTCCTTCGCGGTACCCGCGTCTAACACACACTTACACTTTCAACACTACACTTACGACTTTAACACTTTACACTCACACTTACATTTAGGGAGGCGATAATAGCCTCAATGTGCTTTTCGCCTTAAAAAGAATATTCCGTTAGTGTCCGATAGTATAGATGTGTGAATGTAAAAAAAAATCAATCTTTGAAGATTTGTTTGATAAATGTTCACTACACAAGCATCATCAATTGTAAATTTCAATTAGCTAAACAAATGACTTTTCTGGCCCGTCTTCGTTACATATTTACTAAATTAAAATCAAAAAAGAGAATTTTACCTGGGTAAGCAGCGTTATCAGTTGCGATAAGAGAAGTGCTTGGGACAATCGACATTGATCAAGGTCATGTCTACTACGTAGCCGTAACGAACATTTCCCGTATTGAGTTATGCTGTTTATTTTCTTTTTATGTACAACAGATTTTGTTGTTGTTGTTATTTTAAGGCGAAAAGCACATTGAGGCTATTATCGCCTCCATAAATGTAAGTGTGAGTGTAAAGTGTTAAAGTAGTAAGTGTAGTGCTGTACGTGTAAGTGTGTGTTAGACTCGGGTACCGCGAGGGCATCTAAATCCTCTCAATAGGTGCAGCTAGTCTCAATAGGTCACTGAGGCAGGTCGTTGCCATGATCACCGGACACGGCCACATCCGCAATCATCTGCGAGGTCCTGGAGGCCAAAAGAAGACTTTTTGGACTTCAGCAACCAGATCAGAAGTTCAACCGCGACACCTTACACACGATTCTGGAGCTCGTTAAGGACACTTCGGTTTAAGATGAAGCGATAGGGTACACAAAAAGCTTTTTAGCTGACGTGTCGGGAGCGACAGAGCCACTGTTAATCCCCAAAAAGGAAAAAAGAACACCATATAATTAAAGTGGATATTTCGATCTCTACAATGGTATATGGCACTACGTCCTGTTCCCATAAGTAACGAAGTTAAGACGAAAAATAAAACCATATCCGTTTTCATCAAGGTAATATCTTAGGTACCTTAATGTATTAGCCTCAAAATAGCTCAAACTAGGTAATATTTTACCTAAATTGTCATAAATAAATACTTTAATCAATACTTCCAATTACTTATCAAGTATTGATAATAACATTCGTATGATAATAACAATATGAAAACCTTACATTCAGCTGTTCCTGCAAGTAAGGAAGAAAAAAAAGTTATGGACAATTGGCTCTCCTGAACAAATGCGAAAATATGACATGGTATCCTTTACCTCCGGGATACACAATATATAAAATAATAATACAATAGGTTTAGCCATTAAAAACAAGTTTCCTACTTTGACGTGGTAGTAATTTTGAGGTTATGTTTGTCACTTTTTTGTAACACCATTTTTTCCGCGCTTTTACATGTTGTATTATTAATATTGAATACATATAGCCGCCTCGATGGCCTAGTGGATAGCGTACTGGGCTTTCACCCCGAGGACCCGGGTTCGATTTCCGGCGAGGGCTTGGCATTTTCATACGCTATAAATCATCCCATCGTCTGCATTAGCCCAAGTGTGCACAATAGTCGGACGTTAAAAAAAAAAATAATAATAATGAACATATAATAAAGCGACTTAGCGTAAAAAATTACCGAAACTGACAAAAGTACCGAAAAGTCAGTTTTACCTACTTTTACATACACTATTTGAAAGTACTTGCGTTGTACCTGAAATGGATGTATCAATCCATAGCATTGAACGGTAAGTAGTTGATGTTTAGCCGTGCTGTAATAACGCTGTCTTCGGCCGAGACTACAGATCTACCGCTAAGGGTCACACTTATAATGAAGAAATTAGTATGTTAATACCGCTGCATGATCATCAAGTCCAGGAATGACGGTAACTAATTCTTCGGTAGTTAGGTAGTTAGGCCTCTGAACATGGCCGCTGGTTGGTAAAGTGCTGGTTGGTATTAGTGTAGTACAGCGTGACCAACGATATCGTTTTGATACTGCAGGTCGGGATTTAGTTGTGTAACGTTGGCCCAAGCCATTAACAAAATCTATTTTTGTACAAAGTTTGAATCGAATCACGATTAATTAGCACAATAAACTTTCAAATTACATTTAAAATAACAAAATAAAACATGACCAATGTGAAATATATGCATAAAAAATTTAAAACTATAATTTATTCGAATTCTAACGTTGATTACGATGGTGAAATCAGATTTTCGGCAAAGCAATTGTAAAATTTGTTTTTAAGATTTTGAACGACCGCCATTTTGAAACGGTTACAGGATTTTTTCTTGGGTAACGAACTTAGTTTAAGCTATTGCCCGGGTAACTGATTTTTTTGCCAATTTTGAATTAAACCACAACAAAATCGCAAACCAATAATTTTAACGTGCTCAAAACGTCCTTTATGAGTCAGTGACAGCGCTCATCAGCGGATTTCCACTGGCATAATGAGCTATTTAGAGCGGCACCATTGTGGTAAGACCCAGACCCGGAGACCGTGAAATGAGCACCGATCCTGATTTCTAAATAACTTTTAGAGGGGTCGTTAAAATTTCATACTTCTGTGTCAGAATTTTTTGTTTTTTGTTTTGTTATTTTAAAGCGAAAAGCACATTGAGGCTATTATCGCCTCCCTAAATGTAAGTGTGAGTGCAAAGTGTTAAATTCGTAAGTGTAGTGTTGTAAGTGTAAGTGTGTGTTAGACTCGGGTACCGCGAGGGACGTCTAAATCCTTTC
>CM040185.1:87361122-87406122 GCA_022606455.1 Callitettix versicolor
GACTAGGTAAGGAAGCAACTCCCTGGCCAGTGAAAAAAAAACAAGTAGGCCTTACTGAAAATATTTTTCTACGGATTATTTTCTAATTTTAATTCTTTGATTTCGAGTCCTAAGTTGCCCTTATAATTACTAATTTCAAAAAACCGAACTTAACCATCTTAATTAATTGTATTTACTTGAATTTTTAATTTTATATTAAGTTCAAATAAAAAACTACTTTCTGTTATTGAATCAAAAATAAAAATCATATAACATGCAACATATTTTATTGTTTAATAAAATATTTTTATTTTTCCTTTCTTTTTATTTTTAATTACGACAGTTTGTTCGAAAACACGACAAATTAACTAGTTTTCAACAACATAACCTAAAACTTATTATATCCCATCAGCTGTTCAATGAAATCAGCTGATCGTTACGAATCAATATAAAACAAACTGTGTTTTACTATACCATAGCTAGTTTTTAACAACATAACCTAAAACTTATATCCCATCAGCTGTTCAATGAAATCAGCTGAATGATGCGATCAATATAAAATAAATGATATTTTACTATAACATACCTAGTTTTTAAAAACGTAACCTAAAATTTATTATACCCCATCAGGTGTTCAATGAAATCAGCTGATCGATGCGATCAATATAAAATAAATGATATTTTACTATAACATACCTAGTTTTTAACAACATAACCTAAAAAGTACTATAACCTATCAGCTGTTCGTTACGAATTAATATAAAACAATCTATCCTTTATAAATTTGTGCACTCGATCACGCGACACACAGAATATCATATATATGTTAAATCACATTAGGTTTCACAAAATAAAGAATCGTCAAAACATAAGCTTCGTTAACGGATATAATCTTTCTGTTATGACTTTTGATACCGAGTGGTCAGTCTCGCCGCCCCATCTGCCTCAGTAACCAGTGACCAAGGTGGTCCGGCCAATCAGGCACCGATAATGCTGCAAGTCCTTTCCGATTTCTAATTGCGCCTTCCAATTAAACGACTAATGACTGTGTTCTAATACGACACCGCGGCCGTCTCCGTAATGGAATTGCGGTGTTCAGGCGAAAATCGCCCGAATTCTTCTCCCGATAAACGGCCGGACTGGTTTAATTCGCTTGATTAAAATGTGGATTTAACTCTTTTTTCAGAAAGTAAATTTACTGATTTATGCTTGTTTTGCCTGGCAGAGTGTGAGTCCTTGACAGCAGCTCGTTAGCTTTAGGTTCAAGAATTTCGTTCATTTTCTGTGGAATTTATTTAATTCAAAATACTTAAGAAAAATACGGTTTTCATAAACACTAGAGTATTAAGAATGTCTTTGCCCATTAAAGAAGTTTAAACGAAATATTCGATTATATTGTAATTTGACATGTGCTTTCATATAAGATGTATTTTTTAACTTTCCTCGGAAATCTGCTATCTTGCTAATCATCAAAACGAACTTTTAAATTTAAAACCTACAAAAAAAACTTAAATTACTTCGGGTAGTGCCGACAAAAATGATAATTGGTACGGTCATATTTATTAAATATAAGCCGCCTCGGTGGTCTAGTGGATAGCGTACTAGACTTTCACCCCGAGGATCCGGGTTCGATTCCCGGCGAGGGCTTGGCATTTTTCATACGCTATAAATCATCCCCACCGTCTGCATTAGCCCAAGTGTGCACAATAGTCGGACGTTAAACTCAAAAAAAAAAAAAAAAAATTTATTAAATATATTAACTATACAAAATTAGAACATATATTTTTAAAATTAACAAAAACAATAAACATAACATCAATTGAAACGATACTGAAGCAACAGCTGTTGTGCGAAATCAGCTGTTTCGAAGTACGTAGTCACTTCAAAATCTACGTTTTTTTTTGCCTCATAGGACCACTTTAGTCTACATTTCAGTTCTTCTTAACATTGGACTGTAATTTCCTTCTCCAATAATCCCTCGTTCGATCAAATCGTTGCTTCCTGACGGCATCTGTGATCTCTACCTTCTTGTGTCTCTTCGGTTTATCCACTTTAAATTTATTAGTCTTAAGAATGCGTGTTATTTTACATTTGTCTGTTGGGTCATCCATTTTCAGTCCTATTTCACTGAGGTCTCTGAGGACTTGTGTGATGTATATTCCCTGTGTTTTCCTGTTGATGCTTCTCATTACCAGTTGTCTCAGGATTCTGTCCTCCGGCATTCTTAATAAGTCATAGAAGTGGGAAATTCTTCGTTTTTTCATTACACTGAGAACTGGGTCGATATATTTGTATACTGTTTCACTGGTGGCTATTCTCCAGGTCCCGTCTTTCCGGTAGCTTTTGTTGAGACACGTTCTGATGATCCTTCTCTCTGTCTTAAGCAGCGGGTCCGTTCTGTTTTTGTTTTTGATTTAGAAGAAAGTTTCACTGGCAGATAATGTTTCTGGGAGTACCACTGATTTGTAGTGGCGTATTTTTGTTTTTATTGACAGTCATTTGTTTTTGTACGTTGACCAAGTTAGTAGCTGGGCCTTTTTAATTTTTGCTACCCTATTGAGTAGTGCGGGTTTTTCGTCTAGATCTCTCTTTGTAACGAAATACTTGCTTCGGCAGTGCATATACTAAAATTGGAACGATACAGAGAAGATTAGCGGGAGGTGCAGACTAGCTGAACCTATTGAGAGAATTTAGACGTCCCTCGCGGTACCCGAGTCTAACACACACTTACACTTGCAACACTACACTTACGACTTTAACACTTTACACTCACACTTACATTTAGGGAGGCTATAATAGCCTCAATGTATTTTTCGCCTTAAAATAAATAAAAAAAAACAACATCTTTATAACGAAATTCATTCTATAATATCAAAATGTCTCTATAACCGTACCTTTCCATCTCTTCAGTAAAAATATGTATTGTAACTTTCTCTATTGAAGCCAACAAAATTCCAGGAATCTCTCTATAGCGGCGAAACACGTGCACACTTCCTACTCTTCTGCCCTATTTCTCAGTATGTCGATACGTCATTCGAGTGCATAGTGCAACTGAATCGAGTCTTCTGTGACTAGTACATTCCATAGGTAGTGAATTATTTTTTTATACTTTTACGCCAGTGTAAGGGCGACTAAACGGAAAATTTTATTGTTAAAATTTTACGTGATTTAGAGATATATGTTTGGCGAAATTTTAATTTATGTTCTTCTGTTGGTACGATTCTGAAAAGTAAAAATAAAATAAGGTCTGTGATGAAAAGCCAGAATTTGAAGGAATTGATGAAGCGATTCTGCGGTAGTTTCGTCAAAATATAGCCTTTTTTTACAATTAGAATATTTTATTCATACAATATTATTTCATAAATATTGTTTTTAAAGATAGTATGTCATATAGTTTTATTTCAATAACCTTTGCAT
Organism: Callitettix versicolor; assembly: GCA_022606455.1. Lineage (NCBI taxonomy): Eukaryota > Metazoa > Arthropoda > Insecta > Hemiptera > Cercopidae > Callitettix > Callitettix versicolor. The sequence goes on from CM040185.1 coordinate 87,364,519, forward strand.
TTAATACTTCAAATTAAAAATAGGATATAATACGTTTTACAAACAAAAAAAAACATTTTAAGCACATTCTGGTTGAGCTCTCTCTATAGCGAAAATCTCTTTATAGCGGCGAATACTAACATTCCTTCAATTTCGCTACAGAGAGTTTTTACTGTATATAACTCCAAGTCATCTTACAGTTCCGAGTATGGGGCTTACCATAATGGCCGCACCCTAGTTCATTTTCCATTGAACAATCACAATACACCAAATAAATCAAATCACCTCCGAACAATACGTGAACTCCCTATACGTGTAAACAGTAGATCTACACAGACACAATGATACCTGGTCCAGTTATTTTACAAAGTAAATAGGAATTAGCGGAGCACGGCAAGGTAATGATTTACAACCGTCTGAAAAACAACCGCACGTACTAGCCGACACTGCCGCTAGGAGCGCTACCGGAAAGTCCGACGTGGCGAACACGGTACACTATAACTCTACACGGCGATTAATCAGTAAACACGAAGTCACGTGATCGATTAACTAATTCAGAACGTAATTGAGATGCGGCTACCGATCCCGTGGTAGTCACTTCCGTGAGGCTGTGTTTGATTTAAAGCTGGAAGTGTTAATAACTCAGCCCAGATAGCAAACTGTGAAGAAAGCTTTCCCAGTAAAGTGGTAGTTTCGATGTGTTTTTTTAAACAATAAGTTGGCTTTATTTATGAAATAACTAGGGGTAAACAACCCCTGTGTTTTGTGTGTGTGTATGTGTGTGTGCGCGCGCGCGTGTGTTTTAACACGCTCACACTCTTAATTTTGGACCCATTCTATTCAAACTGGTCACAAAAATCAATTATGATAGTAGCTTGGACAAGTCCGTTAACCAGCACTTTCTACAGTTTCAAAATGGCGACTATTTTTAAATCCTTACAAATTCGTATGTTTTTCTTAATTTTTTTGTGTGGAAAATTTATTATCGTGTTCAGCACTAAAAACTTCGTCAATTGGTATTTTGAATTTTAAAAATCAGTTGAGATTAAAAAATGATTTGACAGCGATTGGGGTTCCACGGTACAGGAAACCCATTCGAACATGACATGAAACATCTTAAAAGAATATGTAGTTGTTTGTCCTCACAGAGGTGCAGACTAGCTGCACCTATTCTTAATCCTATTGGATTTAGACGTCTCTCACGGTATTAGAGTCTAACACACACTTACAACACTACACTTACGACTTTAACACTTTACACTCACACTAACATTTAGGGAGGCGATAATAGCCTCAATGTGCTTTTCGCCTTAAAATAAAAACAACAAATATAGTTGTTTGTGTAACACTGAGTCAGACAGAGGTTGTGGGACAGAATACAGAGCGTTAGTTCTTTAAATCATAATTTCGTTTAACTTGAAACTAAAAATTAAGTGAGGTACAGAAAGTGGGTTTATTAAACAGAAAAAAAACAGAAACGCTTTCTACAAACTTCTCGCACTGTAACTACGTATTAACAAGCCAAACCGAAACTAGGCAAAATTTGAATTGACTAAGTCAAACTTAAATGACAAGGCAAACTTGAAATGATTAGGCAAAAGCTGAATTGACTAGGCAAAACTCAAATTGATTAGGCAAAACCCGAATTTATTAGGCAAAACTCGAACTGAATAGCGAAACCCGAATTGATTAGGCAAAACACGAACTGACTGGGCAAAACTCGAATTGATTAGGCGAAACACGAACTGACTAGCAAAACCCGAATTGACTAGGCAAAACCCGAATTGACTAGGCAAAACCCGAATTGATTAGGCAAACACGAATTGATTAGTCAAAACAAGAACTGACTAGGCAAAACCGGAACTGACTATGCAAAATTCGAATTGACTAGGTTAAACTCGAAATGACAAGGCAAAACTTGAATTGATTAGGCAAAACGCGAATTGATTAGGCAAAACAAAAACTGACTACGCAAAACTCGAATTTATTAGGCAAAACACTAACTGACTAGGCAAAACCGGAACTGACTAAGCAAAGTTTGAACTGACTAGGTTAAATTCGAAATGATAAGGCAAAACTTGAATTGATTAGGCAAAACAAAAACTGACTACGCGAAACTCGAACTGATTACGTAAAACCCAAATTGATTACGCAAAACCTGAACTGTATAGACAAAACACGAACTGACTAGGAAAAACTAGAACTGACTAGGTAAAACTAGAAATGACTAGGCAATATCCGAATTGATTAGGCAAAAGAATAACTGACTAGGCAAACTCGAAGTGATTAGGCGAAACCGGAATTGATTAAGCAAAATCCGAATTGACTACGAAAATCTCGAACTGACAATGCAAAGCCCGAATTGATTAGGCAAAACCAGAATTGACTAGGCAATAATAAATAATTATTCTTGCTGAATTTATCCATCGATCATTTTATACATTTCGCTGTTAAAATTAAAACATTATTAAAAAAACCAAATTATTAATTGTAATCATAAATCGGTTTTCATTTAGTCCTTATATATATATATATCAGTATTTTAATTGAACAAGCAAAACAAAATATCTGTTTCAACTCGACCGTTCTGAATTTGGTTTGTGTGTTGTCTGGTGGATAGTTTTGGCCAAACACATTGACCGATTATTTTGAAATTTAGTAGGAAGTTGGAACTTATATTAAGTTATAACCAAGTATGTGTGACATTTTCCTATTCACTTCCGTTTCAAGATGGCGTAACTGACTAAACCACGAAGATTGTATTTGTTGGCTGTTTTTTGTAACACTGGTTGCACGGCAAGACCTATTATAATTTTCACCGCTTTATGAAGAAAAAGTATACAATTTCCGGTAAAGTTTGACCGGTAACATTTTTCGTAAATATTACGGTTACCGCTTAAATTGACGGAAAATATTAAACGACGATCAGACTACACTACTAGTTAAAGCTTGTACACGTTAAAACGTAACTACATAGACAACGATGTATTTAACTGATTACCACAGGGCACTACACTCCCGGCAAGACAATACAAAGAGTCTTCCTCAAGAAAGTTGGTTAACAGTTCTGGTTTGTCGGCACAATGAACTCCGTTGTAAACTGTACGGGACGATTTTCTGTTACCATTTTTATAAAGTATCCCGGAGAAGCGAGGCGTGAGCGAACTACTAACAGGGGACGGCGCGGCGACATTCCAAGGGAAGCCCTTATAGGGGCAGACAGACAGACGCTGGATGGATCTACCTCGGCAGTGTTACAAGAATTCCAACGTTGCAATTTGAAGTTGACAACGCCTGGCTAGTGTAAGCGGACAGGGATGTACAAATAGCGGCCATTGTTGGTTTAATTTAGTGTGGCGGCGAACGTGTAGAGCGCATTAGATTCGCTGAGCGCGAAATCAGCTTTATTATTTTCTGATTGAATGAGTATTTAGCCAGCCTGGAAAATTTACTCTGTCTTGTAATTTTTATCTTCAACAAAGTGAGATTTTCATAAATATTGTGCACGTTATTTATTTAACATAATTCGAAATGTTTAATGTTTAGTGTTCAGTGATCTTAAGTGTACTTGTTAGTTTTCTTGAATTTATTCTAGATTTCAAATAACTTTGCACAAACTTTGCACAAACTCTCACACATGTTTAATGAAATTAAATAAACAACTTATGGAGACATGACAGTATACGACACAATTAGTAAATTAAAACAATTGTATGATTTTTTATTGTCTAAAAAATCCGGCATAAGTACGCATAAGTTTCAAAATCACTTTGAACATATACAAACGTAAATGTACTTTAAAATAAGAAAATTAAAAAAAAACAAATTTCTACAAAACGTGTAAACAAGGTACTCATAAAGAGCTCATGTAAAAATCAATATAGAGCAGAAAAATACAATTTTCTGAATAATTAAAATAATTTACGGATTTTTTAAAAATTTTTAACTTATTTTTTAAAAATATAAATGAATAAAACAGGTTCTAATAATATGAGCATACCGTATTGGGTATTAAATTACAGGATTTTCACTGAATTGTAAAGTTTAAATTGTATTAATTTAATTTACTCAATTAAAATTTTATAGAATCTTAATTTGTATTGTACATTTTTTGTCCCATATAAAACTATTTAATTCCCTAGTAGCCGTTCATGGCCTGCCCAAATCTACATTTAATCTCTTCGTTGCTGATTCCAGATTTTGAGACAGTGAAACCAAATATTAATCCTGCTCAGTTAATATTGGTCGCACGTTAATACTGCTGCAGTTCCTGCATGATAAGCTAAATCCAAAACAGAATAATCGTTGCACGCAGCTGTCTCGCTGATTTTTAAAGCGAATTCGAAAAAAGTAATTTTCCACCTTACCCTCTTGTTGAAACTATGATTTCATCAACGTAAACACCATTAAAATTAAGCTATACTAGGATTTAAATTTTTCAAATTACATCGCAAACAAACCCTGATTGCCGTGAATTAAAATTTCTTAATTCAACTGGTTTTGAAAGTTCAAAATGCTTACTCATGAAATATTTAAGTTGCTTAAGACGGTGAAATCAAATTTCCATAAATTTGCAAAAAAAGGTTATGAATTTAAAAAAATTTTAAATGACCTCCATTTTGAAACTGTTAAACGAATTTGTCCGGTTAAAAAAACTTACTTAAGCTCGTATACGCGCGAGCGCACGCTCACACGCACGCGCACACACACACGCGCGCACACACACGCGCGCACACACACGCGCGCACACACGCGCGCGCGCAAACACACACGCGCACGCGCAAACACACACACACACACACTCATGCATGCGCGCGCACACATACACACACGCGCGCACGTACACACACGCACGCGCGCGCATACACACACACAAGCACGCGCACGCACGCACGCACACCTTTTGACAACACCTCAAAAAAGTGTTTTAGAAATCAGGATCGGCCATCATTTCAAGGTCCCGGATCTAGGTCTTATCACGACTGCCGCTCCAATAGCTCATTTCGCAAAGAAAATTCGCTAATAAATAGTCTATCTAACATAGTAAGAGTGTGGACAGCTGACAAACAAAATCTAATCTTTCTACTCCGAAAAAATAAGTTAAAATCCACTGTTTTCAAAATTAATCTCAACGTATCACGTACAGCGCACTCCGGTCACGTTGTTTTATTGTCGCGTTAAATGTAATACGCGTCATAAGAACCAATTAACCGATCGGTCACGTAGCCAAGCGACGAGATAAGGATGAGAAGCGGTCGGCTGCCTTATAGGGCGGAATAGTTCGAGGTACGTATAACAGCATGGCTGGCCGTCCTGTTTCCATGAATATTGCATGATCCTGCAGGAGAAGCACGACCTTGAGGTGACTAGTTTTGGATTCGGTAAAATTATAACTGGGCAATAATAAATAATGTTGGTTAATGGGAAAAAGACACGAATAATACACAACAACATACTGCTAGAAGTTCACTAGTGTTATATAACACATCCTCTTCAAACGTTATAGTTACATTTAATAAGTGTATGACCTAAAGCAACTTCACTCGTTATATTTACGTTATTTAATACTTTGTTATACTTTCGCAATTAAAACTGTAACCATAAAATTAATGACTGAATTTTAACATTATATCTTATTGAAGTCAGTACAAATTAAACCTGCTATAACCGGATTTTACATTACGTACCTAAAAAAGCTACAGTATTTACTGTTTACTAAAAACAGCGTTTCATTTAATAATATTAACGTATTAAAACTTGCCTAGTTCTCTTACTGATTCTATTTTCAAAACCGATTCGGTCGGTAATTATTTAAACCTTGGATACAATAATAATTTAAACATTACTTTCAACAATGGCTTTTCGGCAATCAGCTGTTTTGGTACACACACGATTATTTCGGTCACCTATGCCTGCTTTGTGCTGCACTCTCACGGAGACTTTATAATAAATTTGTTTACAGACTTTTATCGGTTTTATTTTATTGTAAAGCCTTAAAATGGGGGGGGGTATGAGTTCTCTGAGGAAACCCATTTATGTAGTTTCAATAACGCAGGTCCTTATTTTTCGTACAAAACCGATCGGAATGTTTAGCGTAGAAAAATATCAATTTGCTTTGATTTTTGTAACGTTTTATTGTATGTCAATTAAACTAACGAAGACGGGAGATCCAAGTAATCACGGGAAAAGTCAACAATTAAGTAGATTCTAACCTGCGCACAGGTTAGTGTTTTAGGGAGATTCCCGCTATCGTAACGATTGCACTACATTTTGTTTTGAAAATCAACGTGTTTAGTTTGGAGACTAAACCAATAAAACTAATTCTACGAAATTTGGTTTCTATTAAGATCGATTTTTTTATTTTGAGCTTTAACTTGTAAAACCCTCTTAACAGTTATTGAAAATCTGATTTTCTCAAAAATCGGATATAAAGAGTTTTTATGAACATAGAAAAATCATAACACAAACAAGTGTACAAATTTTGAAATTAAAGTAACATCGTTCCAAGAATAAACAGAATAACAGCAGCACGCAGCTGTCTCGCTGAAGCTATCTAATCCATTTCATGAAACTATCATTTCACCATAATAAAAAGCATGTTAGCATTTTAAACTTTCAAACTTAACTAAAAATACAATAATTAACACTAACGGCCGTCAAATTAACGTCTTAAGGATTTTGAAAATTCCAAATGCTAATTTACGCAGTTTTAACGCTAATTACGTAGTGGAATTAGATTTTTTTTATTTAAAAACATTTTTTGAATTTTTAAACGGTTTTAAACGGCCGCCATTTTTAAATTGATAAATGAATTTTGCTACTTAACGGACTGTCCAAGCTATTGCCAAAACCGATTTTCATTCGGACTAAAATTGCAAACATGAGCGAGCGAAAACACGCACACGCACACGCGTACACACGAGCACACACGCACACATTAACTACCCCTCAAAACAGTGATTAAAGAATCAAGGCCTGTGGTGTTTTCAAGATCTCAGTTTTGAGTTCAATAACTCATTTTTCAATTGAAAAATTTACTATAAATACGAAAATATTTTCGGTTATATTTCATTTTTTGCATTACTAACGAACCTTGTTCTACATTTTTCATTTCAAATTTGCAACAATTATTAGAGTAACAACCCTTTATATTTGATAAAAACACTTTAAAGAATATTATGATAAATTAGATTTAATAAGCTGTTTGTCTATGATTTCGGAATCTGATCAATCAAAGAGATAACGGCTCATTTTTTTATAAAATCTTATCTGTTTTTGTTTAAACTATAAAAATTGTACTTGCATGATCTCGTAAAATTTGTTTCGCCTCCAGCCGTTCAGTACTTTTTTGAGCGGAATAGGTTTGAAATATCAACTACTACTTTATTTTCATATTACCTTAATTTCTGAATATTATAACGAGAAAAAAATATATCATACCAGTGTTTTATCAGATATTTTTTTTAATTTATCTTCTAAACAAAAGTTTACCTTTTTTCATTTTTGAAGACAACGTGTTCATGATAAACATACCTAAAAATATATATTTCACGTTTTACGATCGACGTAGCTCCGCAACCACTACTCGGCGCACAACCGGAACTGGTTGTTAATAAATTGCATTCTTCCTGTCACGTGGTCAAATAGAATGCGAACGTGGACGCATTTATTGGATATCTATCATTAAAATTTATACCGGTATTTTTTTGTACTCCTTCTGAACGGAACACTTTACGAGGCAGTCCGTGGCTGGAGGAATGCTAAGACGCTCCCTATGCTAAGAGCTAACTAGATGCTGTACAGTCTTAATTACATGTAAACTGCGCAGTGTTATTACGCCGGGAACAATGGCCGCATCTGGGCACTACTTTACCGGCGCAATACCGATACGTAACCGTTACTCGTCTTCCAGAGCTGTTAGGCCAACACAAATAGTTGGCGAAAAACATTACAGACACTTTATCACATTCAGTTATATCCTATAAAAAAAAATTGTTCGAAAAATATTTATAGAAAAATCGCGTCTAATTTCTCAAAATAGGTTTATCAAATTTTAAGCAAAAGTTTGTGGTAATTTTAAATTTTATAACGAACTGCGTTTGAAAAAACGTTGATTAAAATCGTTAGAGACGATTTTGAGGAAAAACAGATTAAAAAAGTACCGAAAATATAGAAATATGGACAAACAAGACCTTTATGTGAAACTTCTTTAAAATCGGTAAATAATTTTACCGTTTTTATTACACATCTTGCGGTTGTTATTGTTTTATTCGATAATTACGATTATTACAACTCTTACAAGTATTTAGGTTTCATTACAGTTATTACGATTTTATTATATCTCTTATGAGTATTACGGTTATTAAGATTTTATTGCACCTCTTACGATTATTACGGTAATTGCCATTTTATTACATTTCTTATGATTATTACTGTTATTACGATTGTATTACATCTCTTACGATTATTACGGTAATTGCCATTTTATTACATTTCTTATGATTATTACGGTTATTAAGATTTTATTACACCTCTTACGATTATTACGGTAATTGCCATTTTATTACATTTCTTATGATTATTACTGTTATTACGATTGTATTACATCTCTTACGATTATTACGGTAATTGCCATTTTATTACATTTCTTATGATTATTACTGTTAATACGATTGTATTACATCTCTTACGATTATTACGGTTTTAATATTTCCGTATTATTACGGTAATTGCCATTTTATTACATTTCTTATGATTATTACTGTTATTACGATTGTATTACATCTCTTACGATTATTACGGTTTTAATATTTCCGTATTATTACGGTAATTGCCATTTTATTACATTTCTTATGATTATTACTGTTATTACGATTGTATTACATCTCTTACGATTATTACGGTAATTGCCATTTTATTACATTTCTTATGATTATTACTGTTATTACGATTGTATTACATCTCTTACGATTATTACGGTAATTGCCATTTTATTACATTTCTTATGATTATTACTGTTATTACGATTGTATTACATCTCTTACGATTATTATGGTAATTGCCATTTTATTACATTTCTTATGATTATTACTGTTATTACGATTGTATTACATCTCTTACGATTATTACGGTAATTGCCATTTTATTACATTTCTTATGATTATTACTGTTATTACGATTGTATTACATCTCTTACGATTATTACGGTAATTGCCATTTTATTACATTTCTTATGATTATTACTGTTATTACGATTGTATTACATCTCTTACGATTATTACGGTAATTGCCATTTTATTACATTTCTTATGATTATTACTGTTATTACGATTGTATTACATCTCTTACGATTATTACGGTAATTGCCATTTTATTACATTTCTTATGATTATTACTGTTATTACGATTGTATTACATCTCTTACGATTATTACGGTAATTGCCATTTTATTACATTTCTTATGATTATTACTGTTATTACGATTGTATTACATCACTTACGATTATTACTGTTTTAATACTACTATATTATTACGGTAATTGCCATTTTATTACATTTCTTATGATTATTACTGTTATTACGATTGTATTACATCTCTTACGATTATTACTGTTTTAATACTACTATATTATTACGGTAATTGCCATTTTATTACATTTCTTATGATTATTACTGTTATTACGATTGTATTACATCAGTTACGATTATTACTGTTTTAATACTACTATATTATTACGGTAATTGCCATTTTATTACATTTCTTACGATTATTACAGTTTTATTATTACTTTATTATTACATTAATTGCTATTTTGTTACATATCTTACGATTTTATTACGTTTCTTACGGTTATTGTGATTTTATTACGTCTCGCGATTATTACGGTTATTACGATTGTATTACATCTCTTACGATTATTACTGTTTTAATACTACTATATTATTACGGTAATTGCCATTTTATTACATTTCTTATGATTATTACTGTTATTACGATTGTATTACATCACTTACGATTATTACTGTTTTAATACTACTATATTATTACGGTAATTGCCATTTTATTACATTTCTTACGATTATTACAGTTTTATTATTACTTTATTATTACATTAATTGCTATTTTGTTACATATCTTACGATTTTATTACGTTTCTTACGGTTATTGTGATTTTATTACGTCTCGCGATTATTACGGTTATTACGATTTTAATACATTTCTTACGATTATTACGATTTTATTAATATTTTACGAGTACACTGGTTTTATTACTACTATATTATTACGGTCGTTACGATTTTATTACATTTTTATTACGATTATTATTGTTTTGATACTATTATTACGGTTATTTTGATTTTATTACATCTGCAATCGTGATTCGAGATTTGCACAGAAACACAGACAAAAACAAACTTTTGAACTCAAAAAATGTGAAATTATAAGAAATATGATGAAGAAATGGTAGGGGAGATAAGCCACAGACAACAGAACAATTTCAAAACAGAAAATACGAATTAAGATCACGTCGACTAAATTACATCCAAGCCCTTCGGACAGTCCACAGTTTGTTTACTGAGGGAAAGTTGGCACACCTGCTTCTACTAGACGCTTTTTTAATATAATACAGTACCCGCATAGTGAATGCGTGGGAACGAGTATATTAAAAAATATATTAGAAAAAAGTGAAAACAAAGACGGAAAAGTCCCAATATAAGTGTTAGATATTTAGGAATGTCACGGTAAAGGATATTAATTCATATTTAATAAAGATCTATGCAATCGTTCTGTTTTTATACCTACTGTATGGGAATGTCTTGTGTAATATGGACGGTTACAATAGCTATTGGAAAAAATGAAATTCGAGTACACACACACACACACACACACACACACACACACACACACACACACACACACACACACACACACACACACACACACACACACACACACACACACACACACACACACACACACACACACACACACACACACACACACACACACACACACACACACACACACACACACACACACACACACACACACACACACACACACACACACACACACACACACACACACACACACACACACACACACACACACACACACACACACACACACACACACACACACACACACACACACACACACACACACACACACACACACACATATATATATATATATATAAAAAGAATATTAAAAGCGTATTTATAAAAATTTAACCAAGATTTAGTGCATTTAAAAGGGCAAACAGCTAACCAGTTACGTATCGTTTTGATTTACGAGTGCTATCTTCACAACTGATCTTTGAATTGCATTTAAGGGAACCAGTATGGACTTGTTGGCACATCCTTAAACCATTATTCCCCCACAGTCTACTTGACAATGTCATTTACCTTGACAGAATTTAATTTAACTGACAATACGCTAAATACAACTGCATTATTCAAGCAAATTTTTTTAATGTGTACTTTTAAAACACTTAGATTAACAATCGAATTTTACAAGAATAATCGATTTGCGCTAATACATTTTGGCGGTTATCAAACAACCAACTAATTGTAAAAATCGATTCTGCTTATAATAAAATAGACGAAAAAATTAATAAAATATAAACATAAATTATTACGTTTTTTCTTTAATGTGTAAGATGACGAAAAAATAAATAAATTTTACCTCTCTCTTAATTTTAACAAAAACACGAGAACTGTGCTTATTAACTGAAAGAGTATTCTTATAGTAAGAATTTTGAGCTACATTGGCAGACGGCCTGTAATAACTATTCTGCAATAAAAAAAAACAAAAAAAAATTCCAAAACGTAAAACAATAAAAATATAACTATAAATGACAAACATAAAGAAAATATGATAAGAAATAGTAACATAAAACAAAGATGGATGATAAAGTAGCAAATTGTTGTTGTTTTTCAATGGCTTCCGCTTCTCACGCCATCTTTGATCTTGCTTTCCAGTAGAGGCCAGGGAGGTCTCTTCTCTACTTCTCTTCATCTAATTTTCTGCAGACCAGGAGATGGTCCTTGTTCATGTTGGTGTCTGGGTATTAACACAATGTGCATTTGTCATGGTTTAATATCTTAATAGTTTAATTTCTTAAGCGGAAAATTTAAATGAAGGAATTTTCGGAAGAACATATTTAAAAAATGGAAAAAATATTTTCAGGCCTTTCCAGTTGGCCTTTAAGAGGCGGTTTAGAGGGTGCGAGGCCTACGGTACTAACAGGAATTTTGTGAATAAAAAATCTAAACGAGTTATAAATTTTATTAAATTAACCAAATTACCATAGATTATATCCAACAAGCCAGTTACGAACATACAGACTTGAGATAGGTGTTTGTGTTCTTAGTAAGTGGACAGTGAGATTTTATAAAAAGAACACAAATACTTAAAAACCTGCAAGAATATAGTGGATCTCATACTACATTATATTCAAGTCATTGTGTGGAGGCCTGGATCAATCCGCGTCAGAGGAAATTGGCGCGTGCACCCCAACACGCAGCTTCTGGTGTTGGATGCTGCGGAAAAAACGACAGCCAATTCAACTTTTGCAGATTGGGGTGTCATCTAAACAAGGCTACATCTAAGAATATTCCATTTTCCTAGTGCACATTTCATGGTCTCTGGTTTCGGGTTTCGAGGTGATGATTAATTTATCTTATCCAACAGAAATCTGCTAACACTATGCCTGGCGAAAAGCGAACACTTCTAGTATAACAAAACAGAACCCGTTATGTTATAATTTGGCGCATGAGAGTTACGACAACGATGGCGTTACGGAGATGAAGAATGTGTTCTGGGGGGATTTATCATTTGGCAGCAGAGTCGTTATGCACGCCGATGAAACGGTAAGCCTAGAGAAAGTATGCGGAGAATATGCGAAGAAAATAAACTAAGAACGATTCCCACGATTATGGAAAAGTCGTAAACCTAAGCATTTGAAATATTCAAACATTGTAAATTCCGTAGATGTTGTATATGGGCCCAAAATGTGTCAATAATTGGTGAAATTTAGTGGCCCTTAAGGTTTATTACGCAATTTATATTTACAATATTCAGATCAAGAACCATGTCATGAATATCGAGCCTGCCTTATGCAATATGATTTGAAGGGTCGTAAAAAATCCATAAACGTTTTATATTTATAATATCTTTCATATATTATTACTCCAAGCATTCCGATCTTTTTTTAATAAAAATAAGGTCTTGCGTTGTTGAAACTACAAATATAAGGTACTATACGGGATGGTTAGAACACCAGAGAACTCTCACGCCTCAAATACTTTTCAAATTTAAGGCTTGGCAATAAAATAAAACCGACTTAAAGCCGATAAAAAGCCTGTAAAAAAATCCAGTAGCACTATAGTGTCCTAGTGAGAGTGCAGCATAAAAACAGCTCATTCCTAAAAAAAAAACAATATTGAAAGTAATATTTAAATTATTACTGTATCCAAGACTTAATTATTGGCCGAAAACACTACATGATCGATGTCAAGGTCAGTTATAATATGTAAATGTTATTAAATAAAAGACTCTATTTTATTGTTTGCTGAAACAATGGAGGAAGCAAGGGAGCAGATTCTTGAATTGAAGAAACAAGCAGCTAAAATAGGTCTAAACATATCGTTTGAAAAGACCAAAATCATGACAAACAACAAATACCCAAATAAATACCTTAAAATCCAAGAACAGAAAATAGAAATTGTAAAAGAGTTCAAATATCTTGGTCAATGGATTAGTTGGAATGCAGATGAGGGAAAGGCAATGGAATCCAGGAAAAACAAACTTGAATTGGCCTTCCAATTGACGAAAGAAACATACAATAAGAAATCCCTATCATGGGGGTCCAAAATTAAACATTATAAAACAGTGATCAAGCCGGAAGCACTGTACGCAGCAGAAACATTAACCATGAATCGCATAGGCCAGATAGAAAAGCTTGAAATAATGGAAAGGAAAATCTTAAGAAAAATTATAGGAACAAAATTTCAGGATAATAAGGTAGTATATATAAGAAATGAAGCTCTCTATAAGAAAATTGAAAACTGTCAGATACTATGAGAAAAAGGAGAATAAATTTTTACGGCCATCTTCTTAGAATGGACTCCAATAGATTGATGAAACAGGTGTTTGATTTTTTCCATAATCGTAAAACAAAACCGAACTGGTTTAAAGAAATTGAAAAAGACCTAATAGAATTAAAAGTTACAGAAAATTCACTGCTTGACCAAACTGCTAAGATAAGTACCAAGGACGAAAGAATGATTCCAAGATAAAACCAAAATAAGACCTAAACCTGTCATTTCGGAAGAGGAGAGGAAAAGAAGATCGGAAAGAATGAAGAGCTACTGGGAACAAAGAAAAGTACAGCGCGCAAGAAATGATTGATTCAGCGTACCCCAAAGAGGGTGAAACGAAAAGAAGAAGAAAAGACTCTATTTTAGTAAACAATAAATACTGTATGACAATTTAGGTATGTAATGTAAAATTCGATTAAAGTATCTTGCATTTGTAAATATTTCAATAATTTTAGAATTCAATCATTAATTATAAAGGTTATTGTTTTAAATACGAAAGTAGAAGTTAGACCTGTTGTACAAGATAGCTCTCTTAGTTACTCACTTAGGGGTAGCAGGAATCAGGGTGAAATATTTTGCCAGCCATAACTCCTTAACAATACGTTTTTGGGCCTATGTTTTATATACTTTTTTCTTTGTTTTCACTAGTAGAACAAGCAGTAAGAATTCTCTCTCTCTCTCTCTCTCTCTCTCTCTATATATATATATATATATATATATATATATATGTGTGTGTGTGTGTGTGTGTGTGTGTGTGTGTGTGTGTATGTGTGTGTGCGCGTGTGCGTACGCGTTATTACGTTCAATTTCAATTGATTCAAACGTGGTAAAAAAACAATTTTCGATATTAGCTTAGACAAGTTCATTTAACAGTTTCAAAATGGCGGCCATTTCAAATCTCAAAAACATAACTTTTTCGTCTCACTGCCTGAACTCTTTTGAAAATCCTATTTCGCCATCACAATCAGCGTTAAGAACTGCGCGAATAACCATTTTGAATTTTCAAAAATCCGTTGAAATTAAATTTAACGGTGTCCGTGGTCCATTTTCGTATTTACAACGAAAACTTAATAGTTCGTACAAAGATTTGAATGCTCATTAAGACGGTAAAATCAGAATGTCAAGAAAAATTTAGTGAAAATAGTTACTTTCGGAAACTCCGTTCCATCATTTCAGCGAGACAGTTGCGTGTGGGATTATCTAAGGTTCATAACGCAAGACGATATAGCTAATTTTAACTAAATGAAATTAACGCTTCCGTAATATTTACAAATGCAATTAATCTATGACTAATATTATCGTTTAATTTTGTTCTCGCTATAGTCTATTCTAATAAATAAATAAATACAAAGTGAAAAAGTTTGTGCGATGTTTTACTAGCATTAATTCGTATTTCCTCGCGTACCCGTTATATCGCATTATAAAATCATCACCGGCTCCACTCCAGTCCTGGACAGCACGTTGCATTTAAATATGGAAACGCGCCGATCAGAGGTCCTCGTTAGAAAACGCTCCATAACTAAAATAATTCACTTCCTGAATGGTTTATCTATGGCGGGAAAGGTTCCTCTCGTTACGGCGTGACAAATGCGCGTTGGCCGAGGAATGCACCTGCATATATACGACGACGGTCGTGGATCTCATTGAACACTGTATTTCATCTAACAGCGTTGGACAGGTGACAGGCATATTTAAATTGGAAGCGAATGTCAGCGTTGAGTGATTTTTAGCGATACCCTGGCTGTAAATATGGCTGTCAAACAGTTAATTAAAGATAATTTATAATCCGGGAATAAATAAATATTGGTTTCTGTAATGATTTAAATGACCTTTCGGTATTTGGAGATGATGTCCTTGAACGCTGGACAGGAGAATAAAGTACGCTTATGACCTACAAATAAAAGCAAACTAGTTTTTCCATATTTTTCCTACTTTTCCTTTATTATTGCAACACAGCTAACGGAACACATATTTAAATAATTAGGATTATGACCACCTTTCCTCCATCTAGTGGTCTTTTAAATTACCTCGTAGTTAAAAGAGGTTTCGAATTCTAGGCAATGTCATCCCTAGGCCTTAATACAAAATATCAAATCTTTCTGTCGAGTCCGTCACAAAGTTAGCAAAACATTGAAAACACACGTCACAACACTAAACACAATTACACGATTTTTATTAAAATGCACAACGATAAGATTTAGTTAGGCCAAACGCTAAGTGCGACTCGTATATCGTTACGGTCCGGACTTCTTTTATTAATTCCGGATTTTTTTTTATTCGCCGAACGAAGCGTTTCTTTCATATATAAAACTATAACCTATAAAATTGATGACTGAATTCTAAAATTGTACCTTAATGAAACATTTACAAATGAAACCTACTAAAAACTGGTCCATATTGTCTTACCGATTCTACTTTAAAAACAGATCCTGTCAATAATTATTTAAGTCTTGCATACAGTAATAATATAAATATTACTTTCAACAATGTTTCTTAGCGATCAGCTGTTTTGGTACACACGTAATTATTCGTCACATATGCATTGCTCTGCAGTCACGCGGTAACAATGTATACTGCGTTGGAATTTTACAAAACATCTATCGGTTTTAAGTCGGTTTTAATTTATTGTAAAGCATTGAAATGGAAAAGTATGAGACGTGACAGTTTCCTGATGTGACGAACCTGTAGGTACCGCATGAATTTAGTTTCGATAAAGCAGGTCCTTATTTTTGGTAAAAAATCAACCAGAATGCCTAGCGTAATAATACATATGAAATATTGTTTGGTTTAACGGTTTGGCAAACGTACCTATGTTTGCTATATATACTCGTACACACTTTGCCACCAGATATAATGGTACTACAACCTGTAAAACCGAAAATGGCTACATTTAATTTTAAAAATGTTTAAGTTTTACTAAATTAAGTAGTTTATAATACAAAGTAACGTGGGAATCTTGTTCCAAATCGCAAAAAAAAGAGAGAGAGGGAGGAGAGGGAGAGAAAGAGAAAGATAGAGAGAGTTTTGTTGTGTTTAACGTCCGACTATTGCACACTAGGGCTAATTCAGACAATGGGATGATTTATAGCGTATGGAAATGCCAAGCCCTGGCCGAGAATCGAACCCGGGTCCTCGGGGTAAAAGCCCAGTACGCTATCAACTAGGCCACCGAGGCGGCTTAGATAGAGAGAGAAAGACAGAGAGAGAGAGAGAGAGAGAGAGAGAGAGAGAGAGAGAGAGAGAGAGAGAAATGTCAACCTGTCTAACATTCTATTTTCCACTTATCCTGTTTTGATTTTTGTAATATTTCATAGGAATGATTGGTGAAAGAGGCCAGACATGTCAATAACGATCATTCGAATGTACATAAATACTGTTTGCTGAAAGACGAAATTTTACATTTTTTAAAAAAATTACAGTTTAAACAAAAAGTTTTAGTGCAGATGAAACGGACGACTGCAGGAAAGATTGCAACGGGGTCGCAACAGAACAACAGAGGCTAATGTTACAACATATTCAGTGACTGCAGTCCAAGCTAATTATTCACAATTAAAATACTTACCGAACATAAATATCTTTAACATATATGTAAAACACATTTATTAGATTAACATGCCCGTTTTCCTAATTGTAGGTTTCCAAGTGACCTTAGAATGACCTCACCGAAAGGCTGGTGGCGATGGCGGCCGCTTCAGACTCAATTTGATGGATTCAAACCGTCATTAGCGCTTAATACAAGTCATCAGCGGCTCTCTGTATGGACAATTAAGACAAACATTGCGTGGGGGAGGCGTAATCGCCGTGTTAGCTGTTGTAATCGCGCGCCGCGGAGACTTTAACGCCCCACAACGTAGAAACGGTTCCCACCGATTTGTTTTCGCAAGTGCTTAGACAAGTATAGAAAACATGCGATATTATAACATCAATTAAATAAATACAGTTTTATTAAATAATGTTTAGTACTTACTTATTGGAAGAGATAATATGGTATCCTGGATGTATGTCGTGTGTTGTGATCCTGGTTGAGTTTAGTACTAGTCGCCTCGGTGGCCTAGTTGATAGCGTACTGGACTTTCACCCCGTGGATCCGGGTTCGATTCCCGGCCAGGGCTTGGTATTAGCCCAAGTGTGCACAATAGTCGGACGTTAAACACAAAAAAAAATGAGTTTAGTACTACTGCTATTGGACTTCTAATCTGGAACCTGTAAAAAACAATAAAATATCAGAACAGAATTAGAAACAACTTATTGCCATTTTTAATAACATTTATTACAAACATGTTCTTAAAATGAAGTATATCGGGTTGTCTTTACAAATAAAAATATAGAAAACGCATTTTAAAAAATGTGGATAATATTAATTCGTTTAAATCTTAAAAATATAATGATCATATTTTGTAATTCTTAATACATCTTTATTTTGTTCAGTAATATTATTACTTTGTTGAGTACATACATCTATTTTTCCTATTACGTAATTAGAAGGATGTACGTAATTTTCAAATTTCCTTCTTATCCTTGTTTCTTTGTCCGTGACAGTTGGTAAAGAACTAAATGTTTTCCTTTTTAGTTTCTGTCCAATGAAAATTACTTCAGTCATTTGTTTCACAAAATGTTCAGAAAGTCTTTAACAAAGAATTAATTAAAATTTGTTTAAATTAAACAATAATGCACAAAAATAAAACAAATGTGTGCTGCTTCGTCAAAATTTTCGTATTTTGGAGGAAAATAAGAAAATTTTCTGAATTTTACAAAATTAAATAATCAGACTTGGCTAAATTTTTAGTAATATATAAATTCATAACTTTAATTATTGTCTCGATTTGAAATTTAAAAAATCTTGGTTCAAGAGTAAATTGGGGGAAAACTATTTTGAGAGAGAGAGGGGAGGAGGGCGAAAAAGAAATGAAGAGATAAAGGGAGAAAGAATTTTTAAAACGTGTTTGGGTATTTAAAAACTTTGTTCAAGAAAAATGTAACCAATATCGTTGAAGTTAAATGTTTAAAAGGTTTTTCGAAAAAAAAGGGTCAAGAAACGAATTTTATATTTTATTAAATTGTTTTAAGATTTATAATGACCATATTGAATTCAAAACTAATCGAAATCGTTCTTTTTCTTTCGCTTCCAGTATTGAGCACCGATAAGTTCAGATTTCATTTAAACAAAAAAGTAAAATTTTATCTTGGATAAAATTTAAAGTAAAATATTCTTTCAAAACACCATAATTCAGTATATACTTCGTATTGTAAACAGGAAAACAATATACTATAATAAGTCGTTAAAATACTGGTTTAGCACAGCCGTTATTGTATTCTAATACGAAATTAATTTCATTTGGTTAAAACGGCGTACAGTAAATTATTTTACATTTGACTTTTACTCGTTGCGAAGTTATTTGACGGCGAGAATACAAAAGTGAATTGAATCGAACTCCAGATCCAGTCGTGCGGACGGAACGGACTGGCCGCAAATTAGGCGATGTTCGGCTAACAAGTGACTTTAACGCTTCAAAATATTAGGAACGGTTGTCATAGTAAAGTGGACACAGCCTCGAGGTCGGCTAATTTGATTGATTGCGCCCCGCGCTCTCAAGATAAATATCAATGTCACGGCCATCCTTACCGGTAACTAATTACGCGCAGGAGTGCAGAAGTGCCATTCCTTACGAGGGCCGATAACAACGCTTTTTTCTAGTCATGATGTTAACATAATGCGCGTAGTGTTCACCATTATTCCAGTTTTATCGATCTCAGAAAACTTATTACTAGAAATTCTTTTGTGACATGTTTAGGGTCGGTGCAATTAGAACATGAATTGCACCGGTTTGTTGGCTGATATTAAGGTGCTAATAAGTGGTATTGTCCCGGGAGCTGTTAGGACTGCCCGGGCGGCTGGCGTGACTCAGCGGGTTCGCGTGGTGAATGCCCTCGGATATCGGACAGGCTTCGTCCAGTGACAGTCGTTTATCATTTCTGAAAAGGTTTATAAATAACTACCGTCGAAACAGTTATCTCATACGCTAATTCTGTAATTAAATCCAATAAATGGTACAAAAACAAATAACGAACTTTCTCACACAGTGCCAATCAGATAATATCGGTTCCGGGAGCTATCTTAAGAATAATCACTCTAGGGTTTATTGTCATTTATTTTTCGATTTATTAACAAAACGTAGGTTTTTGAAAAGACTACTTTTTACGGGGGATGGGTTCCATGCTTTGCACGGGGAAAAATTTCAATTTACCGTCACGGAACGTTCTAACACATCCATACGCGCACTCTAGTGAACGCGGGAATTTTTGTTTATTGATTAATAAAATGTATTTTTGAAATGAAAATTTGTACGGTCGCGGTTGACAAAACATGGGTATATACATTTTATTTCGCGTCGTGCTTGAATCCGTAATGCATAGCTCACAGTATATCTATCTAGACTGGAAGTGACTACTTCTAAACAGCTGATTTCGCACAATAGCTTCAATATCATTTCAATTGAGGTTATGTTTATCGTTCTTGTTAATTCTAAAATTGTGTATTTTCTAAATTTGTTTAGTTAAATTATTTAATTAATGCCAGAATCACAAATATTGTATTTATTATTATACTTAGACAGTATAACTGTTAAAAGTAGGGTTATAAACTGATTAATTATTAAAGTCCCTTATATAGCCTAAGACACTCAAAGTCATAGTCTGTGGCAGTTTCAGTTAATTTTTAATTTGTGTACATACACACGCGAAATTTAATACGAAAAACATTTTCAAGAGTTGTCCTTTCCTGCGTGCATCTAAAGTGTTTATAAAAATAATTAAATCATAATAGTGAAAAAGTATACAGTCAGGCATACCGAAAGTAGTCACTTCTGTCGGCCAGTCCCGCACTGCCTAAGTTTTTCTTCATCCAAATCTTCTGCACTGATATGTATTATGGAATTTTCATGTTAATATTAGAGTATATTAAGATATTTGCCCCCATTTTTACATATAAAGCAACGCGCGACCGAAAGGTTCCAAGATTTCGAACCAAGATTCGAAAAGTTCTGTAGGTTCGAAAGAGTGTATGGATCAACTCTTGTTCCCAAGTGCCTAACTTCAAACCTAAACAAGCAATTGCAACTTCAGTATAGATGCTTAGACCTGTGTTAAAATACTTAAAACTATTACAAACACTCATAGCAGATCTGTGATTTGTTAAACCGCTTGATAAGAGTTATATATCCCATCAATACGTAACAATTTTAAAAGTATAATGAATGTTTATATATGATCAAAGCTTTTGTAAAATCTAAACAACTATTATTTTTTAAATAATAGCCAGTTATTTTATTTTCTAATTATTTTAAAGTAACAGTTATTTTTTAGTAGTCTACTGATACGCAACATTGAGCAAAACTTACTTACAATCGTTAAAATTTATATAAAAAATTAGACCTATTACTTTGTTAGTTTTTAAAGATTTTCCTGCATAAAACACAAAATTGTTTGTAAATGGGAAAAAACTAAACCTCAATTATCGGTGAGCTTCACGATTTTTTATTAGAAAAAACAAGAAAGGATAAAACATATTTTTTTAGTACAAACATTCGCCTTTTCTAGCTTCAAACGTTTCATATTTGTTGACGCGTTTCGAAACGCTTCCATTATTAAAATGTTTTTGTTAATGTTTTTCGCTATAAAAAACAAAATTGTTTGAATATGGGAAAAACTTAACCTCAATTATCGGTGAGCTTTATGGATTTTTTAAAGAAAAAAGAACAAATAATAAAAGGTATTTTTCAGTTACAAATATTTGCCTTTTCTAGCTAAAAACTTTTTTAATTTGTTGACGCGTTTCGGAATGCTTCCGTTATCAAAACGTTTGATGTACTGCTCCTCCAAATCTAGGTTCGTCCTCTTACACTATCTTAACCCTCCCTTTCTAAAGTCTACCGCCTAGTTAGACGTCTACTTACTAATAATTAGATGTAAGGAGGAGAGGGATTAATAACTATAAAAAACGAACCTAGATTTATGGGTTAGATTAAAAAAAAACATATTTTTTCAGTTACAAACATTTGCCTTTTTTCGCTAAAAACTTTTTTAAATTTGTTAACACGTTTCGATATGCTTCGCGTTATCAAAACAATCTTAATCTTTAAAGATTTTTCTATACAAAAAACAAAATTGTTTGAATATGAAAAAACTGAACCTCAATTATTGGTGACCTACACGATTCTTATTAGAAAAAAAAATAAAACGTATTTTTTAGTTCAAAAATTTGTTTTTTCTACCTTCAAACATTTCATATTTGTTGACGCGTTTCGGAATGCTTCCATTATCAAAACGTTTCACTGTACTAACCCCCAAAAAAGATAGTTCGTTCTTTTTACTATCTAAACCCCTGTTTTCCTAACTTCTACCGTCTAGTTAGGCTTCTACTCACTGATAAATTTAAATAATCTACGAAAATTTATGTTTTCTTCAGTAAGTAAAAATCGATATAGGCAGTAGATATGAGGAGAGGAGTTAAGGAGTGTACAAATACGAATCTAGATTTGGGGGATCAGTGCAGGAAAACGTCCTGATAACGGAAGCATTCCGAAACGTGTCAGCAAGTATAAAACATTTAAGCTAGGAAAGGCAGAGATATGTACTCAACGAAATAATTTTTCTAACTGGAATTTTTTTTTTTTTACGTCCGACTATTGTGCACACTTGTGCTAATGCAGACGATGGGATGATTTATAGCGTATGAAAATGCCAAGCCTTGGCCGGGAATCGAACCCGGGTCCTCGGTGTGAAAGCTTAGTACGCTATCCACTATGCCACCGAGACGGCTCTAACGGAAAAAGGATGATCTTTTTTTTTTTTTTTTTTTTTTTGTGTTTAACGTCCGACTATTGTGCACACTTGTGCTAATGCAGACGATGGGATGATTTATAGCGTATGAAAATGCCAAGCCTTGGCCGGGAATCGAACCCGGGTCCTCGGGGTGAAAGCCTAGTACGCTATCCACTAGGCCACCGAGGCGGCTCTAACGGAAAAAAGATGATCATTTTTTTTTTTTTTTGTGTGTTTAACGTCCGACTATTGTGCACACTTGTGCTAATGCAGACGATGGGATGATTTATAGCGTATGAAAATGCCAAGCCTTGGCCGGGAATCGAACCCGGGTCCTCGGGATGAAAGCCTAGTACGCTATCCACTAGGCCACCGAGGCGGCTCTAACGGAAAAAAGATGATTTTTTTTTTTTTTTGTTTAACGTCCGACTATTGTGCACACTTGGGCTAATGCAGACGATGGGATGATTTATAGCGTATGAAAATGCCAAGCCTTGGCCGGGAATCGAACCCGGGTCCTCGGGGTGAAAGCCTAGTATGCTAA
This sequence comes from Callitettix versicolor, assembly GCA_022606455.1. Classification (NCBI taxonomy): domain Eukaryota; kingdom Metazoa; phylum Arthropoda; class Insecta; order Hemiptera; family Cercopidae; genus Callitettix; species Callitettix versicolor. The sequence continues at coordinate 87,387,968 of CM040185.1, forward strand.
CCACTAGACCACCGAGGCGGCTTGTGTGTCATGATCATATTAAAGATTTTAATAAAATTTATTGTGGAATTTTAATAAAACCAATTCTTCTTTACATAAACATTCGCTAAGGGTCGAGTGAACCACTTTCTGGGAAAACTTCTGTAATTAAGTATTTCGGTCAAACGTTCGAAATCCCTAAATATTGATGTTCTAAACGTGCCAATGTAGACAATTTTATCGAAATCGTACAGCCTAATGTTAAGTGCACAGTCACACACATACATCAAATCAATCACTTTGGACGCAAAGCGCCTGAAGACGGGTATATCAATCAAAATATCATTATCGATTTTTTAAAGCAATCCTTTTTCTTACTGTGAAAGTAAGAACGCCACATTTACAGATATTTTTGCGCTTCCAAAAGGAAAAGGAAACGCCAACAGCGTCTCCCCGCAGGAATGTTGCTTGCAGAGGAATGCGCACAACACGCGCTAATGGTGTGCGCGTTAGCGTACTTAGAGGACAAGAGAAAACCATCACGTCAGCTACTCGCTTTGAATTCCTGCGCCACCTTGGCCGTACTTTATCATTTTAATTAGAAGGATTCGGTATCTGCGCGTTGGCTATTCAATGGGCGTAGAAATAAGGTTGTAATGTTGGCGACACTTGTAAATTAAACGAATACGCATTTCTGTCGTTGTATTACTTTACCGCCTTGAGAGTTTATATAATCTACTGCAGTGTTGTAACCGTAGGGAATTTCTCCCTCGATCTGGGAATTTTTTTTTTGCTAAACAGGGAACGAAATTTAAATCTACGAAAAAAGGCTTTTAGACAAAAAAGTTTACATCTGAACTTTTGTTTGTACTTACCAACAGAAGACTATAAGAAAGAGGATGTACTGACGCACCACAGATAAAATAATTTAGTACTCAATGTTCATTTTTTGTTTCTATTGGTCGAGTTATATTACTGTTCTTCTTACACATTCGAAATTTTGCACAACTATATTAAAAGAAAATGCACCTATATCTACATTCTACGCAAAGGAGCCGCCTCGGTGGCCTAGTTGATAGCGTACTAGGCTTTCACCCGAGGACCCGGGTTCGATTCCCGACGAGGGCTTGGCATTTTCATACGCTATAAATCATCCCATCGTCTGCATTAGCCCGAGTGTGCACAATAGTCGGACATTAAACAAACAAACAAAAATCTACGCAAATATAAAATACCAACTTGTACAACATATGCAGTATTTGTGAAGGTCAGGCTAGGCATGTATGTTGTGCTTTCGTTAGTCATTTAAAAAATGATTAATGAATATATACAATGGGCATTGATATATTTAAGTATAAACTTTCTGAACAACTTTGTTCTAGATGGATCGGATATGTAGTATATTGGCGTTAAATATAATTTAAATATTTATTTTTTTTAATGCTTAAAAAACATTAAAGCAAACAACTGGTTTTGAACTCACGTCCATTAGGTTCATAATCAGAACTCATAGCATTGAGCCAAGAATGCAGCTCACTAGTAGCCTTAAATAATTCACTATAATAATAACAATAATGTGTATATACGACAGCGTGAATTGTTTACATTTATGCTATCGCGAATTTCTATTTTTTTCATCGTACAAAGAAGTTCTCTGTCAACCTAAAGAAGTTTTAATTTTAATATCGAAATAGTCGTTGTACGCCTTTGTCTCGCTGACGTGATAGAATTGAATTTCCAATAATATTTTTCTTTATCTTACCATTTTTTAAATTTTTATTTTACTATCATAAATAGCATTGAAATCTAATTCGATTTTTAAACTTCCAAATCTTATTGAAAATGCGAAAATAAACCCTGACCGCCTTCAAAAAACATTCTTCATTTTAACGAACTTTGAAAATTCAAAATGCTAATGTATGCAGTTTTCAACGCTATTCACGATTGCGAATTCAGATTTCCAATAAAGCATTAAGACAAAAAAGGTACGCGTTTTTAAAGATATGAATGGCGGCCATTTTGAAAATGTTAAACAAATTTTACTTGTTGACGAACTTCTGCTAGTTTTAATCGGTTTTCGTGTGAAGTTTGAAACAAAGAGGACTAAAATTCCAAACGTAGGAGTGCTAAAACACACGCGCGCGCGCGCGCACGCACACATACACACACGCGCGCACACAACCGTCTCGCTGATCTAAAAATAGAACTGCAAAGATGAAAAGAGAGAGAGAGAGAGAGAGAGTCAATTTAATCAATATTCCATTCCCAACTAACTTCACTAGTTTTTAACATTTCACATCAACGATGTTTGAAAGAGGGTGTCAATTTCGATCAGCCAAATAACGTGCATAAATACTGTTTGCGGACAGGCGAAGTTATACATTTTTTCTAAAATTTGTTAAATTCGATCTGGATAAGTGACGAACCGGATTCTGACGTTCCGCTGTTTAGTTTCACTATACTGGGAAACGAGGCAGCAACGCTGTATTTACTGCCCGTTTAAGGAATTCCGAAACAAAATACTTTCGACTTAAACATGTGTTACAAGAAATTTATCATATAAACTTATAATATCTTAATTACGGTACAAAGTATCACGGAAATATTTGGAGTTATACCGGACAGATTCTGTTCGGAGTTGAGGTATGTTATCCGACTTCGCGGTGGCCCACTATACAAGTCTCCGGCCTAACCAATAAAGACCCGGTCCACGGTGGCCCCCAACGAATAGTTTGACGAAGCGTCGAATCTCCGCATTTTATGATATGATAACCTGTCGTAACCTGTCGCTGGCCAGTCTGACAACAGTTTTAAATTTAACTGCGCAATAAATCTCCGTGTTTTCAAAACAAACGACGGGGACGGCTGGGGAAATATTTTGACCCAGTGAGAGTGTAACCGGGCCTGTAAGTAAGCACCAAGGACTCATAGTAACGTAAATCCAACAACTAAGCGTTTGTAAACGTTTTTTGTTCGTCCATTTTTCGGGGCAAATTTTTACTTTTCATTTTTTTTTTTTTTTAACGTACGACTATTGTGCACACTTGGGCTAGTGTAGACGATGGGATGATTTATAGCGTATGAAAATGCCAAGCCTTGGCCGGAAATCGAATCCGGGTCCTCGGGGTGAAAGTCTAGTACGCTATCAACTAGGCCACCGAGGCGGCTATTTTACTTTTCAAACATTTTAAAATTAATTTTAAAAAACTTTAATTAAAAAAAAGAAGTGACTTCTTTTGGCATGTCTGACTGTATACTTTTTCACTGTTATGATTTAATAATTTTTATAAAATTTAGATGCATACAAGAAAGGGCAACTCTTGAAAATTATTTTTGTATTAAATTTCGTGCGTGTGCAGGTACACAACCTAAAAATTAACTGAAACTGTCACAGACTATGAATTTTGAGTACTTTAGGCTATTTATATAGCCTTTACTTTAATAATTAATCAGTTTATAACCCTACTTTTGACAGTTAGACATGACATTTATACTGTCTAAGTATAACAAGAAATATAATAATAATATAACATTATTATAAATAACATTATAAGAAATAAATAATAATAATAACAAATATAATATTTCTTATTAATTTAATTTTTTAATATTAAATTTTAATTTCTTAAGTATTACTATAATTTTTTATATAATAAGAAATATAATATTTGTGATTTTGGCCTTCAAAAATTGGTATAGAGGTCACATACATTAAATAATTTAACTACACAAATTTAGAAAATTAACAAGAACAATAAACATAACCTCAATTGAAATGGTATTGAAGCTATTGTGCGAAATCAGCTGTTTAGAAGTAATCACTTCCAGCATAGAAATATAGACGAACAATATATGCTGTGAGGTATGCATTACGGATTCAAGCGTGACGCGAAAGCAAATGTTTACCCATGTTTTGTAACCGCGACCATACAAATCTTCATTTCAAAAATACATTTTATTAAGCACTGAGCAAAAAAAGTAATAATGTTTGTAATAATAATGTTCACTAGAGTGCGCATATGGATGTGTTAAAGCGTTCCGTAACGGTAAAGCGTGACGGCAAACTGAATTTGTCTCCGTGCAAAACATACACCCAGACCCCGCGATACGAAGTATTCACTTACAAAATTGTTCAAATGTAGTTCTGATGTAACTCAGCAAAACTTATGGGTCGAGCACTGTCTTCAAAACCAGGAAATCGGGATAATTTCTCAAAATATGTTCATCAGATTTAGATATTTTTGAAGCTTTGCTTCTTTAGGCGAGTTATAGCACTTTTTGAATGAGTAAAACGCATTTGTTTCGCGTCACGCTCGAGCTGTATACAGTGACAATGAAATAATGTTGAGAATTACGTTAGATGTAATCCCTGTAAATACTATATATATATATATATATATATATATATATATATATATATATATATAATATATATATATATACACACAAAAAGTGCTATAACGCGCCTAAAGAAGCAAAGCTTCAAAAATGTCTACATCTGATGAACATATTTGGAGAAATTAGCCCGATTGTCCTGGTTTTTTAAGACAGTGGTCGACCTATACGTTTTTTGAGTTACATGAGACCTACATTTGAACATTTTTTTAAGTGAATACTTAGTATCGCGGGGTATGGGTGTATGTTATATATATAGGTATATGTGTGTATATATATATATATATATATATATATATATATATATATATATATATATATATATAATAATTAAATTGTAATTCTTTTTATCTGTAAATTGTATTCATTTGTACTGGATTTATATAGCTCATCATGTGTTTTGATAAATGAATAAACTTATACAATCGTCTATTTACTAATTGATGTAAAGATTATAACAGTATGATCTTGCACATGACAATTTAACTTTACTGTCAACCATTTGGGGAGGGGATTACGAGTGCCGATAGGTATTAAAACTAGACTAATGTTATTGATTTTAATGTACAAATTACCAAATTTTAATTTTTCATACAATTGTAACAATCGGATAGTCAAATATAAAAACCGAATGCACATAATGTTTATTGCAGAGTTAATGTTTACAAGCTCATAATTTTTAAAATTATTAAATATTAAATTAAAATTAATATTTTTTTAAATTAAAAATTAAAAATATTAAATTAAAATAATTAAATATTTTAAAATTGATAACAAGCAAATTCTTTTTATAATGTTCTTATTTTCTGCTAGGATTATTGTCACTATGTTCAGTATAATAATCTGCTATCCCTAGCTTCGTTAATTCTACTTTTGTTGACGCGTTTCGGAAAACCTCCATCTTCAAAAACTTGAGTATATCTTGAGTATAGATATAGTTTTTGAAGATGGAGGTTCTCCGAAAGGCGTCAACGAAAGTAGAATTGTCGAAGCTAGGGAAGGCAGATTATTATACTGAACATATTAATAATAGGCCTTTATTTTGTAATTTTGGTTTTCTCTCGCAGATTATAAAATGAAAAATCTATATTCGAGTCAAAATATTATTATCTGTTGAACTATTACTGTCTGAACACTCATAATTAGATGCTACAAAATGAATTATATTTATGTAACAATAATTCTACAATGTTATAAACACATGTTACTTTCTATAACAATTAGTGTAAGCAAAGCTTCTGTCGGCTTGTCCCCTGACTGGCATGTTTTTTTCGTTGAGATTATGAAGTTTCATAATCTCCAGCACCATATTCCCTTTGAGCTTTTGCAGAACTAATCCCTTGGATTCTACTTCAATAGACACCAGTCCTCAGTGCGCTTTAGCCGTCCACCGACTTCTGCTGGAGGTCCTCAAGGTCATGGAAGCCAAACCACCTTTTCCTTCCACTGTAAAGAGCCTTAGAGTATATAAACTGCAGTTTCCGCTTCCTTCCTGCATAATGTACACACGGTTTCTTAGTGGTACTTTCCTATTTTCTTCACGTGCACCGTAAGACCACAATACTCTTTGGTATTTTTCTCTTCTCAGTATGTGCTTATGTTACAACTCCCGATAAAAGATATTCACATAGCTAAAAAACATCTGTATTATGATTTATGTTAAGCTGTTGCTTTAGTAATTCAGATTCCATCCATAGATTCTTCATATCGTTCAATACAACTACAGTTTCCTCTCCCTTCGTGGTCGTTTACATCCCACATCCAATTTCGCTAGTTCTCTAGGTTTTTTCGGTCTCTGAAACATGTTTTCAGCAAACAAATTCCCACAATTAGCTAGGAAAATGAAACATGCACCCGTACAGAGCCCCGCATCCATAAGGGTATTTTAAAACTGGAGGTCGCCTAGTATCCAAAGTATGCGTATTTCATTTGGCCCCGCAGTCTTCGGCGTACGCTGTACCACCTTGGCTTAAAATGAGAAGAACTAACCTAAGAGCAGGTAGAAGGAGATATAGATCCAGGGCAAGTTAGAACTGCCAAGCACGTGCACAGAATAAGTGAGCTTCTAAAGGGTATGATAAGAGAACTTCATAAATTTAAAATAAAAATACAGTCCGGAACCAGGATAGATAAGATTGAACACTTGCCCTAGCTAATGAAGAAATATAGATTATAGAAGTGAAGAATATATATTACATTTCTGGAAGCGTCTACAGCTGCATTCTTTTTATTCTATAACTATTGTCGTTCTAATAATTACTTAATTCTAACACCATTTCCGTATTCTATTTTATTAGTAGTGTGTTATTTAAAAAGACTATGAAACCATTATGCTTGATTGGAGAAACGTTGACACCGATGTTATTAGAAATACTAATACAGTTCCTATAAAACAACTTAGCCGCCTTGGTGGCCTAGTTGATCGCGTACTGGGCTTTCACCCTGAGGACCCGGGTTCGATTCCCGGTCAGGGCTTGGCATTTCCATACGCTATAAATTATCCCATCGTCTGCATTAGCCCAAGTGTGCACAATAGTAGGACATTAAACACCAATAAAAAAAAATAATAAAAAAAAAAATAAAACAACTTGAAAATATTGTTATTTGTATTATTACTAAGTAGCTATTAAAGCTGGTAGCCAATTCAAAACAAATAAGTATACCTTAAAGTTTGATACAATGTGCTATGTTATTGATGCTTCCATTCGACCGAGATTAATTTACACAATATTTTAAAATATAATTTAAATCAGTTCCGTCTATAAAATTTACCCTTAATCAAATGAAGTAACCTCGAGTGTGATTCGTGATAAATGAAAGATTCAGTGTTTTTGAAAAACACTTTTAACTCTGTCCTAAACAATATTTCAAACGACGGACGTAGAAATATTTTTTACACTAAATGCTAATTTTAATTACAACATAATGTAAAGTATTATTTACGTTGTTTAAACTACAAATATTTCTATAATATTCTTTACGTGAATTTTTCTTTTCCCCTATTTGCCTAAGCGTTGGAATAAACTTGGAGGTACGACAAAATCCTCCGACTTGAGGATTAGAATACACCGCTCGACACACGTAAACCGTAAATCCTTCGTTTTACCTTAAAGTCCATCATTAAAGTCTCCAGTTAAATTATTTACATGCCGCGGTTTAACAAAAAATCGTATAAGCCCTTCGTAAAGTATGTAACACTTTTTACGAGTTTAGTATAGCGCAGGGATTTAAACAGTGTTCGCTTCCAGTTAAAGTGCAATACACGAACACTAATGAACAAAATACGTCGTGGAATTTATATGTGTTTGTGTGTTATTGTATATGTATTGTAGACAGTTCGAGGGCGACTTGACAATGACATCGTGAGGCCGAAACTTCGGTTGTCAACGCAAGTTTAACTAAATAACCTCTTTTTCCCTAAGTCTAACTAAACAATCGAGAATGTAATAAAGTATTAGTGTTAAAAGGAGTTGAACCCGATACTTATGTAAAAATATGGCGCTTACATACTACGCGCGTTAGAAGTGAATACTTGTTAATGACAATGTTAATATTTGTACCAGTCTCAATTTTCAACTTTTATCAGTTTCTTTTAACTTTCTAAAATCGGTAAAGACCCTCTTCACAACGTGAAATTGCCTTGTATAGCGCAGGGATTTAAACAGTGTTCGCTTCCAGTTAAAGTGCAATACACGAACACTAATGAACAAAATACGTCGTGGAATTTATATGTGTTTGTGTGTTATTGTATATGTATTGTAGACAATTCGAGGGCGACTTGACAATGACATCGTGAGGCCGAAACTTCGGTTGTCAATGCAAAGTTTAACTAAATATCCTCTTTTAACCTAAGTCTAACTAAACAACCAAGAATGTAATAAAGTATTAGTGTTAAAAGGAGTTGAACCCGATACTTATGTAAAAATATGGCGCGTACATACTACGCACGGTAGAAGTGAATACTTGTTAATAACAATTTTAATATTTGTACCAGTCTCATGTTTGAAGTTTTATCAATTTCTTTCAAATTTCTGAAATCGGTAAAGACCCTCTTCACAACGTAAAATTGGCTTTTATAATTTTTTTATTAAAAAAGTCTGACTGGGCATCAGACACTCTAGTGCTGTGTGAAATTTGTGGGTTCGAGACGCAGTTACTGCCGATCCCGCGTCCTTATTGGTCTACATAAATTATAAACTTTACGCAAAAATAGTCTAATAAGTTATCCACTACGGAATACATTTTAAACACAGGAAAAAAATCCTATCAAAATATCAACTAACGCAGATATTTTAACAGAATCAACGGTGTTCCTTACAGCGTAATAATTGCCGATAAATTATTTCCTCAAACAAAGATAATGTGCATAAGCGTAAAACATAACCGTTTATGAATTATCTAAAAACGCTGGGACTTTAATAGACTGTAAAATTTATCTAGTAAATAAAACATCTTTTAGCAAAGTGTCAATTAAGGGCACTGTCAAAGATATTTGTTAAATATTTGATGAAACTGTGACATATATCATGTTCAAATATTTGTCAAAGTTGTACCAAAGAAAACATATTACATTCATCAAATTGTTTTGACAGCTGAGTTAACTAGATATACTTTGAGGTTATGTTTACTCAATTACAGTAGCTACAATGGATCGAATAATGTTGACTTGTTTTACTGCTGAATTAAGGCGCATGTCTTGCTATGGCGTTACTAAAGAAAAAAAAGGAAAACGAAAAAAACAGTTGGGTTCGATCATGGATACAAAGTTGAAAAGTACTAGTACAGAATTACCTAATTGTATTTACAATTAGCTATTTTTATAGCTACAATTGTTTATTTCTTCTTCTTCTTCTTTTCGTTTCACCCTCTTTGGGGTACGCTGAATCAATCATTTCTTGCGCGCTGTACTTTTCTTTGTTCCCAGTAGCTCTTCATTCTTTCCGATCTTCTTTTCCTCTCCTCTTCCGAAATGACAGGTTTAGGTCTTATTTTGGTTTTATCTTGGAATCTTATTCTTTCGTCCTTGGTACTTATCTTAGCAGTTTGGTCAAGCAGTGAATTTTCTGTAATTTGTAAATATATAATAGTATATTTTGCTCGTCGCAAAGCTCATATTAAACTATAATATTTCCTGTGTTTTAGCACGGTATCGTACAAGAAACCTTGCGCGTGTAAGGCGCACGTGATAACCACTACACTGCGGAAACTAAGAAGAAGTTTGACCTACGTAAATATATGAAATGAATCGTTAATTACAATTATTATTAAATGTATTTATTATATTTACACAATGTCCCTATCATTTAAGAATTGCATTTGTAAGATCGTGATTATAATAATCTATTTTTAAGAATTACCGTATTTCAAATCTCGGTTATTCTAAGCATTAGTGTGGCTATTCTACAAACACTATACCTTTTCGTATTGTAGAATTGACGTTTTTATTGCTTGAAACGTCCATGACAATTTCGCCGCCATTTAAATATCATGTCACCAAAGGAACGGAAGGAATAATGTAACACGAACAGGAAATGTCAAAACTTTAACTAATTTCATGTTTGGGGGCTGGTTGTTGGATTTTGGATGATACGAGCGCACAAATTCATATTGTTATATAACAGTATATTTTGCGCGTCTCAAGTCTCATATTAAATTAATTATAATTAATATTTCCTGTGTTTTAGCACGGTATCGTACAAGAAACTTCGAGCGTGTAAGGCGCACTTGATAACCACTACACTGCGGAAACTAAGAAGAAGTTTGACCCACGTAAATATATGAAATGAATCGTTAATTTTGATAAAAATGTAATAATAAAATATCATCTGTATTATATTAATTCGTAACGATCAGCTGATTTCATTGAACAGCTGATAGGTTATATTAAGTTTCAGGTTATGTTGTTAAAAACTAGCTATGTTAATTTGTCTTTTTGCGAACAAATTACCGTAATTAAAATAAAAAGGAAGAGAAAGCATGATACATGAAAAAAATAACGTTTCTGTGATGGTGTAATATACTCCTTGGTAACGTAGAGATTTAGAATTTCCTAAACAATTTATTCAATATAACTCATATTTTAACTACTTTTTTACAGTAATAAATCCATTATAGCTTGAATTTTAATTGGATAAAAGTCCTCTAGCTCTAAGACTGAAAGGCCGTACGAGTGCCCACTAGCCTCTGTCAGCTGAGAGATTTAAACGCCGTCGATTAAATGTAGTTCAATCTGGGCAGTGTCACAGCATCCATCACGTCAGATAGAATCCGGCCGGCGGCCATCTTGCCGGAGATATCGCATTAAAGCTGCGATTAATCCTGGGCCGGGCTAATTCTATTTGATTCGCAACAAATTATCACTAAATTGTACACGTCCAAAGGTTGGTTGTTATTTGTATTCTTGATAGATTGGAAATTCCCGATCATGTTCAATTCCATCAGGTGTAATAACAGCGTACGGAATGCGTTTATTTTTAATTTAACAGAACTCGTCCGTCACGTTTGCGCGATTCCCATCCTTGTGGAACTTACGGCTGATAGGCAACGTATGACTGGATGATAACGCTAGCGTAACCCATCCTTGTGCAACTTACTGCTGATAGGCAGTGTTAAGGAACGTATGACTGGATGATAACGCTAGCGTAACCCATCCTTGTGTAACTTACGTCTGATAGGCAGTGTTAAGGAACGTATGAAAGGATGATAACGCTAGCGTAACCTACCCTTGTGCAACTTACGGCTGATAGGCAGTGTTAAGGAACGTATGACTGGATGATAATGCTAGCGTAACCCATCCTAGTGCAACTCACGGCTGATAGGCAGTGTTAAGGAACGTATGAAAGGATGATAACGCTAGCGTAACCTACCCTTGTGCAACTTACGGCTGATAGGCAGTGTTAAGGAACGTATGAAAGGATGATAACGCTAGCGTAACCTACCCTTGTGCAACTTACGGCTGATAGGCAGTGTTAAGGAACGTATGACTGGATGATAACGCTAGCGTAACCCATCCTAGTGCAACTTACGGCTGATAGGCAGTGTTAAGGAACGTATGACTGGATGAAAACGCTGGCGTAACCCATCCTAGTGCAACTTACGGCTGATAGGCAGTGTTAAGGAACGTATGACTGGATGATAATGCTAGCGTAACCCATCCTTGTGCAACTTACGGCTGATAGGCAGTGTTAAGGAACGTATGAATGGATGATAACGCTAGCGTAACCCATCCTTTTGCAACTTACGGCTGATAGGCAGTGTTAAGGAACGTACGAATGGATGATAACGCTAGCGTAACCCATCCTTTTGCAACTTACGGCTGATAGGCAGTGTTAAGGAACGTATGACTGGATGATAACGCTAGCGTAACCTACCCTTGTGCTTCTTACGGCTGATAGGCAGTGTTAAGGAACGTATGAAAGGATGATAACGCTAGCGTAACCCATCCTTGTGCAACTTACGGCTGATAGGCAGTGTTAAGGAACGTATGACTGGATGATAACGCTAGCGTAACCCATCCTTGTGCAACTTACGGCTGATAGGCAGTGTTAAGGAACGTATGACTGGATGATAACGCTAGCGTAACCCATCCTTGTGCAACTTACGGCTGATAGGCAGTGTTAAGGAACGTACGAATGGATGATAACGCTAGCGTAACCCATCCTTTTGCAACTTACGGCTGATAGGCAGTGTTAAGGAACGTATGACTGGATGATAACGCTAGCGTAACCTACCCTTGTGCTTCTTACGGCTGATAGGCAGTGTTAAGGAACGTATGAAAGGATGATAACGCTAGCGTAACCCATCCTTGTGCAACTTACGGCTGATAGGCAGTGTTAAGGAACGTGTGAAAGGATGATAACGCTAGCGTAACCCATCCTTGTGCAACTTACGGCTGATAGGCAGTGTTAAGGAACGTATGACTGGATGATAATGCTAGCGTAAACTTCTAACTTTTGCAAAATTGCTTCAAACCGTAGTTTGGATGCAATAAACAATGGTGGAAAATTATTCTGAATCAAACAGCCAGATAGACTATACAGGGTGTTTCTTGTTGACCCTGACAAATTTTATGAAATGAATTCATTCGTTTTCTACTTATGAAATCATTTGTAGAAAGATATTACAAGAATCCGAGTACTATCTTTACCCTACTCACCACTTGTGGTTTCAGCAAGTCGCTGCCTTGATATTCAGCAATATTATATCAAACAGTGAACTATCAACAATCATGATAAGTTCTGCGCATGCCCTTTCAACACTTCCACTTCATAAAGGGAAGGTCACAAGTCATACCTTTTTATTGACCTATAAAACAATATAATTTCAGTTATAATTTGTTACGAAAGTTATTGATTAAAAGTACTAATCAACTATATCTAACCTGCTGTATCAAAAGTGGAATTAATTATTATTATTTATGTAGCCCAGTACTGTACTTTAATTTAGGCGTACTGTATTTAAAGATTTCTTAGCAATTTGTGTTTTCATATGGTATTTTATGCTGTCAAGATAAATATTTCTTATAAAACTGGAAAGGTTTAGATACAGTCTTATTATTAATGGATAAAATAAAGATTAATTCTTTTTATATTCCTCTTCTTTTCTGCTAGGATTATTGTCATTATGTTCAGTATAATGATCTGCCTTCCCTAGCTTTGTCAATTCTACTTTCGTTGACGAGTTTTGGAGAACCTCCGTCTTCACAAACTATATCTATACTCAGTTTTTGAAGATGGAGGTTCTCCGAAACGCGTCAACGAAAGTAGAATTGACGAAGCTAGGGAAGGCAGATAATTATACTGAACATAGTAAAGATTCATTCATTATTAGCTTGAAATTTTTGCCTTTTGAAAGCCGTTCTTATGATTACGATCATACAGACTGATGTTTTGCGAGCGACTAGTACAACTTTTTAAAAAAATTGTTTATTTCAGCTTTACTTATATTTAATACATTTTTCGACCTCTAGACCACATATTAGTGAAGATATTTTGTTAAAACATTCGCGCATAGTTAGTGGGCATAATTTTGAAGACATAATTTGAAATTCTTTTTATATTCTTCTTCTTTTCTGCTAGAATTATTGTCACTATGTTGAGTATAATGATCTGCCTTCCCTAGCTTCGTCAATTCTACTTTTGTTGACGCGTTTCGGAGAACCTCCATCTTCAAAAACTATATCTATACTCAAGAGTATACTCAAGCTAGGGAAGGCAGATCATTATACTCAACATAATGACATATAATTTGTTTTATGTGCCAAAATGTTGACACTGATTCAGTGATATCACTTCATAGCTAAAACTTGTACAAAAATGTAACTAAAAATATTTTTAACATTTAACATTTTTCCACGTGAGAACTATTCAAATTATTTTTAGCTGCAGTTTTACCAAGGTTATACATACATTAGGAAAACTTTCTAAATTAATTTAAAAGTACTTCTTAACGATCTCTAACCTACAGTATCAAGGTTCCACTAATTATTATAATTTATGTAGCCTATAATTAATGAAACGTTTTGTAATTTAATTTTGGCGTACTGTATTTAAAGATTTCGTTGCAATTTGTATTTTCCTACGGTATTTTATGCTGTCAAGATAAATATTACTTATAAAACTGTAAAGGTTTAGATACAGTCTTATTCTGTTTAAAATTTTACATATGATAAACTCGCATCCCAAATTATTAGTTAGTTTTTGCGTGGAAAAATGTTAAACATTAAAAACATTTTTAAGCGCTCGTTTTTTTCTACAAATGTCAATATTTTAGCACATAAAACATATTATATGTCTTCAGAATGTTGTACTCTAACCAGCTTTGTATGTTTTAACGAAATATCTTCAATAATTTTTGGTCTATAAGTTGAAAAATGTTATTTTTTCATATAATATCGAACAAAATCAAATTTTTAGTTGTGAGTAGAAAACTAATGGGATTAGGAACTATCTTTTTATTTCTTTTTGTATTGACATGATAATCCGTTTCCCAAAGTTGAAACACCCTGTATATGTAGAATCGAATGTTTGGCAGAATAAAAAATCCGTGATACTGGTATAAAGTGACTACGAAAGAGTTAGCCGCAAGTTTCAGACAAAATAACTTTATGCAAAAAAAGGTTCTGAAATAGATTCAACAAAGGTTATAATATATAGCGAACTATCAACAATTATAATAAGTTCTAGCCGCCTCGTTGGCCTAGTTGATAGCGTACTGGGCTTTCACCCAGAGGACCCGGGTTCGATTCCCGGCCAGGGCTTGGCATTTTCATACGCTATAAATCATCCCATCGTCTGCATTAGCCCAAGTGTGCACAATAGTCGGACGTTAAACACCAAAAGAAATATATATATTACAACGTATAACTGAATGATAACGCTAGCGTAACCCATCCTTGTGCAACTTACGGCTGTTAGGCAATATAAGAATGGATGATAACGCTAGCGTAACCCATCATTGTGCAACTTACGGCTGATAGGCAACGTGACTGGATGATAACGCTAGCGTAACCCATCATATATATACAATAAGTTTTGCTCATGCCCTTTCAACACTTCCACTGTTTATACAGTGGTCACAAGTCAGGTCTTTGTATTGACCGATAAAACAATATAATTTCAGTAATAATTTGTTACAAAAGTTATTAATGATTTAAAATCCCACAGTACCGCGTCGCGTTGCCTACATCGAAATTACAAACGGAAGAATAATCGTAATTGATTTAAAATCAACCGATCAATAAAATCAACACTTCCGCACTGTCGCAACGATACCGCTCGTTCCGTTGGATACAGTTTTACGCGCCATCGATCAGCTGATTCCCGATCGGTTCGGATAATCGAACGGCTTGCGTTTTGGACGAGTTAATTTACGCAGTTATCCGCTGTAGCGGTAGTGACGCGCGCGTCAACTCCGATCTGCGTGACGTCATCGCGATCGGTCTGTAATGTATGTTAATTAATTTAATAAAATCAAGTCGTTGTGTTCACTGAACAGACGATCTGGTAGCGTGACAGATGCTTCTAACCATCGAAGTCGGAACATGCTTGATTTACTTGCGTTTATAGGCTAAGTGTATACGGAAAGAAAGTTATAGTGGAAACGATTTTGATGAATTGAAACGTCAAAAATGGTTTTTTGATGGGTTTTTTTGAAGCATCAGAAATGAAGTATAAAACAAAAATGGTTTTTCCAAAAAATGGTTTTTGTTCATTTATCTAAATACTGACTGAGGTTGAACTAATTTTAACAATTCTGGTTTGTTTTGTCTGGATGTATTGTACAAGTAATTTTATAACCTCCAAGTTTTTTTCCTAACATGAAATCCCGTTGTGTAACAATATAAACAATATTATTTCATTTTCATTCATTCTGTCTAATATTACTGTAGAAATACAAGTATCTTATTTTGTACTGCTACGTTACGTTCAAGGCCGCCTCGGTGGCCTAGTTGATAGCGTACTAGGCTTTCACCCCGAGGACCCGGGGTGGTTCGATCCCGGCCAGGGCTTGGCATTTTCATACGCTATAAATCATAGCCCAAGTGTGCACAATGTTCGGACGTTAAACACAAAAAAAAAAAAACGATATGTTCAACCATTTTATTTTGTTTCGCTAATTTTTTCAGCCATTGCCTAACCCATGTAATTTGTTATTGCATTGTTTTTAAAGATTTTAATTACTTTTATTGCATTGTAAAGTTAAATAGTACAATTACACCATTTTGAAGGCCGTAATTAAAGGAGAATTATCGTTGTATACGAGTATTTATTCAAAACGTATTACTGCGAGAACGTAAGTTTGTAAATTATTCCTTTAATTTCAGATAAAACTAAGTTGTAAAATAATCTGAACAAGTAGTTTTAATGCGTTTTAAGTCTGCTATTTCCTCTATGAAAAATTGTAGTAAAATTAATTCGTATTAAAAATCTTAACTTTCTTCCGAGTCCTGGTCAAAAGAACAATGAGTGGTCAAAAGGACAAAAGAACAGACTGAGAATATCCCCCATAAAAAGGTTCCTACAGTTAAGGAAATTTAACCTTGCCCGGAGAGATCGAAAACATCGCATGGTGCGCGGGGCAAATCCACGCATTTTCAAAAACATTCGGTTTTATCACTACAGTGCAGTTTCGTTTAGTGTAACAAAATGTTATTTAATTATGCTACCGAATGATAACAAGAGCATTAATTCATTATTGGCCTGAAATTTTTGCCTTTGAAAGCCGTTCTTATGATTACGATCACACAGACTGATGTTTTGCGAGTGACTAGTACAACTTTGGCGCACAGCTAAATGTCGTCAACTGTAGTTTGAATAAATGTTATTTGTCCAAGAACAAAAACTATTCTGATTTTGTTCACACTTTAAAACCACGCCGTTTCTTAACTTTAACTGGTGAACTGCTTTACGTTAGAACGTATGTTATACAGGATCCGTCAATAATACGGGATGATTGTAGGTGGCCTTGAGACAAAGTAGGCAGGTAGTGAGGGGATGGTTACTGGCGCGTCACCACCTGCACAATCTACCATTTAGTTGCAATGGATCGTTGGACGGATGAACAACGCGGCTACGCGGTGAAAGCTTATTATCAAAATGGCGAAAGTTTTTTGCAAACTCGACGTGCTTTCCGACGCCATTTTAACATACCGCGTAACCAGCCTGTTCCGTCAGATAATGCAATTCGAACACGGATAAACAACCTCGAGCAAACGGGATCAACGTCTTAAAAAAGAGGCAGGAGTGTAAAAATTTTTCGAACACCTGAATACATCGCAGCTGTTCAACAGGCTATGGTTAGAAGTCCTCGCCGATCAGCCAAACATGCCTTTCCCATTGGAATAAGTGACACATTTTGGGGGGGGATTCCTGTTTTTGTTTTATGGTGATACCCAAAACAAAAGTGTTTCAAGCACCCACAACCAATCAAGTCCTCAAACAATGAATTGTAGACGAGATTGCGGCAATACCTGTCAACATGCTGCGAGAGGTCATGCAAAACGTCCAAGCCAGGCTCCAGGAATGCCTTAACTGCAATGGAGGACATTTGGTAGACGTAGTGTTCAGGAAATAATATTTTTTCGTATTGTACCCGTAATGGGTATTCTTGTACTTTCAATTATTTACTAAGAAAATATTAAAAAAGTTTTTTTTCAACAACTAATTACTTTATTTAATCATCCCGTTTCATTGACGGACCCTGTACCTGCAGTGTAATATAAGATGGAAATAAGCACTTATCAGACAGAAGAAAGGCGTGATGCGTGGAGGACGACAAGTTCAGCGTGCAGTCTGGTACAGTTTAATACAATCTAAAAAAAAACACGCAAGAAATAAAAGTAATACATTGTAAAGAAAAAACACAGTAATACAAAATATAATAAATGGACAATCTCTTATCTCGAATTTAGCCATGTGGTATTAGTTGCAACATCTTTAAAAAAAATCGTTGAAAATGAACTACCATTGTGGGCCATCGTGGTAAGACCCAGATCCGGGAAATTGAAATTTGCGCAGATCCTTGCCGATAGATCACCTATTGAGAAGGAGTGGGTAATTTTTATACATAGGCAGTATCTACGTGTGATAGCATGCTCAAGTTTGCAATTTGAGTCGGATTTCATTCCTATCTGGCAAGAAAATCAATTTGGTAGCTGGGGTAAGTTCGTAAAATGGTTTCATAATAAACATAAATACATTTTGTTTTGTCGGATGTTTTTTTTTTAAATCTGATATCAAAATCAGCTCTAAGATTGCATCAATTAACATTTTAGATATTTG
>CM040185.1:87411122-87451122 GCA_022606455.1 Callitettix versicolor
AAATGTATATTTATGAAGTTTTTAACGCTGACTAACGACGATAAAACGAGATTTTCAAAATAAAAGAATTTGGGAAAATATTACGAATTTTTAAAAATTTGATATCGCCAACATTTTGAAACCACCAAATTTTGCTGGTTAAAGAAATGTCCATCAAAGCTATTACCGATTTTTTTCTTTTGAAGTTTAAAACAAACCGGACAAAAATTGCGAACGTAAGGGGTTTTATATCTTTATATATATATATATATATATATATATATATATATATATATATATATATATATATTGAACTACATCTCAAAAAGTGATCTAGATGTCAGGATTCGTGCTCATTTTAAGATCTCGTGTATGGGTTATACAGTTATGGTCGCTGTACTAGCTCATTTTTATATGGGTATTCTCTAAAAAAGTTTTAAATGAAAAATCGTTAATACACAAACAAAATTTAAGTGTTTATATTTCCGTAAAATTTTGGATATATCAATTTATTTATTTTATTATTTATTTATTTTTATATTTATAAATTTATTTATTTACAATTTATTTAGACAATTAGTATCACATTTGAGGGAACATTTATTAAGAAATGCATTTGTTTAAAAAAATGCTCACAAATATGCTTTGGAAAAAAATAATAATTGTTTTTAGATAGACCTAACTGCACGTACATATAGAATTTTATACAAATTGGTCAACTGTTTATCTCCTGTACGCAAACACCCAGAGAAGCATAATTAAGAATTATTACCCTAAAATCAGAGGTAGCCTCGATTCTCTTCCTTAAAATATTCCTAATTTGTCTCTTGGATAATAATTAAACGACGGTAAAACGTACAAAATATTTTCTCATTTTATAAACCAATAAAACAGTCTCGTTTTCAATCTAGGACAGATATTGCCCGGGTCATGGTCTCTGTCTACAGTGGGGGGGGGGCTGAGTGCCCTTGTAACGTAGGTGGGATTAATGGTTCTTAAAATTACATCCATCAATTCCAGTCAAAGCAATGGTTAATGGTGATGGACTGAAGAGGGAAAATGAAACGACAGCGACCGGATAAGAGCGGTGGTCGAATGAAACGTATAAAACGCGGCACGCAGCTGTCTCGCTGAACTAATGGAAACGAACCTCTTAAACTTAAAACACTAAAATTATACAGCGTAAACGATCATTTCCATACACGACAATACACGTTAACCACCGTCAATACGTTTTGAAGTCCATTTTCGAATTTTCAGTGAAAATAAAAATACATATTTATATAGATACTTACGTTGGATCGCGATCGTGGGCAGTGCCATTAAACATAAACGTACTCACGATAACCTTCATGAGAGCTATGTGAGCACTCCATGCTGTGACATCTTGCGGCACAATGTTCAACTACATTTAAATAAACAATAGTACTGTGTATTTTCTCGAACGTCTTCCCGCTGTCTTTGTAGCTTGCAGCGTTCAAGCGGCAAATAGTATAATTATTTCAACTTTAGCTGGTGATATCGAGCACGCTTTTTATAATTTAAGCTGTACTTTTAGTCCGTTCATATTCAACGACAGCTACGAAATCGGGACTCGGTCGATGTGGCTAAAGCAACGGTCATGCTGCTGCGTCTCTGAACTGCGCACCTTAAGGTTCTTAGTTCTAGCCTCAGTTGCTCTTCCGTTGCTTTTCCTTTACCGTTATCGCTGATCCTTCGTCCCCATTAGTCTAACTGGCACATAGTATAGACACATGAAATGAATTCGTTATGCAACGAAATCGTATTTCAAAATCAATTCTGAATAATCGCAGCACGCATCTGTCTCGCTGACGCGATGCAAGCGAATATCCGAAAGTACTTCTTTTATCTTACGTTCTTTTTGAAACTCTGGTTTCAAAATCCGAATGTATTATCGTTTCAAACTTCCAAATCGCTAACACAAAAAAATGAACCCTGATCACCGTCAAATTAAATTTCCTAATTTCAACGGATTTTGTTAATTCAAAATGTTAACGTAGGCAGTTTGCAATTCTGGATAAGATGGCGGAATCAGATTTTGAAACAAAAAAAACGTAATTTAATGAACTTGTCCTAAATGTTACGAAAGACAAATTTTATACCAACATCAGGATCGTCGCTCATTTCAAGATTCCAGGTCTGGAACTTATGACGATGGCCGCTCAAATAGTTCACGTTCCGATGGAAATTCGCTAACGACATCAGAAGAAAATTAGAAAGGCTGAAGTGCTAATGCGTACTCTTACACGAGAAGTACTCGTACTTTTCAAATTAATTATAAGTTACAATTTTAAACGAATGTAGTGAGTTTGACATCATAACCTCAAAAAGAAAATAGTCCTTTTGCATTCTGAGATTACTTCACATTTTCTCCTTAAATATACCGTTATCTGGAAATGTTATTTCACGAACGTTGGCTTGATAAAATATTGTATTGAATAAGGCGTCAAAATTTAAAAATTCACGTTTTCGGTTGATAACCTCATACAGTTATGTAGTCACGAAGGACTACATCTTAAAGTAACAATTTAATTGCATGGTTTTTAGGTAAACTTTTTATTGAATCGAATAGGTATAAAACGGAATAACGGGCGACCACAAAATGGACAAAGTTACATGTTACGCAAATCGTGATACCAGAACAATAATAATATTGATAAATCACGCTAATGCATGACGAAGTAATTCTACTGTAAACCATTATTGTTATCGTCTTTAGTAACCAAAAGACTTTAACTTTGATAGTATTTGAAAGGTAGTGTAGACCATTCAAAACATATGCCAATCAAAGGAAGCCGTAATTAAAAATGTAGCAGTGTTTGATATTGATAGCGTGAGATATACGCCCACAATTTAAAAGAGATTTAAACGCCATGGTAGAAAAGTAGACTTGAAAACTTTTACTGGAACCATAAACACAGTGAATTGTAGATGAATTTAAATTTCGAAACTGATGAAATTGTTTATCGATATTAACTTGTTTAATGAAATCCTATTGAATCTGTATTTGTTGTAAGAATCCCCCATGATTGGAAGACAGCCCTCATACATCCACTTCATAAGAAAGGCTCCAAATCTTGGGATATATCCCTAACAGATAAATCCACCTAACAGAGGGATATATCTCCTTGACGTAACATACAAGATATTCTCAACAGTCCTACTACACAGGGCAGAACCTCAATTGGACTATCAACTTGGAGAATACCAGGCGGGTTTCCGGAAAAGGAGATCCTGTCCGGAACCTCAAACACATCATGAACTACCAAAAGTCAAGGGCTAAATCGTATGTTATCACTTTTATTGACTTTCAAAAAGCACACGACTCTATAGATAGGGAATCCTTATTCTCGGTTCTGAAAGAACTAGACCTTGATAACAAAACCACAAATCTTATCAGGGAAACATTAACTAATACGTTCTCCAAAGTTCAATTCAGGGGAGAACTCTCCACCCCTTTTGAGATTAAAACAGGAGTCCGACAAGGAGATGGACTCTCTCCATTGCTATTTAATTGTGCTCTAGAAAAAGTAGTTAGAGAGTGGAACGTGAATACGCATAGTGGAATCAGACTAGGAACTAAGAACAAAGGCGTTAAGGTAAAGTGTTTGGCTTTTGCTGATGACATTGGAAGAAGCTAAGGAACAGATTCTTGAACTCCAGAAGCAAGCGTTAAAAATGGGACTTAAAGTTTCATTTGAAAAGACTAAAATATTGACAAACATACAAAAACCACCAAAAAAGCTTCAAGTGGGAGAACAATACATTGAGATAGTCAAAGAATTCAAATATCTTGGGGAATCGATCAGCTGGAACGTCCTAGAGAAAAAGCTATGGAATCTAAGAGAAATAAAGTTGAATTAGCCTTCCAACTTACCAAAGACACATACAACAAGAAGTCCCTCTCCTGGAATACAAAGATAAGGCATTATCATACGGTAATTAAACCAGAAGCCTTATATGCAGCTGAAACATTATCTCTCACAACCCAGGGCCCACTTGAAAGGCTGGAGATCAAAGAAAGAAAGATATTACGAAAAATCTTAGGCCCCAAATTCCGTAACAACCAATTACTCCACATCAGTAATGAAACTCTTTACCAAAAAACTGAAACACTATCAGACACAATAAGAAAAAGGAGAATTGATTTTTATGGGCACATCCTAAGAATGGACAAAAGTAGACTAACCAAAAAAATATTTGACTACTTTCGCAATAGAAGAGCCAAACCACTTTGGTTTAGAGAAACAGAGAAGGACATAACAGAACTACAAATCACTGACACTATGCTCATGGACAGAACAGCCAAAACAATAACCAATGACAAGAAACAACGGTTCCAAGGCAAAGTCAAATCCAGGCGAACGATCCAAATCTCTGACGCAGAAAGAAAAGCAAGATCACAACGAATGAAGCAATACTGGGCTACGAGGAAGGCACAGAACATTAAAAAGTGATTGATCTAGTGTACCCCAAAGTTGGGTGAAACAAATAAAGAACAATGCTGTAATTTATTTATGAATTATAAAACAGTATAGCCTATATAAAGTTTTTGTAAACACTTACGTAACGAAAAACTCATTAAAAAATCAGCAAAATTTATAAAAAAATTCCACCGTTTGCGATTGGAGTCCTTGATTGAGATCTTTGATTTTAACGATGCGAATTTCAAGAAGGACATATTATTACATAACAGAATTTGGCAGAGTAAAAATACAGGATCGTTAATTTGAAAAAAACAGTTTTCACATCGGACGTTAGGCAAAACTACAAGGTTCGCTGTTTAGATTGAAACCTAAAAATACCAGACGTCATCCGGAATCCTTTACGTATCCTGCGTAATCAATTACCAAACCAATCTGTCCAACCAGTCTCCAATTAAGCTATATATTCGTCCAGTAACGGACCGGGTCAATAAATAGTTTACCGAATTAAATTCTAATGCCAACAAATTGAAATTTGTTACCATATTATTTCCATAACTGGTGTTTTGGTCCTTGTTAAGAGATCGGCTACCGGATTTCGGTAACAGAATGTTTGAGTAACGACCACCAGAAGGATACAAGACGGTGGTTCGGGTCAGGTCAGCGATCAATCCGATGGATTCGACTTAATAAGTAAACTAAATATTTATGTAAATCGGACTCCTGCACGGTGGCGCCTGGGAGCTGAATCGATACCAGGACCGAATTAAGGACGACGGATTCGAGTTTGTTGTTTTCGGACCTAAACGTTTAATTGATGGGAACCCGTGTTAATCGTTGGATTTACAAGACTGTATAAAATTAGAAATTTAATTGGTAATTCAAAATAATGGCATCGGGAGCGGTCCGCTGACACGAAAGAAATGTTCTTGCTTATATTTCTGATCCCTTATGTGTCCTAAACAACATAGGAATTGAGGTACAACCTAGTTTCGCTTACTAACACTTAAACAATCACGCTAAAATCAGCTGTCTTCTCTCCTGGCTTTGAAATAGCATAAGCCTGCGAAACCTAGTTCATTCAAGTGAGCCAATACTCGCTTCTGATTGGTTCGCAGTGCTCGCGTATATTACATTTCTGCCCAGGTATTACTGCCGGCGCACCATGTCGCATCTCCCGTACACAATAGCTTCATCCTGATCGGTGCGTTTTTTCTCTGGTTTTAACAATTGATTTATGCGAAATTATAGTTCCCACCATAATTTCCAGTATAAGTACAGGTAGAAAATCACGGCGGCAGAACGACGGACGGACCACTCGTTACACAGCTGCCCAACAACACCCGAAACACAAGACCGAAACTTGCTCGAGAGGAAATAATAAGGAATCCGACAATCTTTAAAGAAAACACGTACTCACATTGTTGAATAAAACGCCATTGGCTGATTGTTTTGAAATTTAGTGCGGAAGTACATTGTAATGCCGGAACGATTGTTTTCATTCATTCTTTTTCAAGATGGCTGATTTTTTTAATTTAAATACAATTCAATTAATACTGGCTGAACGACAAGACCTATCATAGATTCGTCCGATTCGTGGAAAAAGAGCATTAGTTTTAATAAAGTTGATCCAGTTAAATTTTTACTTAGTATAAATGTAACCGGTTAAAATGACATAAAATGTTACGAATATATCAGTTCTCTGTCTTGGAGCGATAGCCATGCAATTAACTAAAAATTACAGCAATGCCAACTTTAAACTACCAATAATTATGTACAGTGAATGCAAGAATACAAAATATAGTAAAACAATAAACAAAATTACGGCCTATCAGCGGGTAAGTCAAAATGAATTATTAATAAAAACATGAAACGTTGAAAACAACTACAGAACAGTAAAACTGAACAGTATTTAGGCAAACTTTTGCAGTTAAGACAACTGATATCGAGGCTAAATGTATAAACTTCAACCCTCGAATGACTTATAAGTCGAAAGCTACATTGTACAAGTCTGTTACAAAGGCTGTATTCTCTGCAGCCTAAGGTTGTACTGTCCATTCCAAAAACATCATTTTTTATCAACATTTACAAACATATCGTCAATCCTTAGAAATTACAAACTTTCCTTATGAACATGATATGAAGTAAAATAATTTCTGTTATTGAACCAAAAAACAAAATTCGTATCACATTTTCTCTTCCATTATTATTTTAATTACGATAATTCGTTCGAAAACACGACAACCTTACATTCAACCTATCAGCTGTTCAATGAAATCAGCTGATCGTTACGAATTAATATAAAACAACTACTGTTTTACTATTATATATTTATGAAAATGAAATTAGCGGTTAATTTACATTAGTTGAAACGCAGATTCTGACCGTATATATACATCGGTCAAACTTCTTCGTAGTTTCCGTAGTGTAGTGGTTATTACGTGCAAGGTCTCCTGTGCGATCCCGGGCGGAAACACAGGAAATATTAATTATAACTTATTTAATATAAGACATAATATACTACTATATATATCTAATATAAATTTGTGCGCGCGCATCACGCAAGCTCTAACATTACGTACAACCCAAAAACATGATACTGTTAATATGTTTTGTTCATTATTACGTATTTGTAATACTGATAGGGTGACACCGCCTTGGATGTTCCACAACCTCCGAGGGGTGTTGGAAGTAGCCACCCCTTATTAAAAATAATAATAATAATAAAAGACCAACAATAACAATAATAAACAGGACCGAAAATGGATGATGCAACAGACAAATGTAAAATAACACGCATAATTTAGACTAATAAATTTAAAGTGGATAAACCGAAGAGACACAAGAAGATAGTGATCACGGATGCCGTCAGGAAGCAACGATCTGATCGAATGAGGGATTATTGGAGAAAAAAATTACAGTCCAATGTTAGGAACTGAAAGTAGCCGCCTCGGTGGCCTAGTTGACAGCGTACTAGGCTTTCACCCCAAGGATGCGGATTCGATTCCCGGCCAGGGCTTGGCATTTTGATACGCTATAAAACATCCCATCGTCTGTATTAGCCCAAGTGTGCACAATAGTCGAACGTTAAAAGAAAAAAAAAGGAAGGACTAAAATTTAGACTAAAGTGGTCCATGAGGCCAAAAAATAAAAAAAAAGACTAACATTGACTTAAGGAGTCTTAAAATCACTTAAAAGCATTATTTACAGGATTCCTGTTAGTAGCAAAAAATACATATCTGGAATACAAAAACTTAAGAATTAAAATACAATTTTGGGAAACAAATAATAAAAACAGTATTACTTATACACCTGATTAGAGCTCATTTTCTGTAGCAACAGGAGAGAACAGTGCATCAAGAACAACTTCTTTATGGGAAAACCGAACCAGATTTATCCAATTCTATTCCGCTACGTGCTGGATCTGCATCTGGGACGTAGCGTGACGTCATATCAGTGCACGTACCGAAGTAGTTCCTATCACGTAGCTGTTGCCTATGGCGTTTCTCTGTGTTATTAGTTATAATTGCTGACCTAATTTTTATCCTTTTTCATAACGATCAACTTACGTGTTAACGCAGATAGAGGTTAACTTGCAAGCTGGGCGCTAAAAAATTCCGCCACGCTGACGCGATTCGAAGGATATTTCCAAAACGTGTTGACGTGATTTAAAGTAACACAGCGTAACTCGAAGATATATTAAATACATTTTATACCGTAATAAAGAAGTAAGAAAACTTTCACTTCTTCAAATTTCGACTACAAAAATGTCTAGGTAAATTAAATTACAATTAGTAGCATAAGAAACATGTTTTTTGAGGGAGATTTTGGGACCGAGAAGAGTGAATGATGGCGAGTTCAAGTTCCATATGCGATCAAACAAAGAGTTTATGAAAGGTTTTTAAAAAAATCAGTATTACAATGAAGAAGAGGCGACTGATGTTTTATGGGCACATCAGCAGGATGAAACCAGAAATAATATCGAAAAGAGTGCTGACTTTCCAGGAAAACACAAATTCCATGGCTCAAGGATGTCCATCAGGATCTGACTAGATGTGGAAAGAGCGCTGAAGAGATCCAAATAGGGACACGTGAGGGAGAATGATATCTCCTGCTGAGTTGAAAGATATCTCTGAAGAGAATCCAAGAGGAAGGAGACGGGTGGTTTCGGAAGCGGAACGTCACAGAATGAGCCAGAGAATGAAGAAGTACTGGCGTGAGAAGAAACAGGGGTTAATGGTTTTTTTTAATTTTAAGGCGAAAAGCACATTATCGCTATTATCGCCTCCCTAAATGTAAGTGTGAGTGTAAAGTGTTACGCGTAAGTGTGTGTTAGACTCGGATACTGCGAGGGATGTCTAAATCCTCCCAATAGGTGCAGCTAGTCTGCACCCCCTGCGGGAGTTGAATGTTTTAAAACTAGTAGGTCCGTAATTAATATAATAAACGTTAATTTTAATTTACGATATCTTCTTTATTTTACAAAAAAAAATGAAATCAATGCACCTTCAAATTCATAAATTTTTTATGTTAACTTACAAAACCTATAATTTTCCCCTTCATAGGCAACGTCAAAAGCCCACAAAAAAGCATTTTGTTTTATTTATTTTATTTTTTTTTTATTTTAAGGCGAAAAGCACATTGAGGCTGTTATCGCCTCCCTAAATGTAAGTGAGTGTAAAGTGTTAAAGTCGTAAGTGTAGTGCTGCAAGTGTAAGTGTGTGTTAGACTCGGGTACCGCAAGGGACGTCTAAATCCTCTCAATAAGTGCAGCTAGTCTGCACCCCTACGGGATCATTTTGTTTTAAAAATCACAATAAATAGTAACGTAAATGAATAAAGATTTTAATGGTGGATTAAGCGTTTCAATTAATTGTAATAAAAAAAATAATTATTGAAGGTTATGTTTATTTTCGCTTCCATAAAGCCATCAGAACAGGATTAAAATTACTTTTTGTTGTGGAAAATATTTCAGACTTAGTTTGAAATTTAATCGTTAACAAAATTTCGTCTTGCCCACTCAAAAACGAACTGAGTAAAATAATCTATTTCATAGGAGCCACTAAAAAGGCAACACTTAACTATTGCACAAGCTGTATTAATTACATTTTTTTTTACTTGTTTGTTTTACAGCTGATTGATAACTGGACCCGAAATCCAATCCTGGCCCGGTTAAATGACTCCACGGGATTGGATAGTTCGGAAGCCATCCATCAACCACGCTCCTGCGCGGACAGATATAGAGCGACGGGTCGACAGGGACTAGTTGTTGGCGTTAATGCGCTCGTAAACAAATTAAAACATTCACTTCGCTTTGTATTCGTCCGCTTGCTCTAACTTTAATTAAAAGCTAAACGCGGACTGGACCAATTAAGTTTTATAAAAGGGCAGTACTTAGTTATTCAACTGTAATAGTCGTTAATGTCTTGCAGTAATTAGGTATGCCTGTAGCTGTATGACTGGTAAAGTGGCATGGCTTATTGGTAATATTGTAATACAGTGATATGACTGTGGGTGTAGGACAGGAGGTCAATTAATTTCAATTAAAAGTAGTAATTTCATTCATAAATAATTTTATATCGAAGTAATCAACTAGCAACCAACCCAAGTTGCATCTGATTATTAAGGCTTTCACATCCTTTACAAATAGCCTCGGTGGCCTAGTTGATAGCGTACTGGCCTTTCATCCCGAGGACCCGGGTTCGATTCCCGGCCAGGGCTTGGCATTTTCATACGCTAGAAATCATCCCATCGTCTGCATTAGCCCAAGTGTGCACAATAGTCGGACGTTAAACAAAAAAAAAAAACATCCTTTACAATTTTAGAGCAGGAAATAAAGACCAGTTTTTATACGAATATCACCGCGGTTGCGATCCCACTTGGAAACGAATTTTTATTGTAAAATGAGCTAGTGGAGCGGCCATCATGGTAACATCCAGTCTTGTATCTCTAAATAAAAACTACAGCTAAGCTTCTTTTAACCCAAAAAAAAGTGGTCAAACAGTTAAAAATGTCGGTCATTTAAATCTGTTATTAACAATTTATGTCTCATTTTTTTCTTTAATCCGAAATACGTCGAAATTAATAAATTTAACCTGACGGCGTACAGAGTTAATTTTCGTATGTTCAGAGTAATTTAAACGTTTAAAATGTTAACATATCCATAACCGGAACTTTGAGATAAGCGCCGATCTTGACATCCAGATTAATTTTTAAGCGAATCATTAAAATTCACTGCTACTAATATGACATGGTGCAAGTGAATTTCAAAAAGTATCAAACAATCTTAAACATTTTTGAAATTCTAATTTAATTATCACAATCGGCATTAAAAATCCGCGCGCGCAAGCATTTTAAACTTTCAGTTCTTCAATCGAAATTCGTTCGACAGTTTCAAAATGGCGGCCATTTAAATATTTAAAAGATCGTAATATTTTATTTTAAAATCTGATTTCACCGTCATGATAGCGTAATTAGTACTTTGAATTTTAAAAATCTTTTCGAATTAATGAAATTTAACGGCTGTATTTTCTTATTTTCAATAGTATTTAGGCGGTACTATTATTGTTTTTATTTTTCGGATTTGAGACGCCATTAAATTACAAACACTGATCACGTTAAAGATCACTACAATACAGCCTAAGCGTAACGTAAAGTATTCTAACGATTTACTGAATACATTTTATCCATTTTAAAGAGTAATAGTTCTATATTATAATTATTTAAACAGTTTTAAACAATTAATGATCACATTTAATTAACTTCTTTCAACTATTCTGAAAATAAAATTTTTTTGGAAAATTTAGTTGAATTTTAAAAACTCATACATTTTCGAAGTTTAAGTACGGATATTTATCTTCTAAAATCGCTGTATCGGCGTTTAAAATCTTGACAAAAATCTCTGCTGCCAAAAAAACCCCGATTTCGATTCAAACCGATCCATTCCCGAACAGCAAATAAACCCGGGAACACGGCCCGGCTTAATTAAGTTTTCGAATTAACGACGCCTATAAACTGTACCTATTGACAAAGCACTGCGCATGCCCGGCGCATACTCGGTTTGTTTATTCGGTAACAAGGGCTGTAAATAGGCCGCGGCCGAAGTCGATAAAGATCGGTTACGTTGTTGTTCCCCGGCATCACGGTATAATGTGAAATATAACAACGCCGATTGTCGCTATCTCGAGTCAGATCTGGCGGGCGAAGCTTTCCATATTTCCCGCGACAGATCCAACTGGACGCTTTACGAGATATTGTCGTGTTCTTCTGCGAGTTATAAAATTAAGCGTTGTAGTCAATTTGTACAGCATCGGCGATCGTCCGGGCACGGCAACAAGCGAGATACGGCGAACTGCCAGATCTTGCTTGTAAGCGTTTATCGAAAAGAAGCTTTTAACGTTAGAACTTTGGCGAGAAGAGTGAATAGAAAAAAGTGTGACGAACGGAAGAATGTAACGGAACCACGAAACGAACGACCAAACGAATTTCACCTATCTATTTCTGTATCTTTATTTTTCTTCCTCGTTTTCGATAACAGTACAAACGTTTTATATGAAAACGTTGTGTTGCTTTGTTTTCGGTATTTTCCTTTGGTTGAAGAACACGTGCACGTTGTAAAAGTTTATAACAGCTTCGAAATTATTAAAAACGTTAATAATAATCCCCCGCAGAGATGCAGACTAACTGCACTACTGAGAGGATTTAGACGTTCCCCGCGGTACCTGAGTGTAACACACAATTACACTTACAACACTACACTTACGACTTTAACACTTTACACTTACATTTAGGGAGGCGATAATAGCGTCAATGTGCTAAAAAATTATATTAACGCCTTTAAAAAAAATTATATTAATCGTTGTTAATATTGATGGTTTTTAACAACATAAACTGAAACTTATTATGGCCTATCAGCTGTTTGTTACGAATTAATGTAAAACAACTGATCTTTTACTATAACTACAGTAAATAATACATTAGCTAGGTTCACGTATTTATTTATTTAAACAAAACAAGGTATTTGTAAAAATATCTTAAAACTAATTGTTGTTTATTGGTTAAAAAAAATGAAATCAATGCACCTTCAAATTCATAAATTTTGTATAACTTACAAAACCTATGATTTTCCTCTTCATAAGCAACGTCAAAAGCCGCCTTTTTAATTTTTTTTTTAAGGTGAAAAGCACATTGAGGCTATTATCGCCTCCCTAAATGTAATTGTGACACTACACTATAAGTAATTGGAATGTATAATCTGAATTATACATTCAGCAAAGATCTCATTAACAAAAGCTTCGCTTCTGTCGGTAACTCCCCGAGAAAAGCGAACTTTTTTCTAGTGAATAATTGTATTTATTAGATCTTGGACGAGGTAGGGTCAAAAAGTATTCGGAATTGGTCGAAGAAAATTTATTGAAAGTATGTATAATATTTTAGCATTATTTTAATTCAAAATATTTTCTTCTTGCACGTACACACTTCTCCCATTGTTGGATTTTTCTACCTATTCTCCTAATCTTGCATCAACGGATTCTTATCTGTTTCTACAACTGAAAATGACACTGCAAGGACATCGTTTTGTTGATTCGCAAGATATGATGGAAAAACGCGACGAAGCGTCTAAACGAAATTTTCAATCGTGGATCTCTCAGTCGTTGGTCGGGTCTGCTATTAATAGATTGATTAACTAGTAATACCAGTTAACCTTCAAGGGCATTCCCATAGAAAGCGCCTCATGGAGGACTTATAGGGGCGGCAGATGTCTTGAGCACAGGAAAATCATGGGGCTCATTAATGAACATTTTAGTCTGAGGGCATGTGGACAGGATAGGTATGTACCACGGAGAAACCATGGTTTGTGCAATAAAGAGGAGGAAACTGCAGGACACGTATTTATGATTGTGAGGCTCTTGCTAGCATGAGGCTAAGGGTTTTTGGTTTTCATGACCTAGGAACCTTCAGCAGTATAAGCTAGTCAGTGGATTGTAGGAACTTACCAAGGGATGAATATGCTGAACTATTTAAGAGGTTTAGTTGCACAATAGGTCCGTCGATCGTTTCATAATTCCTTTCTCTTATATAATTTAATCTAAATTAATATTACACTAACTTGATACATTATCATAATCATTTGAAAAACAAATTATCACCGTAACTGATTTTGAAAAAAATCATTATCGTTTGTTATCCGGTTTTTTTAAAGCAAAAATAAACCCTTTTTGTTTCGATACTCAGAATTAATTTTAGAAAAGCTTAGCTAAAACGTACAGTTCGATTTTTCTACATTTTCACTGTTTTTTTTTTACAAATTAAAATGATTCCGAACTTTAAAACCAAAACGTTTGACAAATTAAATTATGTTTTATTGATGCGGGAAAATTACTTTAACATGCCATATTTCGATCAAATCGTTCAATAAGCACAAGTCCCCAACGACGTCGACACACCCACAGACAAACATCGAAATAAAACACACTTTTTATGAACTCACGGAACTTGAAAGCGCATTGAGCAAGATAATTTTTTTCTCGATTTTTATGTAGTTCCTATAAGCGACAAACAAATAACGATAACCTTAAAATTTGATATAAACGTACTTTTACCTTAATAATATATTAGGATTTTATTGTTATGACATAAAACAAGTTTAGTGCATAAGTCCGGTTCGACGTTCCCAGAGTTCGTGAAAGTGGTTTTTGAAAAAAATATCTGTCCACTACACCGAACTATAAATTAAACTCGGAGACCATTTCGTTAAAACTTTATCCGTTACTGTTCGAAATTTAGAAGTATTATTTTTATTTTATGTTAATTTATATTTAAATTTATCCAGACTAATATTAATAGCGGACAATCCTTATGTCTGGGTGCCCGAAATGTTTACCAACTTAAGGCGTCGAACACCCGTGGAACGTACACTTGGTGTATCGCGTGACGTGATTATTATAGGCTAGGTTGTCAGACGTTATTTGCCGATCTGAATATTGTATTATTACATACGGAATATCAGTAAAAAAAACATACAATTGCTATATTCATTACCAATCCAACTCAATAGGATACGGAGGAATTTTGCGATACTGCTGCGAATGCGCAAATGGCTGTTGTTCGCACGTTGCTGCAGTAGTATATTACCTCTCCCATGGAAGATATCTTTCAAAAATAATAAGACCAGCAGAGCATTTAACTAAAATCTTTCAAAAAACGGACATTGT
This sequence comes from Callitettix versicolor, assembly GCA_022606455.1. NCBI lineage: Eukaryota > Metazoa > Arthropoda > Insecta > Hemiptera > Cercopidae > Callitettix > Callitettix versicolor. The sequence goes on from CM040185.1 coordinate 87,425,761, forward strand.
TACAACTATTATGGATGATAGCGATGAGGATGATTAAAATAAATTTTTGCTATTTATCGGAAGTTTTTAGGTTTTTTTTTTTCTTTCATTTTATAATTCTAGCACCAATAATATCGAAAAGAGAGATAAAATCGCTTACCTTTTAAATATGCAAATATTTTACAGAAATAAAGATAGAAGGACTTTTCCAATGGCTAACGTAATTTTCGAACAATCTTTCGAGCCTGAAAACAGTGGAAAAAATGTATACATATAGTTTTTACCCGAAAAATTGTAAATGATTCTATATTTTATATTTTTGATGGGTTTTGACAGTTAGTGCTGTAGAAATACATCTGAAAAATTGTAAAAAAGTAAAAAAATGACATCGGTATGACTTGTAATGTTTTATAGATGGATAAAACCGGAAAATAGCCGAAAATATGGGTTTTGATGGTTTTTGGCGTTTTTTACTATGTTCCCCCAACTCGAAAAATCTGAAAAAATTCACAAAAATATTACTTTAAGTAGAAAATATAAAAAAATTATTTCGTGATACCACCCCAAAACCTCGAATTACTGTGAATTTTTAAATTTTCAAATGCTCATAAAATTTGAATTTCCCGCCAAAACATTTGAAAAAAATACTAACTTGTAGGTCTTTCAAAAACCTACAAAATGAAAAAAAAGAAGTTTCTAGCATTATCAGAAGCCGAGATATCGCAAAAATACTGAAAATCACGTTTATATTTTTTTTGAGGTTATGTTTGACTCTAGGGGGCTGAAAATTTCAGGATAGTGACAGTTTTTGATCCTCTACAAGTGGGTATTTTTTTTTCGTAAAAGGTTTGGGGGCACTTTTGACCATCTTAACCGGCTAGACCTTTTCTAAAAATCGTTAAAAAATCCCCAAAATGAAACATTTTGTGTACACACATGATCCAAGAAATTTTTAAAATTTCTTCCGTCTATCTGTTGCCATGAAATTTGTAAACACGATATCGTAAATCGATTGCTTTAAAATTATAAAGAAAACTGTTTGGAATAAACCCTATTGTTTTCGGCATTGTTGCTTAAAAACTGCGGGTGTTAGAGAAAAATTATAGGGGTAAAAGATTACCTGTACCGGTTAGTTCGATTGGGGTGTTAAATTTAAAAGAATTTTTGCCCTGATTCTGAATATGCAATTGGTAGTGAAGAGCTTAGGGTTGATGAGTCCTTAAAGGGCGAAACACAGTAAATTTTGGAATTTTTGCCTTCAACCTGAAAAGGATTATTAGGCTATCAAACATATTGAAACTTTTGAACTGAATCTGAATTGTACATTTTTTTTTAATCTGTGATTTTTAGGGTTAAAACACTTCATTTGTTTAGTTTTTGGTTTAACTCTGTGTAATGACGTATTAGATAAATAGGAAAATCCCCACCAAATACGAATAGGTAATTAAAACTATACCGTTCTTAGTTTTGAGACATTTGACAAGGTAAGGCGTAGAGATACACTGAGGTGAACCGAGTGGAGCGGAAACAAGATGGACGGCAACCGGAAGCGTAGTCCAGTCAATTTGATGATCGTGTTTTTATCTTTTAAATATAAATATTTAGGTCTACTGTATGGAATTCTAGGAAACTACTATGTTTCAACTGTAACAAAAACGGTAACATAGACAACGAGAAATAATAAGTTTGGTAGTGGGGGAAGCGGAAACAGCTTCAAAACCGAACCTAGACAGACTGTAAGCTACGCCGCTTGGCTCCGCTCAGCCTATCAGCGACCGCACTTGCATTAAAAACAACGGATTAAATTTTGAACGCGTAGTTCGCTCCGCTCAGCGCACCTATGCTCAGTATTTCGAGGTCACCCAGCCTAATATTACTTCTGCAAACAGTTTATACGAAATACAAGGCCATTTTATAAAATTTCCTGTTCATATTGTCGTTCATATGTTTTATGATGGCGGAAAACAGCTGACATTATAAACACCATTACTGCAAGCAACCTGAGAACAATACCTCCACGTGTTTTGAGTTTCCCACAAAACTCTTCCCGCAACTATTTCACAGTACAATATTGTTGACAAAGAATCGATATCTCGAACGATAACACAAATCGTGCGGCAGCATCGGATAGCCGCAATCGCAATTAGTATCGCTCTAAAGTAGATGCACGACTTTTTACTATCGATATCTCGTTACCCACGATTCAATAGTAACTGCCGATATAGCCTAATATAGTTGCACTGAGCAGCGGTGACGTACGGGTAATATGCCGTGGCCAATCGGAACGGCCGTCTTCATGAGTGGCTCACGAAGATGTCCTGATCTATTGGTCGGGAGGGTGTACTAACCCGCGGCGGTGATCCTTGCAGAATATCATTAACATAGGGGGGATACGGACCAGCTGGGGAGTTTCAAAGGACACTGCAGCGGACTAATTAATCACATGTACAAGTGGTGCCAGTGACACGCTTGAGGTTCCGCGAAAATTAAATTGGTAGTGGAGAAAAGGATAAAGGATAAATAAGCAACTACATACATTTAGTATATAGAAGACGATACTCAATATGTATAATAAATGGGAATAACAACACCCCATATAAAATTAAAATATTATTTCAATAAAATGTAGACTTCAGTTCATTATTTTGCTTTTTGGTTGCAATACTACCAAAGGAAAAATAAACTTGAGGAACTCTGAGAATTACCGACAGAAGCGAAGCTTTTGTTAATTATATTTTTCCTGAATATATGCACAATTAGTTTGACGATATGTTTACCATCTTGTTTTGTCTAAATAAATAAATACGTGAATCTAGCTTAGATATTATAACGATCAGCTGATATAATTGAACAGCTGATAGGCTAATAAGTTTCAGATTATGTTGTCACAAACTAGCGATATTATTAACAACAATTTAAAAATAAAAATTATTATACACGTTTATATTAATTTCGAATGTATTACAAACGGTTACAAAGTGCACGTGTTCTTCAACTAAAAAAAGATACCGAAACCAAAACAACACAACGTTTTCACATAATACGCGTGTACTGTTATCGAAAAGGATGTAGAAAAAGAGACAGAAATGATGAGACTAAATTCGTTTGCTAGTTTCCGTTTCATATTTGCGTTACTCGTATTGCGTTCTATTCACTCCTCTCGCCATAGCTGACATTAAAAGGTTCGTTTAAAAGAAAAAATACCAAATTAACTAAATCCAGTTCATTTATACAGTTATTTTGTACAACTTAGAATAATGATGTAAGGGGGAAGATTGAGAAGAGTTGCAAAAAATATATTGAAAGATAAAAGCGATATAGGTCGTAGAAAGTAACATGTAAAACAAAGTATATTCAGAATGATCACCGTTATTAAGTGGTTAACTAAATTTATAGTTAATATTTACGGTGAAAATACAGATCGCGTAATGTATTTCATGTCACTTTTCACTAGCGATGTTGCCAATTTTACTCTTCTTTCGCACCTACACCACCGCAATCAAGAGATCGAAAGTAGAATCAGTGTTTTTCTCCTGTAGCGGCAACCTAGTTCAAAGTTTCGTCGATTATTATTTATTATTATTATTTATTCTTAAAGAATCAGAATAAGAATAACGATTGAGTTCTTCATTCTTCTTTTACGGTTCGCTGGACGATATGGCCATTAAATATAAGCGTACTACAATGTTAACCCTTATGAGAGTTATATGAGCGCTCGCTACTGGTGGCATCTTGCGGCATAGTGTTCAACTACATTTAAGTAGATACTGTCTGTTTTCTCAAACGTGTGCACCTCCTGTCCATGCAGCTTGCAGCACTCGTAGCGGCAGATAGTCCAATTATTTGGACTTAAGCGGCCAATATCGAGCATGTATTTTATAATGATGCCTGTACTTCTAGTACGTTTGTATTTAATGATGTGGCTAAAGCACAGGTCAGTACGCTATGCTTATGAACTGCGCACCTCAAGGTTATTATTATTTCGAGTCACAGTTAGGACTGATACCTCATCTCATTATTTTATTTTATTTTTTTTTTAACGTCCGACTATTGTGCACACTTAGGCTAATGCAGACGATGGGATGATTTATAGCATATGAAAATGCCAAGCCCTCGCCGGGAATCGAACCCGGGTCCTCGGGGTGAAAGCCTGGTACGCTATCCACTAGGCCACCGAGACGCCTCCTCATCTCATTAAATGAAAACAATGTTTTAGATTATTACTTCCATTTTCAAAACTTTTACTTGTGTTATATTTGTTGCAAGAGATAACTAAACATAATGGTGATAAAATACTAAACCACGTTTGCATCTGAAATTGAATACGGGAAATTTCTTGCAATAAATTCCCCTCTAATTATCATTAGTTACAAATTTGCACATTTGTTTACAAAAAAAATGGATAACAATTTCCTCTTTACCGTACAGACACACTTACTCCATACAATTACCCAACCCATCTTGATGTGTAAATATTTAAGCTATCACCACGATCGGCGTTCATCGTATACAACGCCACGTAGCCACGTAATTGAAGCCGCGCCGTGGGTCAAGAGGCTCTACGTGGCCGCAGAGGAAGGTTGAACACCTGCGGCAACTAAATGTACAAAATTTGTAGGAATGTTATGACAGCCGGACGTAAAGCTGTCATCGGGCGCAGGTAATCAAGATAAATCCAACCAGGCGCGCCCCAGTCGATGGCCCAATAAATCTCGGTATTTGTTAAAGTCACATGTAACCGTATATTGGCATGTAACGGAGTCCGATGTTGGGGATGTTTGGGAGAACCTGATCGTCACCTGATCGATGCCCACACGTGATCGTAATGCACAAGATTTCGAGATATCGTTTTACTTTCTTGCTTACAAGTGAAAAATTAAACAAAATAAATTTTGCGAACAAAATTTTATCTTTTGTTTTTTTCTCTGGAATCTCCGGTAAAAAAAGTCATCAACAAATCTCTCGTAAAGCAGTCAATAAAAAAACCGAAAGCTAATTTTTCAAAATAGGTTATAATGTTCTCAAATGTCAATCATTTATGAAAATAATGAGTTTGAAACAAACAAAAATGTACAGTTTTTGAGAATTAATCGGAAAAATAGTTCATCGACACTCCAAAGAAACAACAATTGCTGGAGAAAGAGAATATTTATCTCTGATCATTAAGACATCAGACGAAATAAAAAAAATACAGTAAAATCTCTATATAACGAAAATCTCTATAACGGCAAAATATGTTGGTCCCCTTCAATTCCTATAGTAAAAATATTTATTTCGAATTTCTCTACTGAGGTCAAGGATATTTCAGGATTCTTTCTATATCACCGAAACACGTGAACAATTCCTACTCTTCTATCCTAGATCTCACTATTCCTACAAGTCATTCGAGTGTTATTTTAAGGTGAAAAGCTCATAGAGGCTATTATAGCCTCCCTAAATGTAAGTGTGAGTGTAATATGTTAAAGTCCTAAGTGTAGTGTTGTAAGTGTAAGTGTGTGTTAGACTCGGGTACCGCGAGGGACGTCTAAACCCTCTCAATAGGTGCAGATAGTCTGCACACCCCTGCGGGGTAGAATATTAAAAACAGTGCGTAGTGAGTCTACGGAATCGAGTGTTTTGTGACTAGTACAGTTTACAAGTAGTTATTTTTTTATATATACTTTTAAAATACAGTGTAATGGCGTCTAAACGGAAAATTGTATCGTTAAATCATAATTTGGTAAAGGTTAGAGTTTTTCGTGAGTTAGAAAAAGGTGTGAACCAATTCGATAAGCCAAAATTTTAATTTAATTTAACGAAGAGAGTAGTGTTAAGAAGATTCGAAAGTCAGAATTTGAAGGAATTGCTGAAATGGTTCTGCAGTAATTTCGACAATTACAGTATTATTTAATAAATATTGTTTTTTTAAGACTGTACGTCATATAGTTTTATTTCAATAAACTTTGCACTCAATATTTCATATTAAAATAGCGTTTCACATGTTTTACAAATAAAAACGCATTTTATAAACGTTTTGATCTCTCTCTATCTATCTCTCTCTCTCTCTCTCTCTCTCTCTCTCTCTCTCTCTCTCTCTCTCTCTCTCTCTCTCTCCGGTTTACGAACTATCGACAAAAACCGAAAACCATTTTATCAGATTTAACTTAAATGTTATTCATTACATAAAGGCTTAAAACTAAAGTCCACTACCAAATTATCTGATCACCGTGGACGTTCTATTTCCAATTTTTAATGAAATTTTAAAATTTCATATATATATAATTTTCAAAAAGATTTAATGTTACGATTTTGACTAGCCGCCATTTTTAAACGGGTTTTCTATGCTTAATTACTTTCAACCTACGAACACCTTTTATGACATTTAACATCAGCATCACCTTTTCCTTTCAGTAGCTTCTCTGTTCCCATTTTTTTCGCAATTTTTGGCATTTCCAAGCCCCAGTGAACATTACCATTTCTGAAGTACCACGGAGCATTAACAAATACTACGTAGTACCTTGTTTTGATACCTATAAATTGTTTTATTATTTGACTTCTTGGTCCATATATATTTCAGTAACGGTTTATGTAACAGCAGCTTGTGTATAGTCAGTTCCAACAACCACTGAATTTTTCTCAGTGAAATGTTGAATCTTTCTTTTTCAACAATATGTCGTCTACAGATAATTTTCATGCGGTATTATTCGTGAATTTATAGTCACACAATTATATAGTTGAATTTTTTTTATATTCTTCTTCTTTTCTGCTAGGATTATTATCACTATGTTCAGTATAATGATTTGCCTTCCCTAGCTTCGTCAATTCTACATTCGTTGACGCGTTTCGGAAAACCTCCATCTTCAAAAACTATATCTATACTCAAGAGTATAGATAAATTATATAGTGTTCTTTTTTTATTTTTAAAGTTAACATTTGCTGACGTAATCTAGTTTTGTTAATTACGCCATTGTCCCAAAGGTTAATTGCGTCTGTAAAACGAGAAAGTTTGTGCAGTGTTTTCACATTACATATTTAAAACGTACGCCTATCTCCCGTATTTCACAAGTGAAAGTTACAGTTGGATAACCTTAACAAAACCAACGTTTTCCTTTAAACTCAACACCTGACACGTTGCTTTCTATCACTTACTTGGCAGATTATCTTGTAGCCACTTGTTGTGTACACGCTGCAAGTTGGGCGCTGGTGTCCTTTTAAGGTTGTTAACAGAAAACAAAGGACGAAACGTGAATAATAAAGAGGTCGTGGTCGAGGGTAGTCGCAAACGAGTATCGATTACTAAAATACAGCCCCTGACCTATCGGCTGTCACAGACACAATGGTCGAGCACAATACGTCCTAATAACGTCGTTATGGAAGCGGAGAAAGGATCGTACGCGATTCGGGTAGTCTACTTTCCGGGAGACAAAGGTTTCGGGTAACGTATGCATGTATTCATGCGTGACACGCGGTGTCGGAGGTCAGCTGATACCTTGTCACCCAAAACTGTAAAACTATAGATTTAAACATTTATATTCGGGCTGATACAAAAGATAATGTAAACAGAAAAACTAAAGATGACAAATACAGAGAAACAAACAACTATTCCGAAAATGAAAAATTACACACACGTTAAAGAAGTAAAAATATTAGATGTTAAAAAAACAGAAATAATCACTGGACGCAGCTGTCTCGCTGACTTGGTGGAAGAAACTTTCTGAATAACGAAATTTAACAGCACGTTACAAACGAACATTTTAATTTGAAGCGAAAATCAATCTTGAATACTGCAATTTTTTAAAATCTTACTGTAATCTCCATTAAAAAAATATTTAAAATAACCATGGGACCGTGCGAAATTTCGCACTATGAAAGTTTTAAATAAACACGGCCTTTTAAATAAGTATTTCATTTTCTTTAATGGATACAAACATGTTAGTTGATTTATTTATCCTTGAAAAGGCTACATACAATTGTCCCTGAGTAAAGACGGCATTTGGTAAATACAATCCTGCTCTTTGAAGTGTCCCTGCGACTTGTTTATAGTGACAGCAAACACAATTTTAATACGTCTTCTAGTCAATTGAAGAGGCAAGCGATAACCTCTAACTGTATTTTGACATTTTAATTGTATTTCGTATTTTATGATGTCCATATTAACAATAGATAAATACACGATGGAAGGAAAAATCATAAATATATTTGTGTAAAAAACAGTGTCCAAAACATATGTTTTGTATTCGAAAGCTTGTCCCGGCTTGTACGACGGGCAGGTATAGGGTATTGTCATTAGGGCCAGGTAACCTGTAAATTAAATTACTTTTAAGTAAATATTGAAACTGTTTTAAGCGCATTATACAAAAAAGAGCAAGTTAACGGTATTGTCTACTCGTAAAATATACAAAACACTGACTGATTTGTGATGCCGCGCATGCGCATCCAAGACGCCGTTTTGACTGACAGTTAAAATTGTCTTTAATGTTAAAATTCTCCACCGACAGTAAGTTTTGGCGCAAAATCGTTTTGCGATGTCAGAAACCGGTTAAAAAGTCTTTCAAATGGTATAAAGGTACGAAAAGTATGTGCTGAGAAAAAGGGATGTTGACTCGAGAAATATATGATGCTAAAAATATTTTGCATTGACCTTCATTTCAAAACTATTCGACGACATTTGTTATAACGAACTTGTCCGAAATAGTCTAACCTAATATCAAAAATGAATTTTGCGCCAGGTCCAACCACTAGGGTGGAAAACCTCACACAAAATATATCAGATTTCTGACGTCCTATCTAATTGTGTACTACCAGTATGGATCGGCACACATTTCATGATCCCGTGTATTATTTTTTTTAGCCCTCAATGGAGCACATTTAGTCAACTTTGGTTATTTTAGGTTTTTGAGATTCTCCCAATACTCTTTTAGTCTTACAGATCTCTGTAGTCTAACTTCCTCCGAGTAAAAGACAACTCTTATTGTTCCTTCTTTAAATTTTAATCTAATGTGTTTATTCATAAGGATTGGTTTTTCCCTTCCTTCTTTCAGACGTTCCTCCGTTATCCCTAACTCTTTTAAGTCCTGTTACACTTCCTTAAGCCACTCATTCTTTACTTTCATCCTGAGTTGGTAATTCAGGAGTTTCTTCGTCAGTCTCTCTTCTGGTAGCCTTATTAGGTGTCCATAGAAAGCCAGTCTCCTCTTTCTAATATTATCTAACAGATGGCCATTATCCTGATAGATGGCTGAACTTGGCAGCAGTCTGTATGTTCCTTCTACCATGGGTTTTTTGTTGATAATGGTTCTCAATATTTTCCTTTCCACTTTTTGAAGCTCCTCTGTTCTGTTTTGGCTATCCCGTGTAATAGTAATTATTATTATTAGTATTAGTAGTATAATATGGATTTTGGGGCATATGTTAGGATCTACTGTGTTCTAATTGTAAGATAATATATTATTTTCCACTGAAAATTTACTGAGACATTAAAAAAAAATAAAACAGATAAATGACAGTAGAAGATCACAGAGATTAAGTGAAACAATACTGAATGATAAATATAAGAATCTACTCGAACAATATACACTGCACAGCTTACAAACGTACTAAACAATCCCTAATTGCGAAAACAATTCCTCTTATTTCTCCGCCCACTTAAGCACCACAATAAGTTTATAAATAATCAACATATGGCGACACCATAGATTACCACCATAAACAACAGCCAAGGTCACGTTGAAAGATTGTCATAAAACCGGGTTTTCTGTAAATTATTTAAATCCGGCAAGACTGTTATGATTATGTTATGAATGATGCCGGACGCATGTTTATCGGCTCGTTACTCGTGATTAGGACGTTTTACGATGTTTTATGTAGTTGTCAACGCTGGGAACTTTGCCGCGGGGGGTTGGCTCACTCGACGCTTACGTTCCGGGAGATTTCCTGGTAATCCGGCCTGAACGGATTTTATTAGTCACTGGCGGAACTGCGACAGCCGACGATCGGGCATACGGCCACGTCCGTGATAACCACCGAAGAAACGTGAGACGTACTGGTACCGCCAGCTGATAACGGTGAGCACTGGCATCAGTCAATTGCGACGAGAGAAGAGGCAATGTTTTTAGTAAGACTAGTAGTTTGAAAAATCTGTGTTAAAAGTCTTCCGTGACCAACAGTAGACAATATTAAGAACCATTATACAGTTTTTGAGTTATAGGAAAATTCACCGGAAAAATTAAACGTTACAATAGAGTTTCACCAATCAAAATCGGAATTTGAGTTTCAAAAGCCAAGGTAATAAAAGTTTCAATAGTTTCGGCAAGAATTAGCGTTTAAACAATCACAGCTAACAAAGATTTTCAAAAGTCATAGAAAGAAGATTACCAATTTAAACAAAAATGGAAAGAACTAAATTTTCAAAAGTTACTGTGCGAACTAGAGTTTCAGCAATAACGTTAAGGAACAGAGGGTCAACAATGTGACGCAAATTAAGAGTTTAAACAGTCTGTAAGAACTAGTTTAAATAAAAAATGGAAAGAATTAGAATTTCAAAAGTCTTGGTAAGAACTGAAGTTTCAAAAGACAAAGTAAGAATGACTGAGATTAAACAATGCGATAAGAATTAGAGTTTAAATAATCATAGTAAAATTAGAAATTCAACAGTCACTGTAAAAAATAGTTTACATAAAAATTGAAAGAATTTACTTTCAAAAGTCTGTCCAATGCAACTTTGTTGCATACAATACAGTGCACGTTTCGTGAGACTCCATGCAGTACGTGCTCATGCTTTCTCGTCACATATCACTCGGAGTGATGTCTTAAATTACTTGATTTAAATTAGCCTTCACAATAATCAGCTAAAATACCATCTACAGTATTTTGTTGGCAGTGGCATAGCTGTGCTATAGTATCTTGTTGGCAATGGCATATCTGTGCTATAGTATAGTATATTGTTAACAGGGGCGTAGCTGTCCTACAGTATCTTCTTGGCAGTGGTATAGCTGTCCTACAGTATCTTGTTGGCAGTGGCATAGCTGTGCTATAGTACAGTATGTTGTTAACAGTGGTGGAGCTATGTTACAGTACAGTATATTGTTAATAGTGATGAAGCTGTACTACAATATCTTGTTGGCAGTGGCATAGCTGTTCTATAGTATAGTATATTGTTAACAGTGGTATAGCTGTCCTACAGTATCTTGCTGGCAGTGGCATAGCTGTTCTATAGTATAGTATATTGTTAACAGTGGTATAGCTGTCCTACAGTATCTTGTTGGCAGTGGCATAGCTGTGCTATAGTACGGTATATTGTTAACAGTGGTGGAGCTGTGTTACAGTACAGTGTATTGTTGATAGTGATGAAGCTGTACTACAATATCTTGTTGGCAGTGGCATAGCTGTGCTATAGTATAGTATATTGTTAACAGTGCTGTAGCTGTGCCAACACTATCTTGCTGGCAGTGGCATAGCTGTGCTATAATACAGCATATTGTTAACAGTGGTATAGCTGTGCTACAGTATCTTGTTGGCAGATGGGATTACTTCCATATATACATAGCCATTTTTTATAAAGGAGTTAATCAGTTATAAAGATTTTAATCAAATTTTGCTTAACTGTACCTAAATAACAAAACACGATTCGATATCTGACAAAAAAATCCGGTTTACGAACTATCGACAAAAACCGAAAACCGTTTTATCAGATTTAACTTAAATGTTACTCATTACGTAAAGGCCACTTAAGTCCACTACCAAATTAATGATCACCATGGACGTTTTATTTCCAATTTTTTACGAAATTTTAAAATTTCACATATACAATTTCCAAAAGATTTAAGAGTTACGATTTTGATTAGCCGCCATTTTGAAACGGGTTTTCCAAGCTTAATTACTAAATGATTTTTAATACCGAATTTGATTTACGCGTAACAGAAGATTGTTTGCGCAGTGTTAATGTCGGGTTTTCGGAATTTTGTTTCCATCAGCGAGACAGTTGAGTGCAGTGACTGTTAGATTAACCCGTCGGAAAGAGTCAGAGGCTGACGGAAGATTACAATAAAGAAGGCTTTGGTACTCCATAATGCGTTGGTGACGTCTAGCCTAAGTGTAAACAATGGTATTATCTGTGTGATGGTAAGACCTAACCTTATGGGTCTTATCTGAAGAGACTTACGACCTATGGTTTGACTCGTAATTGTGTGGTTCAAGGTTGTAGAGACTTTACCCAATTAACTTTAGAAAAAAAAGTCAAAGTTTTTGAAAAAATCACGTTACATTTTACTGTTGGTTAGTATGTTATTAGATACTGTTTAAGTAGATTTGTTTCATTTAGCGTTGCTCGCTAGTGGATTTAAGACCTAATAGCATGAAACAGATCGTTTGTGTAGTTTACATAAAATTGTACAAAATAAAAACTATTCTGTTTGTTTGAAACAAAATAAATACAGTAACATTAATGCAAAATTTAAAATGTTTGTATGACCTCTTTACTAAAAAAAAATAAGACAAAAAGTAACAATTGTTGACAGGAAAATGAGCAAACTTAATTTTACGTCGACAAATCACGATATTTTTGAAATCAGTAAAAAAATGCATTGTGCCAAGAAAAATTGTGAGAAATAATGTTAAAGAGTGATTTTTCACTTTATATAGTGTGCATTTTAACCAAAACGTTTTTGAGGCTAAGTACCAATCACATTGTATAAAGAATACAGACGTTACGTTTGTAATCTGAAGTTCTAAACTTTTTGATTTTATTAAAAACTAGGCACAAAATCGATCTCGTCAGCCTACCTTCTCTTTCACAATTTGTTTACTCAAAAATATTCTTTTTTAATTAACTAATATATTTTTAAATTTTTTTACTTGGTATTTATACATCGTAACTTTTTTACAAACGGTGATTTTTGATATTTTTTCTTTTATTAAATAGTTTTTAATCAATTAAAAGAAGTTTACCAGCGGAAAATAATTGTTTTACGAATACTTATAATTTTAGGCTATTTTCTACGGAACCACATTGTGACGTCATTCCTGTTTACATTGCATGGAACGTGAAAACCTTGTTAAACATTGTGGACTTTGCGATTTGCCTTTTTTTTTGTCAGTTCCTGTTGGGATTACGGTCTTGTGTACGTACAAACAAAAAGGTACGTTTTGTCATCAAATCGTTTTAAGTTCTTCACGCACAACTGTATAAAGACATATAAGTTAGGTTAGGTTAAGCTAGGCCAGGCTACGTTACGTTAGGTTAGACTAGGTTAGGTTAGGCTAGGCTAAAATATTAGGCTACGTTACGTTACATTACATTACGTTCAGTAATGTAACGTTATGTTAGTTTAAGCTAGGGTAGGCTACGTTACGTTACATTACGTAACATAACGTTAAGTTCGTTTAGGTTAGGTTAGGATAGGATAGACTAGGCAACGTTACGTTACGTGACGTTAGGTTAGGTAAGGCTAGGGTAGGCTACGTTACGTTACATTACATTACGTTCAGTAATGTAACGTTAGGTTAGGTAAGGTTATGAAAGGGTACGCTACGTTACGTTATATTACGTAACGTAACGTTAAGTTCGTTTAGGTTAGGTTAGGATAGACGTGACGTTAGGTTAGGTTAGGATAGACGTGACGTTAGGTTAGGTTAGGCTATGGTAGGCTACGTTACGTTATATTACGTAACGTAACGTTAAGTTCGTTTAGGTTAGGTTAGTATAGACATGACGTTAGGTTAGGGTAGGCTACGTTACGTTATATTACGTAACGTAACGTTAAGTTTGTTTAGGTTAGGTTGGGATAGACGTGACTTTAGGTTAGGTTAGGCTAGGGTAGGCTACGATAGGTTACATTACATTACGTTCAGTAATGTAACGTTAGGTTAGGCTACGTTACGTTATATTACGTAACGTAACGTTAAGTTCGTTTAGGTTAGGTTAGGATAGGCTAGACTAGGTAACGTTACGTTACGTGACGTTAGGTTAGGTTAAGCTAGGGTAGGCTACGTTACGTTACATTACATTACGTTCGGTAATGTAACGTTAGGTTAGTTTAGGTTAGGTTAGGCTAGGATAGGCTACGTTACGTTACATTACGTAACGTAACGTTAAGTTAGTTTAGGTTAGGTTATGCTAGGTTAGACTAGGCAATGTTACGTTACGTGACGTTAGGTTAGGTTAGATTAGTGTTCGTTAAGGTATTAGTCTTTTCTTAAACAAACTTGTCTATCGTTTTAGGAATGAAAAGCACTTCGGCCACTTTTGCGCGGTAGAAATTTTTAGGTTATGCGGGACAGTCTTATTTTTTTATTAACTTCATGTACTTTTCAAGTTTTACATTTTGGATTACTGCTTTCCGGTATGTAATAAGCGTTTTGGCGATAAAAATTACGACAAAATCGAAAACAATTTACACTGCATATTTACAAAAAAAATTGATTAAAGCTTTTTATTATATTTAAAATCTAATTTCACCAGCGTTGAAGTCTGCATAAATCAAATAAACACACGTAATTGAAATTTTACAATTAAAAATTAACGATTAGGATTCTGGATTTGGCTCAGAAACGAACTTACCTAAGCAAAAACAAAAATAGCTTAGGACCTATCGAAATATTTCGGATATTAGCCGTCATCACGTCAGCGAGACAGCTGCGTGCCTGGATTAAATTAAACGTCACCTCGGTAACAATATAAGCAAGCCTACGGGGCTCACAATGCACTCTTTACTTACACCCCCCCCCCGCGTGCATTCTACACTGGAGCACCAACAATGCTCCGAGATTTAATACTAAACAATTCATATTCCCGATACAACTGTAATTACATTTGACTGTTTAATAGGCCAGCGCCCGATAGTGATTAACGTGCAACTGAATGTTAATTGAATCGAATGTCGCCCAGCTGTTTGTTGTCTGTTTGTTTCTTTGATATAGATACACTTAATTGCATAGTAAGGCTCTAAAGTAATATTTACATATGCAAAGTGAGGAATTATTAGAGTAGAGCGGTTGGGTAATGTAGGCTACGCAGGGTCGGGGGTGTTTCCTTATGTACAGGATGTGAAGGAACTTGGGCGTTTTGCGGTTTGGTTATTTCAACATAGCTAACACTCAAAGAATGGTCACGTGATTAACGAACTCTGCTGACGTAATCAAAGCGGATTTCCAAAATAATTGTTTTACCTCGACCTTTTTTCTAAATTTTGATTTTAACATCATGTACAGCGCTAAAATCTACGTACACTAACATTTCAAAATTTCAAATTGCATTAAAAATACAAAAACGAACCCTGACCATCGTCAAATTAAAATTCTTAAATTCAAAATGCTAATTTGTGCTGTTTTTTTTTATCGCGGATTACGATGGAGAAATCAAATTTTTAAAAACTATTCAAGACAAAAAAAAGTTATGAATTTTAAAACTTTTTAATGGCAGCCATTTTGAAACTCTTAAACATTCTTCCCTGATCTCCACTGGACTTGTCCAAGCCATTGCCAAAAATTTATATTTGTGCCAGGCTTATATCAAACAGGAATAAATTTTCAAAAGGTAGGCCTAAGCGTTCTAAATACTCTCTCTCTCTCTCTCTCTCTCTCTCTCTCTCTCTCTCTCTCACACACACACACACACACACACACACACACACACATATATATATATATATATATACATACAAAGCCGCCTCGGTGGTCTAGTGGATAGCGTACTAGGCTTTCACCCCGAGGACCCGGGTTCGATTCCCGGCGAGGGCTTGGCATTTTCATACGCTATAAAATCATCCCACCGTCTGAATTAGCCCTAGTGTGCACAATAGTCAGACGTTAAATACACACAAATATATATATATATATATATATATATATATATATATATATACATACATACACACACACACACACACACACACACACAATGTTATGAAAATTTTCTAAAATGATGTTGAGGATATCAGACTTTTCATATCCTGGTTAATCATATCCATGGTTAGGATCCTGGTTAAATCCTAAAACCAGGATTTAAAAAAATAATATTTTGGTTTATTATCCCTGAGGAAAAACATGCACATCAAATTTCAATGTAATCAATCGATTCCTTTAATATACATAAAGAAAATCGTTGATACAACAACTTACACAGAATTAAGGCTATCCAATTAAAAAGCCTTTCGAACACTGAAAAGAACATACCAATTCGATTTTTTACGATAAGCTACGTCTTATAACTTCGTGATAACAAGTTTTGTAACAAAAATAGTTAATTATAAATTTGTTAATTTTAGGCTATTATAAACTAACCTAAACATATTTACACTTAAAAACCGTTAATATAACCAATAATCTTAAATCTAACAGTATGGCCATTGCTTAGGCTTCATTAATAAACACTACAAATTTATTTAAATAAAGCAATGTTTTTAAAAAAAAAGGTAAAATGCAGTTTGGGGACTTCTGTCGATATTCGTAATTTTTGCACTGAAACGCTTCAAAATAGGCCCAGTATTAATAATCCAAAATATAAAAGTGCGGAAACAACAGGAAGTTACAAAAAAGTGAAAATAAAAGTGCCAAACATAACCTCAAAACGTTTTTTTTTTTACGTCCGACTATTGTGCACACTTGGGCTAATGCAGACGATGGGATGATTTATACCGTATTAAAATGCCAAGCCCTGGCCGGGAATCGAACCCGGGTCCTCTTGGTGAAAGCTCAGTACGCTATCAACTAGGCTCAACCTTAAAACGACTACCGAAAGTGAGAAACGTGTTTTAACAGCGAAAACGATAAATTGCATGTGTGTTGATAATAAATAAATGTGTATTATTAATAATGAAAGAAATATAGTTCTTTTAAAAAAAAAAATCCCAAACTAATTCGACTCGTTTGTTAAGTGTTTTAAATACGGCGACGAACATAGCACGCCGGCTGCAACGAAACTGTAACGTTTCGCTGTCAATTTCAACAATACTGTAATTCCAACTGACAAACAGTGACAAATCGCTAAGTTCGCAATTAACGGCCGTCATTTTTTCGAGCGATTTTTCACGATAATAACTGATTTATTATAAAGTTCTTATAATTATAATGAAGTAAATTTGTCTTTTAAAGTAAACAAACAAATCCATGTAAAGTGAACATGCAAGTACATTCATGCAAAGCAAACGTCAACGACGTGAGATTATAGGTTAGTAATAAATGGTTAAAAATGTAATTTATTGTTCATTTACCGTAATAAATGTCATCTTCCGCGCCGTAATATGTCTCAAGGAAATGATACAAGCGTAAAAATTGGTGAAATAATGACTTTCACCAAAGTCATAAAATACGTAAAAGTCCTAAAATATAAAGTCCTAAAATGCATTAATAATTTTTATAAAAAACATTAAAAAGAACATACATAACCTAAAAATAAGATAATATTTACCTTAATAATATGTTCCCATTTACGTACAACGTAGTTGAAAATATTTTACGTAAAACAAACGAACAACTCGAAATTACTTCTCACTTTTACTCTGATAAACGATCGCACAACATTTTTTACAACAACAGAAGCAAAGAAACTAAACCGTACTAATTTACAAACGTAGACTGCATTACTGAATCTATTGTTTGACGCGCCAACCAATCAGGTTAATTGTTTTCAAGTTATTTCTTCTTCTTCGCCGCAGATGATTTAATAGTACTACAGGTTGTACTGTGAAAGATGACAATTTAGAGTGTACGTTTTACAAGATGGCAAAATAGCGGCAGATTAAATTTATTTAGCCAATTTCAATTGGGATTTATTCCAACGGTAATTACAGCAAGATCGGGAATTATAAAATGAGCACTGATCATGGCTTGAGTAAATGTTAAAATTACGTTTGTGTCTGTGTTAGCAACCTAGGTTTCTCATTTCTGGTCCAATTTGATTAGAACTTCGAGCACAAAAATGTTTTAATAATGGCTTTGTATGTTCAGCGAAATCTGTTCAACCGTTTCAAAATGGCGGGCATTACGAAATAAACATTTTTAAGATTTCGTAATGCCCGCTATTTTGAAACGGCTTTATTTTGAACAGATTTATATTTATTTATTTATTTATATTTATATATCTTGTTCAAATTTTTATCGTTAATAAAATACTTTCTATTCATTATGATACTTGATGTTAATACATTTTTTAAAAATATTAATCATTATAGTACTTGCCCAGGCCCAAAATTGATATAACGTATTTACTTTATGCATTACTATACCATTCATCAGATCGCAATGAAACTTTGGGAAATTGTTGATTACACTCCCGCAAAGGTTTCTGTTACAGTGTTTTTAACCACACACCATTATAATACTTGCCGAGGCCCAAAATTAATATAAAATATTTACTTTATGACTTACTATACCATTCATCCGATCACCATGAAACTTTGGTAAACTGTTGAGTACACTCCTGCAAAGGTTTTTAATATAGTACTTTCAACCACACGCCATTACAATACTTGCCCAAGCCCAAAATTAAAATAAAGTATTTACTTTATGCATTAAAATACCATTCATCAGATCACCATGAAACTTTGGGATATTGTTGAGTACACTCCCGCGAAAGTTTTTGCGTAGTAGTATCAATCAAATGCCATTACAATAACTGCCCAGACCCAAAATTAATATAAAGTATTTTAAGTTCAAATGATTTTTTTTAACTGTTAGTAGATGACATGAAGCTGATGGTCTATAATTTCTCATAGACCACCAACAGCTTCATAAATTAGAAACGAAAAAAATAGAAAGCGAATAAATAGTAACAAACAAAAACAATAGTCCAACACCATGCACAGCAAGGAAAATGGAAAATTGCAAGGAAATTCGCTTTCTATTTTGCCTCTTAATATTATGATTCTGTCATATGCATATAATATTTATATTAATTGTAATTATTTAATAAAAAATAAATAAAATAAAATTTTTCTTTGTTGACATAAATAGAAATCGACTTAAATTTGTTTTGTATTACTTGTTTTAACTATCAATTTAAAAAGAAAGAATTCTTAAATCACGATTATTAATCGCAATTAAAAATTGCACAAGCACTTTTGATTTTAAAATTCTATTGATTACACGTAGTTATTATCGATACGTGATTATCGATAAACGTGATTATCGATGACGGTCAGGGTACATATTCATATTTCGAATTTAATACATAAAAATATTTTTTTAAATAAAATGAAAATAATAAAGCCGCCTCGGTAGCCTAGTTGATAGCGTACTAGTTTTTCACCCCGACGACCCTGGTTCGATTCCCGGCCTGGGCTTGGCATTTTCATACGCTATAAATCATCCCCCCAAGTGTGCATTAGCCCAAGTGTGCACAATAGTCGGACGTTAAACACAAAAAATAATAAAATAAAAATTATTATTATTTGGGCAAATGTTAACGTTATGAAAAGGTAATGAATTTTCAAAAAATTATGAATATTACGACAGTTAGGATACTTTTCGAAGTTTGGCGTTTTTGAGATTTCGAGGACCTATTAGTTAGGTCTGTGCGTGCATGCGAGCGTATATGGTTAACACCGTTGGAGACCAATTTTAATGAAATTTGGCTTTTAATTTTAGACTGATAACACCTAGAAACTACATTTTTAATTTTAAAGTGGTTTGAAAGATTATTTTTGTTTAAAAACTAACAATTGTCATTAAATTTTTTTTTTAAAAAGTATACCATATATGTCCAAACGAAACACGATTCGCATAATTTTTATCGTACTAATCGGATTTTTATCGTACTTTTTATCGTAATTTTTATCGTACTCGAATCAGATTGGAAAATTTGAAATTTAAAAAAGGTAAATCCGTAGGTAAATTGGAAAAATCAAAAATAAACTTTGTCCGTCGTTTCCTTTCATTTGAAATTTCGTGCAACGAACTTGATCATGATACACGAAATTTTGAGCAATAAAAAATTGATTTTCTAATTTGTTTTTAAAAGTAGTTTCTTAACAATGTTTCTTTAAATTTTTGATAAATAATTTAACGTGTTTAACTTTGTGTGTTTCTGTACTATTATTGTCTTTAAGAAAACAAAATGGCCGCTAGAATAATACTAAATTTAGAGCATGCATAAACTTTCTTACCTCTCAGCAAAGCATAACGTGTACAGTAAGTGTAACGGAAAAATATATCAAAACGAAACCAAAAACCAGTTTAAATAATTGATCAAAATAAATAATTTAACGTATATAACTTTGTGTATTTCTGTACTATTATTTTCAATTAAAAAACAAAATGGCCGTTGGAATACTAAATATTTTAGAGCACTCTCTGCAAGGCATATCGTGTACACTAAGTGTAACGGAAAAATATATCAAACTGAAATACAAAACCAGTTTTTAAAAAATTGATCAAAATAAATAATTTAACGTATATAACTTTGTGTATTTCTGTACTATTATATTCTTTAAGAAAATAAATGGCCATTAGAAGAATACTAAATATTTTAGAGCATGCATGAACTTTCTTTATCTCTCAGCAAAGCATAACGTGTACAGTAAGTGTAACGGAAAAATATATCAAACGCAAATATAAAACCAGTTTAAAAAATTGATTAAAATAAATAATTTAACGTGTTTAACTTTGTGTATTTCTGTACTATTATATTCTTTAAGAAAACAAAATGGCCATTAGAATAATACTAAATATTTTAGAGCATGCATGAACTTTCTTACCTCTCAGCAAAGCATAACGTGTACAGTAAGTGTAACGGAAAAATATATCAAAACGCAAACCAAAACCAGTTTAAAAAAATTGATCAAAATAAATAATTTAACGTGTTTAACTTTGTGTATTTCTGTATTATTATATTCTTTAAGAAAACAAAATGGCCATTAGAATAATACTAAATATTTTAGAGCATGCATGAACTTTCTTACCTCTCAGCAAAGCATAACGTGTACAGTAAGTGTAACGGAAAAATATATCAAAACGCAACCAAAAACCAGTTTAAAAAAATTGATCAAAATAAATAATTTAACGTATATAACTTTGTGTATTTCTGTACTATTATATTCTTTAAGAAAACAAAATGGCCATTAGAATAATACTAAATATTTTAGAGCATGCATGAACTTTCTTACCTCTCAGCAAAGCATAACGTGTACAGTAAGTGTAACGGAAAAATATATCAAAACGCAACCAAAAACCAGTTTAAAAAAATTGATCAAAATAAATAATTTAACGTGTTTAACTTTGTGTATTTCTGTACTATTATATTCTTTAAGAAAACAAAATGGCCATTAGAATAATACTAAATATTTTAGAGCATGCATGAACTTTCTTACCTCTCAGCAAAGCATAACGTGTACAGTAAGTGTAACGGAAAAATATATCAAAACGCAACCAAAAACCAGTTTAAAAAAATTGATCAAAATAAATAATTTAACGTGTTTAACTTTGTGTATTTCTGTACTATTATATTCTTTAAGAAAACAAAATGGCCATTAGAATAATACTAAATATTTTAGAGCATGCATGAACTTTCTTACCTCTCAGCAAAGCATACCGTGTACACTAAGTGTAACGGAAAAATATATCAAACTAAAAAAAACAGTTTGAAAAAATTTATTAAAATAAAATAATTTTACTTGTTTAACTTTGTGTACTTTTGTACCTTTATTTTCAATAAGAAAGCAAAATGGCCATTGGAATACTAAATATTTTAGAGCACAAACTCCTTTATCTCTCTGCTAGGCATATCGTGTACACTAAGTGTAACGGAAAAACAGATCAAACGGAAATACAAAACCAGTTTTTAAAAATTTGATGAAAATAAAATAATTTAAACTTGCATAACTTTGTATTTTTCTGTACTACTATTTATTTTCTTTTAGAAAATAAAATGGCCGCTAGAATACCAAATATTCTAAAGCATGCATGAACTTCTTTACCTTTCTGCAAGGCATATCATGTACACTAAGTGTAACGGAAAAACAGATCAAACTGAAATACAAAACCAGTTTTTAAAAAATTGATGAAAATAAAATAATTTAACGTGTATAACTTTGTGTATTACTGTTCTATTTTTTTCTTTAAGAAAATAAAATGGCCGCTAGAACACTAAATATTTTAGAGCACAAACTCCTTTATCTCTCTGCAAGGCATATCGTGTACACTAAGTGTAACGGAAAAACAGATCAAATTGAAACACAAAACCAGTTTAAAAAAAATTTTGATTAAAACTCCCGTATCTCAGAACACAAGTTGCTATGACATATTCTTAGCATTAAGAAATATCCTTTGAATTATCTGACGCGAGCCATAAAGTCTGGAAAGACTTCCTCAGCTGATTACACGACTATTTAACAAAACCGGTCGCGTCAGCTGTCCACTGTCTGCTTGCTTTTTGTTAAATTACGAAAGGCGGATAAAATTATTAAATTACTGAAATATGCGCTTGCGACGTTAGAAAAAAATATAATAACGGCCGTGGCTCGTTGACGTAATGGAAACTATAATAACATCGCATAACCGGCCATTTTGGTATTTCTCGTGTATTACAAAATGGCGATCATTAGAAATAACTTATTTTATATCTTGGAAATCTAATTTCACAATGCTAATTCGCGTTGAATTCTGCACAGTTGAATTCTTTCACTAAGTAGTTGAATTTGTAGACTACAGTCAGGTTAGAAAATATAAGTACAGCTGTAGACTATACCTCAAGTTGGGGTTATAACTAATGACAGTGGTATTTTGACTTGAAGTTATAACTTCATAGTTTGGATTTATACTGAAGTTAAAAATTAAAGTTTCAAACTACAACTAAAGTTAGAAAAAGCACTTGAAGTTGTAGACTGTACGTCAAGTTTGGATTATAACCACTGAGATCGGTATTTTGACTTGAAGTTATAACTTCATAGTTTGTATTAAAGTAAAGTTAAGAATTAAAGTTGCAGACTACATGTCAATTTGGGTTCTAAACTACTGACATCGATATTATGATTTCAAGTTATAATTTTTTAATTTGTATTAAAGTTAAAAATTCAAGTTGCAGACTACAATTCAAGTTAAAAACGTATCTAAAGTTGTAGACTATACGAAAACTTAGAGTTTTAACTACTGACATCGGTATTTTGATTTCGTTATAATTTCATAGTTTGTATTAAAGTTAAAAATTCAAGTTGCAGTACAATTCAAGTTAGAAAATTTATCTAAAGTTGTAGACTATACATCAAGTTGGGGTTTTAAGTACTGACATCGGTATTACGATTTCAAGTTATAATTTCATAATTTGTATTAAAGTTAAAAATTCAAGTTGCAGACTACAATTCAAGTTGCAGACTACAATTCAAGTTATAAAACGTATCTAAAGTTGTAGACTATACGACAACTTTGAGTTTTAACTACTGACATCGGTATTTTTATTTCGTTATAATTTCATAGTTTGTATTAAAGTTAAAAATTTAAGTTGCAGTACAATTCAAGTTAGAAAATTTATCTAAAGTTGTAGACTATACATCAAGTTGGGGTTTTAAGTACTAACATCGGTATTACGATTTCAAGTTATAATTTCATAATTTTTATTAAAGTTAAAAATTCAAGTTGCAGACTGCAATTCAAGTTATAAAACGTATCTAAAGTTGTAGACTATACGACAACTTAGAGTTTTAACTACTGACATCGGTATTTTTATTTCGTTATAATTTCATAGTTTGTATTAAAGTTAAAAATTCAAGTTGCAGTACAATTCAAGTTAGAAAATTTATCTAAAGTTGTAGACTATACGTCAAGTTGGGGTTTTAAGTACTGACATCGGTATTATGATTTCAAGTTATAATTTCATAATTTGTATTAAAGTTAAAAATTCAAGTTGCAGACTGCAATTCAAGTTAGAAAATTTATCTAAAATTGTAGACTATACGTCAAGTTGGGGTTTCAACTACTGACATTGGTATTAAGACTTGACGTTAAAATTTCATAGTATGAATTGAAAGTGAAGTTATAAATTAAAGTTGCAGACTACAATTCAAGTTAGAAAACATATCAGAAGTTGTAGACTATATGTCAATTTGGGGTTATAACTAGCGATATCGGTATTTTGACTTCCAAGTTATAACTTCATAGTTTGGATGAAAGTAAAGTTAAAATTAAAGTTTCAGACTGCAATTCAAGTTAGAAAACCTACTTGTCATGTTTGGGTTCTAACTACTGTCATCAGTATTTCAACTTTAAGTAGTAAATGCAAAATTTTGGAATAAACTGAATGTAAAAATCCAAGTTTCTGACTATTACACAAGTTGGGCTTCACAATTTAAGCCGTAAAACATAACTCAAGTTAGAATTTATAACTGAAATTTTAAGCTATATAATAATTTCTTATTAATAATTTAAATGGTAGACTATAACGTTCACAGTATGTTTTTCTTAATTCAAGTTGAAATTTTGAATTGCCCCTAAATGTTTGGATTCATAACTCAAGTTGAAATTAAAGTTGTCTAAATCAAAAAATGGAATTCAAAATTCAAGTTATACAATTTAAGTTTCTAAAATTCAAATTTAGTTTTATAACAAAATTTGATGGCTATGATTCAAGTTGGTGTTTTTAAACACAGTTCGATGTATAGTAAAAGGCTGCTTATCTAAGAATACATTTTTAATTTTGTAACTTACATTGCTTAAAATTGGTATTTTAAAATATGTTTGTGTTGCTTTTGTCAACGAATTTATCTTGTATAACGTACTAGTTATTAATACAGTCTGCTTTTTAATTGCAATTTTATTCAAAAGATCGACGTTATATATTTATATATATATATATATATATATATATATATATATATATATATATATATATATATTATTATTTATTATTATTATTATTATTATTATTATTATTATTATTATTATTATTATTATTATTATTATTATTATTATTATTATCTGCGCATAGACCCTGTTGGATCACGCAAAGCACTCTGACTCATGTCTTGTTCCTTCTAATCCTCCACACCTCCCTCATCCTGTCCCCATGGATCCTCTTCAGCTCCTCCGTCCATTTTACCCCTGGTCTCTTTGGGATTTCATTCTCTGGGACCTTCCAACCGAGCATCTTTCTCCTGTATTCCTTCCTGTCTTCAGTGTCTGTTGAGTCTATTTCTGCGTCATGTAGGTCTATTCTGACTTGTGCGATCCACGACGTTGTTGATTTGACACCTTGTATATACTTAAGGATTCTGTTGGCAAGTCTCGTTGTTGGGAGTCTACTGATGTGTCCATAGAACCGAAGCCTCCTTCTGATATTTGCTGCCAGGTTCGATATCTTCTCTGTGGTCTTCCGGGAGTGCAACCTGTATCCATCTTCTGTTAATCTCGGACCAAGAATCTTCCTCAAGATTTTGCGTTCTTCCTTCAAAATACCCTCTATGGTAGCTTTTGTGTGGAGTG
>CM040185.1:87461122-87546122 GCA_022606455.1 Callitettix versicolor
ATCACAAAACTGAATACTAAATAATTCAGTTGCACTGGGTAAGTAGTATAATATATAATAACCTACCAATATATAATAACGTATAAAACGTCACTGTTACACAGTTAATACTTGTCATAAAACTAATTATTAAATAATTTTGGACTGGGTAAGTAGTATAATGGCGTTTAAAATAATTTAAATATTTATTATTCACACCTACCAATATGTAATAAACGTATAAAACGTCACTGTTACACAGTTAACACTTGACAGAAAAATAAATAATTATGTTGGACTGGGTAAGTAGTATAATGGAATTTAAATATTTATTATTCACATCTACCAATATATAATAACGTATAAAACGTCACTGTTACACAGTTAACACTTGTCATAAAACTAATTATTAAATAATTTTGGACTGGGTAAGTAGTATAATGGCGTTTAAAATAATTTAAATATTTATTATTCACACCTAACAATATGTAATAAACGTATAAAACGTCACTGTTACACAGTTAACACTTGACAGAAAAATAAATAATTATGTTGGACTGGGTAAGTAGTATAATGGAATTTAAATATTTATTATTCACACCTACCAATATATAATAACGTATAAAACGTCACTGTTACACAGTTAACACTTGTCATAACACTAAATACTAAATAAAGTTGAACTGGGTAAGTAGTATAATGGCGATTAAAATAATTTAAATATTTATTATTCACACCTACCAATATATAATAACGTATAAAACGTCACTGTTACACAGTTAACACTTGACCCAAAAATAAATAATTATGTTGGACTGGGTAAATAATATAATGGCATTTAAATATTTATTATTCACACCTACCAATATATAATAATGTATAAAACGTCACTGTTACACAGTTAACACTTGTCATAAAACTAAATAGTAAATAAAGTTGGACTGGGTAAGTAGTATAATGGCGTTTGAAATAATTTAAATATTTATTATTCACACCTACCAATATATAATAACGTATAAAACGTCACTGTTACACAGTTAACACTTGACAGAAAACTAAATAATTAAGTCGGACTGGGTTAGTAATATGATGACGCGAATATATAATAACGTATAAAACGTCACTATTACACAGTTAACACTTGACAGAAAACTAAATAATTAAGTCGGACTGGGTAAGTAATATGATGACGCGAATATATAATAACGTATAAAACGTCACTGTTACACAGTTAACACTTGACAGAAAACTAAATAATTAAGTCGGACTGGGTAAGTAATATGATGACGCGAATATATAATAACGTATAAAACGTCACTATTACACAGTTAACACTTGACAGAAAACTAAATAATTAAGTTGGACTGGGTAAGTAATATGATAGCGCGAACATACAAGTTTTCACTTCAAAAATACATTTTAAAACAAAAAATATATATAAGAGCGTGATGAGTGACGGCAAACTTAATTTTTTCCCGTGCAAAACATACATCCATACCCCGCCATACCATTCACTACAAAAACCATTGATAGCAGTTTTGAAAATTGTGAATATTCCGTGATATCAAGTAGTACAAGTGCATTATCGCTGTAGTAGTTTCATAACTGGGTACTTAAAAAAGTGGTCAAATTTTTTTGACATGTTTCAACACTGCCACTTTGATTTAATTCAACTTTGACACGAAAATTGCATTAGAAATAACTGAAAAAAATCGTTACCATGCAGAACCGCTCGTTCTGTTCCAAATTCATTAATATATTTCAAAAAAATTTGAAAAATCATAGCAGTTTTGAAAATAAATTCTTACTTTCAAATCAGCACTAAACGTTTTTTAAGTTTACGTCATCCTAGATACCGATATTGATGATTTAATGATAGGTTACATAAGTAAATGACTGGTACTAGAAACCGTCTCTCTTCAAAACACCATGCACAAAAAATTTTCTGAATATTTCTGCACTCATTTTTTCATCAACTCTAAAATGCAAACCGACCAGCTGGACTGGGATCGGACGTGACCCGGCTTTAGGGGGCTCTGTCACCGGTCGGGTGTCTTATCAATTTGTAGATTAACAAGCAACACCAAGTAAAATGGAATAACCTCCCCACTGAGGGCTTAGAAGGGCGGTAGACATCTTGGGCAGAGCACAACTCAGGGGCGCATTACTGGGCACTGTGGGCTAAGGATGCGTATGAATAGGATAGGTACGTACCATGAAGAACCGCGTGTAGGTCACGCATTAAAGATGAGGAAACTGCAGAACACATATGTTTCTGAGGATCTCACTAGCAGGAGGTTAAGGGTTTTTGGTTCCTAGGATCCTAGGGATCTTCCGCAGGATAAGCTAGTCAGTAGATTGTTGGAACTTACTAAGGGCAGCAATCTGACGAACTAGTACTAAAGAGATTTAGTTGCATAAGTCCGTCGATCGCAGTGCCTGGAGTTTTATCTAACCTCTAAAAGTACGAAACAATATACCAGTGAGTCGGCAAGTGACCACGCGTATCTCAGTAACATCAAAGCAACACTAGAAGCTACCCAAACTTGCCTAACTACTCAGCACTAAAACCACATTAAGGGAGAATTGGACCGTGGGACAGTTACAAAGTCCGCGGAACTTGTTCTCTAAAATTGGGCTCGATCCGCGTTCAGTCCGCGACCGTTTATGGTCACCGGTAATCCGTCCGGATTCACGACCAGAAACAATGAAATTTCCCCGCCAAAGCCGGCCGGAGCTGCGGCCGCGTTTCTCATTTGAATAATGAACTAGATAATATACCGCCGCTACAGCTTGTGTAAATTTAATGAGTTGTAAATAGGTTATTATTTTATCCGCTAGGTAGCGTCGTAGCGGTTTTACGCGCTCTTAAAAATAATAATTCCAGTTTTATAATGCGTTTTGATGTTGCTTTTATTGAGTGAGATATCAGCGGTTGTGTTTGACATGTCCGGTGTGTTGTAGGTAGATAACAATCTGCGATGCGTTTGAGAATTCAAAATGGAGGTTTCTTAAGTACCTTTTGGAATTATTTGTGTTTCTAATGTTGCGTACAGTGCCTCTGGTACACAATGGTGGGACTGAGCTTGCTTTAGAAAGTGGATGCGGGTTTTTAATTGCCTTGTTAATTAAAATTTAGCGGTTACTGTTTGCAGCAGTGTTGCCAACTGCGGCTAATTTTGATCTCAACGAGGTACACAAAAATTGCACAAAACAGTTACTTTATTCGCATTCCTATTTTGACTTTATTATAAGTGCTGACATTTTGTGTACACTCCGGCTTATTTTGTGTTCGCAGTGATGCGTACTGTATTCACGCGTCTCATGCTCGTTTTTCTGTTCTACAGTCAGCCATTTTTGGACTATGTTTTTGAAAATACATTTTTTTTTGCGTTTAACGTCCGACTATTGTGCACACTTGGGCTAATGCAGACGATGGGATGATTTATAGCGCATGAAAATGCCAAGCCCTCGCAGGGAATCGAACCCGGGTCCTCGGGGTGTGAAAGCCTAGTACGCTATCCACAAGGCCACCGAGGCGGCTTTTTGAAAATACATTTTGCTTGTTTTCATGCCCAGCGTAGGTTTTATAGTAAACTCTCCATGGGCACCCGTTAAAATTACAAAAAAATACTGTTTTTGATCCAGTTTCAACAAACAATTTTTAAAGATAGAGGGAGAGTTTTGAGATCAAGGCTTTCTACGGGAAAAATTTAAGTTTAGTGAAAACCGACAAGGTTGCATTGCGATGACGTCAAAATATATTTTTTTGTTTTTATATAACTGAATTGAGAAAAACAACAATTTTAGATAAGGGTGGGTGTGAAGGGTTCGTCACTTTCACAATATTTGTCCTTAGATTATTAAACTCTAAATAATATCTATGTGGAAATTTTGTGCGAAAAACTCAAAAAGAAAAAAATATTCTAGGAAAAACACAGCAGACGAAATTCAGCTTTATGACTTCGGTAATTCGCGCATAACTGCAGGGAATTTTATGTCAGGTAATTTCTCCGGTTAAAACTGGCAGCACTGGATTTCAGTATAACATGTGTCGTTGGAGTGACGAAAGAGAATTTAAAAAAACTATAAACACTTCGATACGCGAAATTCAGCGTTAAAGTCTTCATAAACTTGCTGTTAAAATGGTCAAATTCTATTGAAATTTCAAAAACGTTCTCGCTATACTTTACATTTTTGTATTTTGATAACATTTTAAAACAGAAAACGCTAAAACAGTTTTCAAAATTTACAAAGTAATCAACCTTTAAAAAACAATATAAAATGGAAAATTAGTAATTTATTTATACGGAAACGTTAATTTAGCTCACTTCAAATACAGTACACTGATCCAGCATCGTATTATATTGTTATTACGTAATTTCCATTGGAAAAAAGAGCTACTGGAGCATCCGTTATGTACCATCTGTATCTTGAAATGAGCACAGATCCTGATCTCCAGCACACAAGTCGAATTTGGCAAGGGTTTGGACCAGTACGTTAAGCACCAAAATTCTTTCAACTTGTCTTAAATGTTTCATTTTAAAAATCTGATTTAACAATCGTAATCAGCGTTAAAAGGTGTATAAATTAGTATTTAGAATTTTTTTTTTTTAACGTCCGACTATTCTGCACACTTTGGCTAATGCAGAGGATGGGATGATTTATAGAGTATAAAAATGCCAAGCTCTGGCCGGGAATCGAACCCGGGGCCTCGGGGTGAAAGCCCAGTACGCTATCAACTAGTTCACCGAGGCGGCTCAAGCATTTAGAATTGTGACGGAGGTCAGGGTTCCTCTTCGTGTTTATTTAAAATACTAAATATTCAAGTTTATGATGGTGAAATCAGCATTTCAGAAAAGATAAAGAAAAAATAATTTTCGAAATTCGCTTCTATCACGTCAGTAAGACAGCCGCGTACAACGATTATTATATCTTTAAATCCTTTTTCGAATGTACTTCAGCTAACCGGGTTCTACTTTACACGATGATTGCAATTCCGAGCAAGTTTTTCAACGCAGCGAGCTAATCAGTACAGTTCGTTACTTCAAAGTACGAAGTAACGCGAGCCAGTAAGCCAGCCAGTGACTGAGCACTAATTAGCTGACAACGTTCATTAACATTTCTACCAGACCGTACCTAAATAACTCCACGCCAGTACACATCCAGCCCAGATTAAATAATTACTAAAAGCTGTATCGCAAACCTGAAGAGGACAGATAGAAAGCGAAACGATGAAATATGACACGGCGTACGAACAATTTCCTCTTACAAAACTAACTGTTTTATAACGAACTAGCGCAGTGCCATTAGGCCGTCTGGTACATTCTTCGAATCCAACCCGTTTTGAGGAATTCGTTTTAAAACGGTCCTCGTCATTCGTTGCGCAGTTTTTTTTATGATTAATTCGCCAACATTTGTCTTCGAGTCGCACAACTCAATTAGCTAACAAAACGATTAGGCCATCTAATTGCCGAATTACGGAGTGCCTTGGGCCCAGCTGGAGGATTCAACAGCCTTTCTCCTAAGTACACAGAATTATCAAGAAGTAATCTCATCGGAGATTGTCAACCCTTTTACCCACGCTGTCTCGATTTAAAGCTATTTTCATGAGTTCTGTCGGTAATACCGAGATTGGGAATGTTATCCCTATTTTTGGTTGATTTTTTAAAGCAATAAAGCAGAAAAAAGTTAAACTAAGGTCAGCGTTACCGTAAAAATTAACAATTAACAATATACGTAAAATTAACAATACAAAGGAGCTTTGTTATTATTAATGCCCTAGGTACTTATAATACAGTAAACTTCGCAGTATTTACTGTAAAAGATGTTATGGTTTTATTATGAAAACAGTAAGTGAACAAGGTCTATAATTATAACAAAATTAGGTTAAAATTCTTTTTACATTCTTCTTCTTTTCTGCTAGGATTATTGTCACTATGTTCAGTATAATGATCTGCCTTCCCAAGCTTACTTTTTACTTTTCCCTACTTTTTTTAAACTATGATTTCGTATCAAAAACAGCATTGAAATTAGTAATTATTAGCACTTTTAATAGTTAGGTTAGTTCATTTTACGGAATACTAGTTGTAGGCTTATAACCAACAATCGAGTCGAGTTCGTTTTGATGTTCTTTTTTAAAATAAAAAATTATGCTCTTTAATTTTACTAAGTGCACTATAATTATCGTCTTTCCCTAGCTTCGTCAATTCTACTTTCGTTGACGCGTTTCGGAGAACCTCCATCTTAAAAAACTGTATCTGTAGAGTATATATATAGTTTTTTAAGGTGGAGGTTCTCCGAAACGCGTAAACGAAAGTAGAATTGACGAAGCTAGGGAAGGCAGATCATTATACTGAACATAGTGAAAATTAGGTTAGGTAATATATATTTTACATAATATATTATACGAGTTATGTTAATATCCAATAACAATTGTAAGGGAATATTTTTGTTAGTTGACCTACCTAAAAAAAATCACCTTGTGTGTCTAACTGAACTGGCAAACCCAACGCAAATACAGAGTACTAATTAAAACTACAAATACGGGAACATCGCTGGATTAGAAAAGACCTTGATCTAAGACGTTCCATGTACAACTGTTATGATAGGTTAAAATAGGTCCCTCGAATAGTTAACACCACCGTAGATAAATTACTAAACAGCCCGCTATGCAAATGGAACTCTAACAGTGCCACCTATTCGCTTTGGGGATGGAAATGGAACTGTAACCCTTCCACCTATTCGCTTTGGGGATGGAAATGGAATTGTAACCCTTCCACCTACTTAGTTTCGAGATGCAATTGCAACTACAACCGTTCCACCTACTTCGTTTCGATACGCAACTGGAACTGTAACCGTTCCACCTATTTGGTTTCGGGATGTAAATGGAACCTAAATAACTCCTGTAACCCTTCCACCTACTTGCTTTCAAGATGCAACTGGAACTGCAACCGTTCCACCTATTCGGTTTCGGGATACAAACGGAATTGTAACCCTTCCACCTACTTGCTTTCAAGATGCAACTGGAACTGGAACCGTTCCACCTATTCGGTTTCGGGATGGAAATGGAACTGTAACCCTTCCACCTATTCGGTTTCGGGATGCAACTGGAAATGTTCCCCTTCCACCTATTCGATTTCAAGATGCAAATAGAATTATAACCCATCCATCCACTTCCTTTCAAGATGCAAGTGGAACTGGAACCGTTCCACCTATTTGGTTTCGGGATGTAAATGGAACCTAAATAACTCCTGTAACCCTTCCACCTACTTGCTTTCAAGATGCAACTGGAACTGCAACCGTTCCACCTATTCGGTTTCGGGATACAAACGGAATTGTAACCCTTCCACCTACTTGCTTTCAAGATGCAACTGGAACTGGAACCGTTCCACCTATTCGGTTTCGGGATGGAAATGGAACTGTAACCCTTCCACCTATTCGGTTTCGGGATGCAACTGGAACTGTTCCCCTTCCATCTATTCGATTTCAAGATGCAAATAGAATTATAACCCATCCACCTACTTCCTTTCAAGATGCAAATGGAACTGGAACCGTTCCACCTATTCGGTTTCGGGATGGAAATGGAACTGTAACCCTTCCACCTACTTGCTTTCGTGATGCAACTGGAACTGGAACCGTTCCACCTATTCTGTTTCTGGATGTAACTGGAACTGTTCCCCTTCCACCTATTCGATTTCAAGATGCACCTACTTCCTTTCAAGATGCAAGTGGAACTGGAACCGTTTCACGTATTCAGTTTTGGAACTCTGGAAAAGCTACAAATGCATTTAAACCGGCAAACCGTACTTTTTCTCAGTAAATTAGTATTATGCCTTCTAAATCCGTACCAGTTACGGACAAACAATAACAGTTGTCGTCTCTGCTCAATGTTGCGATTTCAGTTCATAAAACTAAGAGAGGTGAGCAAAAAACTCGTAGCTGACTTCGTTTTCGTTTTATAATAAATACTAATTTGTTTTAAAATTATTTACATAAAGAAATTCAATAATAAATATTTACAGTAAAATCATCGATATTGTACAACATAACCGATCCATTCAGTGCAAAATTGTTTAGAGCGTTTATATTTTAATTGTTATATAACGCCATTAATGTACATACCCAGCCCAACCATCCCGCTAGTGAATTGTACTAATATTCGGATATATTCTGATGGTTTATGTTGTCAGTAGTATTCGGGTACATTATGTTGTCGAGAAAAAATTACTTTTGTTAATTTATTACTCAGTTTTTCATTTTCATTTTTTTCGGCTTAAATCAAGGTTATTCACAAAAACAATGACGCAGTATAGATTAATTTTCATATTTCTCGATTTTACTTCCGAAACAAAAATTTCATTTATTTAAAATTTGGAACACCGGTTTCATTTACAAGTCTTTATAAATAATATTTTTTTGTAAAATGTGGTGGACCGATTTTGATAAAATATAATAGTTGTTTTTGTCGGTATTTAACAAACGGATTTTTTTAATTTTTTGTTTATTAGTTCATTTTATATTTAATGTATTTATTTTAATTTATTTAAATATTTATATATATTTATTTGAATTTATATTTTAATAGTTTTGGGGAAATTTTTTGAAATACTTACGCAACATTGACTTCAAATACATCCGCTGACGTATATTCAATATTTTTGAAGCCGAGGTTTAACCAAATGCGTATTTCCACTTTTGCTCGGACAAAGTAAGTCACACATAAAGACTGTCTTACGTAAAGACGTAAAAACACACGGACAAAGTAAGACACACGGTCAATGTAAAGTACTATAACGTTCTTACTAATATTTTATATCAGCCCTAAACAGATTAGTAAGAACGTTTGCATTCATACATGGTCAATGTAAAGTACTGTAACGTTCTTACTAATATTTTTATATCAGCCCTAAACAGCTTAGTAAGAACGTTTGCATTCATACACGGTCAATGTAAAGTACTATAACGTTCTTACTAATATTTTACATCAGCTCTAAACAGATTAGTAAGAACGTTTGCATTCATACACGGTCAATGTAAAGTACTGTAACGTTCTTACTAATATTTTTATATCAGCCCTAAGCAGATTAGTAAGAACGTTTGCATTCATACACGGTCAATGTAAAGTACTATAACGTTCTTAATAATATTTTTATATCAGCCCTAAAAAGATTAGTAAGAACGTTTGCATTCATACACGGTCAATGTAAAGTACTATAACGTTCTTACTAATATTTTATATCAGCCCTAAACAGCTTAGTAAGAACGTTTGCATTCATACACGGTCAATGTAAAGTACTATAACGTTCTTACTAATATTTTACATCAGCCCTAAACATTATTAGTAAGAACGTTTGCATTCATACACGGTCAATGTAAAGTACTATAACGTTCTTACTAATATTTTACATCAGCCCTAAACAGATTAGTAAGAACGTTTGTATTCACAAGGAACTAAGCTGCGCAGGTTTGTGTGTATCTGTCATTAATGCTTTTTACTTGTCACGTGATACGTTACAGTAACACAGAAGTAGGAGGTGTGCATAGCACGTAATATGTTTGCAGTAGCTGGTTAACGTGACACGGTTCTGCTCACCGGACAGACTACGCCCCTCGTGATTACAGAAACACTGCTCATTACCTGTAAGTCAATATAGAGCGCAGTTTCGAAGAAAATGTTGAAAGATTTGCTTAAGGCAAAGATAAAACAACCATCGCGTATTTAAGAAAAAAACAAAAATATTATCGTTCAAGGTAAAGATGGTTTTAAATAAAAGCCTACGATTCTATTGAAAACACTCCATGTTCTCTTAGAGCAAATATTAAATTACATTATATTTGATATTTTACCCAAAAATATATGTAAATATTAAATTACATTATATTTGATATTTTACCCAAAAATATATGTAAATATATGTAATATATGTAAAAATATATGTAAATATTAAATTACATTATATTTGATATTTTACCCAAAAAAATAGTGAGAAATAATAACTGTTATAGTTAAGCAAGTAAATTTTTCCTGAAGGAACCGATGAAACGTTACGAAAAATAGCTTTTCAAGATTTTAATCGCTATTTATTTCGTTCAAAATCTTTTAAATAAGAAACCTTGCAAATCGACCTAACTACTTAGAATTGGATCATTTCATTAGTTTCAGTCGAAGTTAAAACTCAAGCCGGAGTGGCAAATTCCAGATTAAATAATTTTACAGTTTGTTATTAAAAAACATTTCTGTTATTAAACCAAAATAAAAATCACGCATCATTTAAAGCATTTCTCTTTCTTTTTTATTTTTACGATTTTTTGAAGTGAATACTTCTTATGGCGGGGTATGGATGTATGTTTTGCAGAGGAAAAATTCCGTTTGCCGTCAAAACCGTGACGGGTAACAGCTAATCGTATTATATTTCTGAAAGTTTCTTTTTTTATTTGTTTGTTATTCAATCACACTTTAACTACTGGACCAATTGAAATTAAATTTGGTATGAACGAGTTACCTGAGATAAACACAATAATATTCCAGTTTAATTGTATAATAGTGACTTTTTACTAATACTGTATTTTATTAAAATATGACAGGACCATCTTTTAGAGTATCGAGTAGCAAAAATTTATATGTCTTGGCTGAAAACCATAAATCGTATAATATTGTATATAGAAATATATTAAAATGAAATGAACCTATTCTGATTTAGAAAATCGACTATAAATTTTATTGCCTACATTATAATTGCAGGCAAAGCCGCAACGGGTAACAGCTAGTTTAATATAAAAATATAATTTCCAACAGGTGTTTAAAAACCAAAAGATTTTAACGCGTGGTTCGCACGTACGTGTAGCAATGTCCAGAACTGTTCACGTTACAACTTAGAGCCTATTAACTCTAATCTAATAAAAATAATTACATCACCGGGAATTATAAAAACGTCACCATTTAATTACCCTCGTTTAGATAAGAAACGTGTGTTAGCTGTGTATATTTTTACGACTTAAATAATTAAAACTAAATTGGACATTTCAAAAACGTAACAGTTCGGAGCGACGCAAAAGCCGGTTTTTATCGTACGTATATAATCGGCGAAACGGGATTTTAATGCTGCAAGATTTGGGTTCATTTGTCTGTAAAACCGGTAAATAAAATTTGATTAGGAAAGAGTAACGAGGAATCGAAAAAAATGTTTGAAGTGTATCGTCCGCGTAACGATCGTTTTATAGTTGGAAAGCTTTCGGTAGAAAGTTTTTTCAAAGAATTCCACCGGAGACGCTCGCAAGACCGGATCCGTGTTTAGCAAGAATTGTCGTAATTTAATTAAAAATCCGACCGCGGCAGGACCATTACGCCGAGTACTGCGGCCCAAATAAGTCCGGTACTTTCGGAATCGATTTGTTGTTTATGCAAGTTGTGCTCGCATTCGATTATTGAATGTCACGCGATTTATTGCGTTCATAATGTAAAGGCTGAATGAGATTTGAAGCCTGGGAATCTGGTTCTTAGACAGATCCCGCGGAATTTCAACATGGAGATATGCAGCAGCTGGTAGAGCCGGAAAAGTTTTTTGAAAAGTCATTTTAAGCAATGAAGAAACGTGTAACAACGTGCAAAATTATTCACGTTACAATTTTTTACCTAGTAACTCTAATCTAAAAAGAATAACTATGTTATTTTCGATATAAATTGAAGAAATTTATATTTTAAAAATCGGATTTTAAAGAGCAGTACCAATTTTTGAGAAAGTTTTTTGCAATATTTTATTTACTATGCACTACAATCGGTTAACACAAATATTTTATAAATAAAATATATATTAATCATATTATATTTCTGAAAGTTTATGTGTTTGTCTGTTTGTTATTCAACAAACAATTTAAGCAATGGTGTTAAGCAATGAAGGAAAACTTTTTATGAAAATGTTGAACGTATATATGTAATGTCAATGAGATGTTAGGGTCAAAATTGGCAGCTACCAGAGAAACTATTTTCATATACACAACTGTTTCTGGTATTTAGAAAGACTTGAGTAAACATTAGTAGGTAGTTAAAATTCTTAAGATCCATCATGAGAAATTTCATGGATAGTTTGACATTGTAATTCCTTCTATCCTCGATCATATTCCGTTCCTATTGTTTACCGTAAGGATCTGCGTAACCACTGTCATAAATGACGACGAAGATTCTCTGAGGAATCCTTTTCTTATTACATATATTTTTAGTTTTACTTTGGTAAATGAGCTATTAGAGTGGCCATAATGGTTGGTACTTTAAAATTAATTTTAAGTATAATCGCAGTATAAAAACTGCAAGAGAGAGTGCGAGTGCGAGAGAAAGAAAGAGACAGACAGACGGAAGATTAAATTGCCTTTATGTGAGGCGATATTAGGACCATCAGGTCCTCACTTTCACTTAACCTCGCGACAACTTATAACAAAAATATTAATCAACAAATTATAAATAAATATTAAATATATTTTTTTTTGCGACGAAAAACCGTTAAGGTTATCATCGCCGTCACACAAAATGAAAGTATATAAAAAAAATTAACAAAAGTTTACTTAAATAAGAAAAAAAAACAACAAACTATAATGGCAAAAATAAATTAAACAAAAATTTAAATAACAGGTATAACTATATTACAATAACGAATACTTAAGAACTAAATAACAATGAATAATGAATAAAATTTAATACCAATTCGTAAAAGTATATATAAACATAACAGAGATAAAGTTATTTAGACAAAATAAATAAATAAAATAACACAAATATATAAATTAAATTTTATTTAAAAAATTCAGATGATGAAGGAAGTCTAGAACCCGGTCAACGCCCAAGGCACTATCTCCCAACATCGTCTGCCAACAGTTGCTCAGTCCACACATAACACGCAAATTTTGGAAACCATCACAATTAAATAAAAAAATTTAATGATACAAGTTATTAATATTTAAAAATAAAACAATAAATTTTTGTATTCATAAAATACGTAATAATCTAAAACGATAAAAGAAAAAAAAGAAAGTAATAACAATAATTTCAAATAAAACAAAATAGTTTTTCGCATTAAATAAAACCAATCAGAAATGGCCAATAGAAACTAAAAATATGCAATTGAATAAAAACTTTCACGCTTTCGTTTGTATAGTAAGCTTAAAAAAATTGAATAAATCTGTCTTTATAGGTACACACCCATCCCGAATAGTAAAACCACCACCAGAAATCTAACCGGTCTGTACTACTGTTATTGTTTAAACGAATCTAAAAACTGAGACGGACATTAAACAACTTAAAAGTATCTGGTAATAAATTCCACAAACGGCACCTTCATATCGCGCGCGCGTTATATGTATGTGTGTGTGTGTGTGTGTGTGTGTGTGTGTACGCGTGCGCGTTATATATATATATTATGTTATTAATAATGTTATATATAATGTCATTAATGTTATTATATATATATATATATATATATATATATATATATATATATATATATATATATAGGCCTATATATAATTCAACGTTATATATATATATATATATATATATATATATATATATCCTCGTTGGACAAACAACGAGGTTTGTCCAATAAATACGCGAACTAAGGTCATAAAAACTTTATTTTACAAAATTTCATCTACATTGATTTTGTCCCCTTCAAAATACTCTCCATTCACTGCTATGCACTTATCCCATCTTCTTTTCCACTCTTCAAAGCACCCTTGGAAGTCCTCGGAAGTCAGGCTTTTCAGTCTCCTCATCGTTTCTTGTTTTATTGTGTCCACATCTTCCCAATGCTGTCCCCTCATCACATTTTTGCATTTAGGGAATAGAAAAAGTCGCAGGGGCGAGGTCCGGTGAATAAGGGGATGATCAAGGATAGTGATTGAATTTTTAGCCAGAAACTGGCGAACAATCAAAGCCGAATGTGCGGGTGCATTGTCTTGATGAAGACACAAAACTTTCTTAAGCCCAAATGCTCGGTTAAGATTGTGTGCACTGTTGATTTTCCTAAATTTAGTTCTTCAGCTATCATTCGGACAGTTTTTCGGCGATCAGTAAGGACAAGACGCCGCACACGATCAATGTTTTCATGCACACAAGAGGTTGAAGGTCGTCCAATTCTTGCATCATCCGTGGCGTCTTCTCGACCTTCTTTAAAGCGCTTAATCCACTTGAAAATGGCTGTTTTCTTCATAGCATTATCACCATAAATAACTCTCAACATTTCAGCAATTTCTTGGTAATTTTTACCAAGCTTTACCAAAAACTTGATGTTAATTCGTTGTTCAGTGAATTGGTCAATTTCCATATCGACGAACAAAAAAATAATGCAAAACTAAAAATAACTCTACTCGCAAGATCCGCACAGCGTAACGTTCTGCCAAGCACTGACGGCTCATTGGGTCCCAGACAACACGTGAGGCCAGTGGCCCTGGCTTAACTCTCCGTAATGGCCACCATATTCGACCAGTTCGCGTATTTATTGGACAAACCTCGTATATATATATGTGTGTGTGTGTGTGTGTGTGTGTGTGTGTACCTGCGCGCGTTTTATATATATATATCCTAAATATATATAACATGTATATATATATATATATATATATATATATATATATATATATATGTGTGTGTGTGTGTGTGTGTGTGTGTGTGTGTGTGTGTGTGTGTATGTGTGTGAGTGTATGTGCGCGCGTGTTATATTTAACCCAATACAGTTAAATGCACCCAATTTCCCTTGAATTGAACAAGACAAAAATTTAGTATAATCTAACGTCCAAAAATTTCAATCGAATTT
Organism: Callitettix versicolor; assembly: GCA_022606455.1. NCBI lineage: Eukaryota > Metazoa > Arthropoda > Insecta > Hemiptera > Cercopidae > Callitettix > Callitettix versicolor. Next base: position 87,475,906 of record CM040185.1, read on the forward strand.
CCTTTTTTAAAATAATTGTTTTTTACATAAGAAATAATTAGGCCGCTGCCTGCTTGAAACAAATTATAAAAACAGGCGTTTAGCCGATGTAGGACATTTGTACCAGAATTTCGCTAACTGCAGAGCTTAATTAAACAGAATCGCCCGGACAGTTTGATAAAAGACGCGATAAAAAAAAACGAGCCGTACACAAATTTCGATTCGATAAATTATTTTCGAGAAAAATTTTCGCGTAAAATCTCCCGCCCGCCGGTGCACGTTAATTAGGCGTTGCATATTTTCGGCCAATTACGGAACGCGGCGTTTTACGGGACGTTTCGTCAGCGCGGACATCTTCATCGGAATCGGCCGAGCGCTTCGCCGCCTGAAGTCTAATCGACGGGCCATCGGTTGTAAAGTAAAAAATATTATTAATTTTCCAAATTTCATTGCTCCACTGTCGCTTTAAATCTGACGATATTTCGGTGAAACTTAATTGGGCGAATCGTTTGACGTTCCGAAACAAATGCGACTTAAGTTATCTCTTCGTTATCATTTTTACCCTTTTACGGAAATTTTACGGTTGGTTCACGCTAATTCGGCGTCTATTTTATAGTATGGCCGTTCACACTAAAGGGAGAATTTCGGAACCTTTAGAAACGTGTGACAGAACTATATGTGTTAAATGTTCTCACTTCCTAAATATTTACCTTATAAGTACTGACTAACTTGACGAATGTCCAATTAATTATTTGTGCGGCCATCATGGTAAGACTTAAACCCAACAACTAAAGTTATTAGTGTTGTTGTGATTTAATTAAAAACTAGTTTAATTTTTTTACATTTATCATGTTTTAGGGCTGATAGTGATGCTGGATTTTGCGTGATACGAGTGCACAAATTTATATTGTTACGTAATAGTATAGTTTGCTCATGGAAAGTCTGATATTAAATTAATTATAATAAAATTTCCTGTGTTTCCACCTTGGATCGAAACGGGGACCTTGCTCGTGTAAAGCGCGCGTGATAACCACTACACTACGGAAACTACGAAGAAGTTTGACCGATGTAAAATATATGACCGAATCGTTAATTTAATTTTGATAAATACGTAAAAGTAAAAAAACAGTTTTTTTATATCAATTCGTAACGATCAGCTGATTTCATTGAACAGCTGATAGGCCGTAATATGTTTCACGTTATGTTGTTTTAAGCTACGTTAATTTGTCGTGTTTTCGAACGAATTATCGTAATTAAAATAGGATGGAAAACATGATAAATGATTTTTATTTTTCACTCAATAACAGAATTTTTGTTTAATTATTATTTAATGATGTTCTATTAATGTTATAATAATTTTTATTTCAAAACTAAAACAAAATAGTAATTATTTTTTCTACATTAATCGAGAACAATAGCATTAAACAAAATTCCAGCTGAAATAGCATTACCGAAGGAACATTGGTGATGCAAAATCAGCTGTTTAGAGAAAAATAACTACTACATTGGAATGTGTGTTATTATATTTAACGAGTAGGCATTCAAGATAATTATTAGCGATTTTTTATTGGAAAATGAGGTATTGGAAGCTGCCATCATGATAATACAAAGACCCAGTACCTTAAAATGAGCGTTGATCTTGAACTCTAGTTCAATTTTTGGGAGAATGTTAAATATTTTCTCTGTATGTGTGTGTGTGTGTGTGTGTGTGTGTGTGTGTGTGTGTGTGTGTGTGTGTGTGTGTGTGTGTGTGTGTGTGTGTGTGTGTGTGTGTGTGTGTGTGTGTGTGTGTGTGTGTGTGTGTGTGTGTGTGTGTGTGTGTGTGTGTGTGTGTGTGTGTGTGTGTGTGTGTGTGTGTGTGTGTGTGTGTGTGTGTGTGTGTGTGTGTGTGTGTGTGTGTGTGTGTGTGTGTGTGTGTGTGTGTGTGTGTGTGTGTGTGTGTGTGTGTGTGTGTGTGTGTGTGTGTGTGTGTGTGTGTGTGTGTGTGTGTGTGTGTGTGTGTGTGTGTGTGTGTGTGTGTGTACTGGCATGCTTTTTCGCAATTTTAGTCAGATTTGATTCAAACTTGGCACAAAAATATATTTAGGAAATACCTTGGTCAAGTTCGTTAGCCAAAAATGTTTTTTCAACAAGTTTTTTAGCGGTAATTTTAAATAATTGAAAATTCATAAGTTTTATTGTTTGAAATATTTTTTTTAAATCACCATCGTAATAGTCGTTTTAAAGCGCGTATATTAATTAGCGTTTTGAATTTTTAAAATCCTATTAAAATTAAGAAATGTACATTCTTAAATGTTTCATTAATTTAAGTGAAATTAATTTCATATATTAATTAAATAATGAAAATAAAACAATTAAATAAAATTTTAAAACAAAATTAGAATTAAATTTTAATTTTTAAGTTCAACATTATTTAAATTAATTATTTAAAAAATAATTAAAATAAAATTAATTAATTCCATAAATAGTTTAAAATTAATTTGAAATTTCCATAATTTAATTTAATTAATTAATTGCTATTTCTAATTAAAATTAAGAAATTCAATACGACTGCGTTGAGGATTCATTATCATATATTCAATGTAATTTAATATGGAAATTGTAATGCTGATAACGATGGTGACATCATATTTGCAAAAAGGGGTAAAATAAACAAAAATACTTTTGGAAATTCACTTCCATAAAGTCATCGACACATGTGCGTGCCGCGATCATTACGTTTCCAATTTAATTACCTTCATGATATCCAATAAGTGTCAATTAAAAACTTAAACGACTCCATTCATACTTTGTGCGATCGGCCTCATCTAGAAATGGATGTTGAAATGACAATTCACTCCCCACTCTGATGACGTCACACGGAGACTTGAATGCCTCGTTGAACCGTTGTCTTATTAGAACAATACATCAATCAAGCTTTTGCTTTACTAAGTACGACCACGCTATAAAGTTATTGCGCCAGAGTTATTAAATTACGCCCTTGTTAGTAAATCATAACTCGAGTTATGCAAATGTAGAGTTAGTTAAACAAAAGGGCGAACTCGTTCGTAACTCAAATGCGCACCGGGTGATCCGAAAATAGTGTCAGCTGTTTTAGTGAGTTCATCAGCACGTGTGAGTCGGCCATTTAGCAGCCGATTCTGATACAGCACCCCTCTAACGAATAAATCAAATTACAAAGACTTGTTATTGTAACACCCTATCATTAACAAAATTATAGCTGTCACAAATATTTTTCCAAACTGGGAACTAAAAGCTCGACTAAACTATGTTTCGAATGAAGAAATATTTTTAAATTACGAAATAAATTTAATATAATTTTGTATTGTTAATACGTTAAGAATTGAAGATGAGTTACTGGATGAGTGATCATAATTGATTTTCAAGTGTGCCAAATAAATATGATCTTTCTCGCAGAAGTATCTGACAGATAAGTTCGAAGATATTTTGACAGGAAAAATATCGCCATTATGCAGCCAGTCAAGCAGTTATTATTATTGTGCTGAATTCTCCAAACATCAGCTCGACAAAAGTCAAATATGCTGAACTAAAGTAATAAGATTACATCCCTATGTGTACCAGAACACGCTGGGATAGAAGCAAATTAAAAAGCAGATGAGTTGGCAAAGATAGCGACATCGACCATACTTATAAGACCAGAACCGTTTTGTGAACTTAAATTCTGCTACTTGAAGATGAAGATAAAAGACGAAGAACATGAAGATCTAAGCTTTGAAAAGATGAAGTTTAAGACAGCCTTCTCGGGAATTTGACAGCAGTAGATCTGTAACGGTTTTAGGAAAAATAAACTAACATTTCTGACGGGTTTTCTTACGGAGCGTGACATCCTGAAGAGACATCAGGAATCTTAATAGAAGATCCAACTTGCAGGTAATGCGGGAGGGAAGAGGAAACCCCCTATCACGCACTGATAAACTTTGAGACGATTGCTGCTAGAAGTAGTATTTTGGGAAGTTACCAATTACCAACTAGAAGAGAATGAAACAATTATTTTGAATCTTCTCCAAATCCTGGGCTTCATAAAGCTGTTAAGTGAAAATAGTGCAAGTGAAAGTATCAGGAATATAGAAAGGGATTATAACAGATCTATGAAGGTTGCAGTGGGTTTATCACCCGTAAGTATTTTCATTGAACTCGATCTAATCGGCAATTGTTTGGTTTATCGTTACTTTTAAATTCGTTGCTGTTGTTTTCAAATTTTGAAAATTTGCTCCTTACTACTGTTTTTTTTTTAGATAATACGACCAAAACTGGGACAGTAGAGGGTAAGAGAGTAGAAAATTATATAGGTCTAATTCTGAATTAATAGACATTTGTATTTAAACCAAAAATGAATATTAAATTGTTTAACGTTCGTTATTTATAAAAGCGTGAATAATTTGCTGGGTCACGAAGCAATTACCAAAATCAGTTTTATTAAATGAGACGAAAATTGCTCACGCTAGAAGAGGTCCTGTTAGTGAAGTTCTTAAGTACGATCTCTTAGCCTGACAATGGTAAGAAATCCACAGCACATTTCTAAAAGAATTCGTCAAAACGTGACATCGGCAATATTTTTTTTTTTTTAACGTCCGACTATTTTGCACACTTAGGCTAATGCAGACGATGGGATGATTTATAGCGTATGAAAATGCCAAGCCCTGGCCGGAAATCGAACCCGGGTCCTCGGGGTGAAAGCCCAGTACGCTATCAAGTAGGCCACCGAGGCGGCTAACATCGGTAATAAGAACATTCGTTGCAATTCATTAACAACTTGTAAGTACGATCTCTGAGCCAGACAATGGTGAACAATCCACAGCACATTTCTAAACGAATTCACCAAAACGTGACAACGGCAATAAGAACATTCGTTGCAATTCATTAACAACCTGTAAGTACGATCTCTGAGCCTGACAATGGTGAACAATCCACAGCACATTTCTAAACGAATTCACCAAAACGTGACAAAGGCAATAAGAACATTCGTTGCAACTCATTAACAACCTGTAAGTACGATCTCTGAGCCTGACAATGGTGAACAATCCACAGCACATTTCGAATTTGACAAAGGCAATAAGAACATTCGTTGCAATTCATTAACAACCTGTAAGTACGATCTCTGAGTCTGACAATGGTGAACAATCCACAGCACATTTCTAAAAGAATTCACCAAAACGTGACATCGGCAATAAGAACATTCGTTGCAATTCATTAACAACCTGTAAGTACGATCTCTGAGCCTGACAATGGTGAACAATCCACAGCACATTTCTAAAAGAATTCATTAAAACAATGGCAATGAACATTCGTTGCAATTCATTCTGTAAGTACGACCTCTGAGTCTGACAATGGTGAACAATCCACAGCACATTTCTAAAAGAATTCATTAAAACGTGACAACGGCAATAAGAACATTCGTTGCAATTCATTAACAACTTGTAAGTACGTTCTCCGAGTCTGAGAATGGTGAACAATCCACAGCACATTTCTAAAAGTATTCACCAAAACGTGACTTCGGCAATAATAACATTCGTTGCAATTCATTAACAACCTGTAAGTACGATCTCTGAGTCTCACAATGGTGAACAATCCACAGCACATTTCTAAAAGAATTCATTAAAACGTGACAACGGCAATAAGAACATTCGTTGCAATTCATTAACAACTTGTAAGTACGATCTCTGAGCCTGACAATGGTGAACAACAATGAACACAGCACATTTCTAAAAGAATTCACCAAACATGACATCGGCAATAAAAACATTCGTTTCAACTCATTAACAACCTGTAAGTACGATCTCTGAGTCTGACAATGGTGAACAATCCACAGCACATTTCTAAAAGAATTCACCAAAACGTGACATCGGCAATATAAACTTTCGTTGCAATTCATTAACAACCTGTAAGTACGATCTCTGAGTCTGACAATGGTGAACAATCTACAGCATATTTCTAAAAGAATTCACCAAAACGTGACATCGGCAATAAGAACATTTGTTGCAATTCATTAACAACTTGTTAGTACGATCTCTGAGCCTGGCAATGGTGAACAATTGTCAGCACATTTCTAAAAGAATTCACCAAAACGTGACAACGCCAATAAGAACATTCGTTGCAATTCATTAACAACTTGTAAGTACGTTCTCCGAGTCTGACAATGGTGAACAATCCACAGCATATTTCTAAAAGAATTCACCAAAACGTGACATCGGCAATAAAAAAAATTCGTTGCAATTCATTAACAACTTGTAAGTACGTTCTCCGAGTCTGAGAATGGTGAACAATCCACAGCACATTTCTAAAAGTATTCACCAAAACGTGACTTCGGCAATAATAACATTCGTTGCAATTCATTAACAACCTGTAAGTACGACCTCTGAGTCTGACAATGGTGAACAATCCACAGCACATTTCTAAAAGAATTCATTAAAACGTGACAACGGCAATAAGAACATTCGTTGCAATTCATTAACAACTTGTAAGTACGATCTCTGAGCCTGACAATGGTGAACAACAATGAACACAGCACATTTCTAAAAGAATTCACCAAAACGTGACAACGGCAATAAGAACATTCGTTGCAACTCATTAACAACTTGTAAGTACGTTCTCCGAGTATGACAATGGTGAACAATCCACAGCACATTTCTAAAAGAATTCACCAAAACGTGACATCGGCAATAAAAACTTTCGTTGCAATTCATTAACAACCTGTAAGTATGACCTCTGAGCCTGACAATGGTGAACAATCCAAAAGAATTCACCAAAACGTGACATCGGCAATAAAAACATTCGTTGCAACTCATTAACAACCTGTAAGTACGATCTCCGAGTCTCACAATGGTGAACAATCCATAGTACATTTCTAAAAGAATTCACCAAAACATGACATTGGCAATAAGAACATTCGTTGCAATTCATTAACAACCTGTAAGTACGATCTCTGAGCCTGACAATGGTGAACATCAATGAACACAGCACATTTCTAAAAGAATTCACCAAAACATGACATTGGCAATAAAAACATTCGTTGTAATTCATTAACAACTTGTAAGTACGTTCTCCGAGTCTGACAATGGTGAACAATCCACAGCACATTTCTAAAAGAATTCACCAAAACGTGACATCGTCAATAAAAACATTCGTTTCAACTCATTAACAACCTGTAAGTACGACCTCTGAACCTGACAATGGTGAACAATCCACAGCACATTTCTAAACGAATTCACCAAAACGTGACATCGGCAATAAGAACATTCGTTGCAATTCATTAACAACCTGTAAGTACGATCTCTGAGCCTGACAATGGTGAACAACAATGAACACAGCACATTTCTAAAAGAATTCACCAAAAATTGACATTGGCAATAAGAACATTCGTTGCAATTCATTAACAACCTGTAAGTACGATCTCTGAGCCTGACAATGGTGAACAACAATGAACACAGCACATTTCTAAAAGAATTCACCAAAAATTGACATTGGCAATAAGAACATTCGTTGCAATTCATTAACACCCTGTAAGTACGACGTCTGAGCCTGACAATGGTGAACAATCTACAGCACATTTCTAAACGAATTTACCAAAACGTGACAAAGGCAATAAGAACATTCGTTGCAACTCATTAAGAACCTGTAAGTACGACCTCTGAGCCTGACAATGGTGAACAATCCAAAAGAATTCACAAAAACGTGACATCGGCAATAAAAACATTCGTTGCAACTCATTAACAACCTGTAAGTACGATCTCCGAGTCTCACAATGGTGAACAATCCATAGTACATTTCTAAAAGAATTCACCAAAACATGACATTGGCAATAAGAACATTCGTTGCAATTCATTAACAACCTGTAAGTACGATCTCTGAGCCTGACAATGGTGAACAACAATGAACACAGCACATTTCTAAAAGAATTCACCAAAAATTGACATTGGCAATAAGAACATTCGTTGCAATTCATTAACAACTTGTAAGTACGTTCTCCGAGTCTGACAATGGTGAACAATCCACAGCACATTTCTAAAAGAATTCACCAAAACGTGACATCGGCAATAAAAACATTCGTTGCAACTCATTAACAACCTGTAAGTACGATCTCTGAGTCTGACAATGGTGAACAATCTACAGCATATTTCTAAAAGAATTCACCGAAACGTGACGTCGACAATAATATCATTCGTTGCAATTCATTAACAACTTGTAAGTACGACCTCTGAGTCTGACAATGGTGAACAATCCACAGCACATTTCTAAAAGAATTCACCAAAACTTGACTTCGGCAATAAAAACATTCGTTTCAACTCATTAACAACCTGTACACGTAATAATTGCACAGCTAGAAATTATAAAACCACTTTTGCAGATAAATAAATCAATCCGGGCAGAAGGCGGTCACCGCAAGTCCGCTAAACTCAGTTGATTAGGTTAGATTAGTAGATACACAATACGCCAACCGTTGAGTGTACACAACTTAACCGCATACGGCGCATAATTTACACGGTCACTTTTTCAGCACGACTTCGGAATGCGATACGAAACGGAAATCGGTAGCCGGGTACCTAATGAACTTACCGGGGTGCATAAAGCATTTCGCAGCGACCAATAAATTACCGGCATTTGAATAGAGTTAATTCCAGTTTCAATGGACAATTTGCCCGCGGACATATATGGTTGCATTGATTATTATTAATGGCGGAAAATTAATTTCAATCTTGCTGAATCACTGCTCGTTGCGGGGCGCATCTTCGGAGCGCTCGGTTGTATTTTACTTCCTGTCAGTGGGTGAGGCGGGATGGTTTATGGATAGTTTAGCGTCAAGAAGTCCATTAGAATAGTCGATACGCTTAATTGACTAGCGGCGTTGTGTTGTCGGTGGTAATACTTTCTCTTAACTGAAGTGTGCTAAAAATACGAACGCAGATTTCAAATCTCTCGCCGCACTCGGTCATAAATATTCACTGGCAGACATATTTGCGATTAATTTCTATTATATTTGCTTAACAACCTAAAACATCCCAAAACAATCTCAGATTATAGACAAGACTAAGAAATATTATATTATTGCAACACAGCCACTGGATCACATGGTCAAATAATTACGTCATATTTTTTTCCTTCCAGTCGTCCTAAATCACATTGTACAGGCTACCGCGGTTTCGGAACTTTATAGTTTCACCTTCAGGCTGTAGTAAAAATGGTCAAATCTCTCACGTCACAACGCTAACACAATTACAAGACTTTTTAAAACGCAAAACGATAAAATTTAGTTTGGACAAACAATACCGTGCCACTTGCCAGAAATATTTCACCATCTACAGTCTGAAGACGAAACTCTAAAGTTTCAGAACCGCGGTAGAACAAAGTAAATTGAAGACCACTACACTGAAGGAATCACAATTATTTTGTTATGTATTATGGAGTAGGTGTTGCTATTCCAATCATAATATGAATAACAGAAAAACTGTAAAGCGAGATTATCTACGCTAATATCGCGAACGAAAGGAAGAGATAGACCAAGACTATAGCAAACGAAAGGAAGAAATAGACCAAGACTATAGCGAGATTATCTACGCTAATATCTCGAACGAAAGGAAGGGATAGACCAAGACTACAGCGAGATTATCTACGCTAATATCTCGAACGAAAAGAAGGGATAGACTAAGACTATAGCGAGATTATCTACGCTAATATCTCGAACGAAAGGAAGGGATAGACCAAGACTACAGCGAGATTATCTACGCTAATATCTCGAACGAAAGGAAGAGATAGACCAAGACTATAGCAAACGAAAGGAAGAAATAGACCAAGACTATAGCGAGATTATCTACGCTAATATCTCGAACGAAAGGAAGGGATAGACCAAGACTATAGCGAGATTATCTACGCTAATATCTCGAACGAAAGGAAGGGATAGACCAAGACTACAGCGAGATTATCTACGCTAATATCTCGAACGAAAGGAAGAGATAGACCAAGACTATAGCAAACGAAAGGAAGAAATAGACCAAGACTATAGCGAGATTATCTACGCTAATATCTCGAACGAAAGGAAGGGATAGACCAAGACTACAGCGAGATTATCTACGCTAATATCTCGAACGAAAGGAAGGGATAGACCAAGACTATAGCGAGATTATCTAAGCTAATATCTCGAACGAAAGGAAGGGATAGACCAAGACTATAGCGAGTTTATCTACGCTAATATCTCGAACGAAAGGAAGAGATAGACCAAGACTATAGCGAGATTATCTACGCTAATATTTCGAACGAAAGGAAGAGATAGACCAAGACTATAGCGAGATTATCTAATCTAATATCTCGAACGAAAAGAAGAGATAGACCAAGACTACGTCTGATTAAAAATCTGAGATAAATTCGAATTTGAAGAGAAAATGCACATAACGTGATGCGAAATTGCGTTTTTTTCAACTGAATTGTTAAAAACTGTCAAAATGTATCAGCAATAATGACCATTATTTTAGTCGGATTCGATGAAAATTGCAAAGAAAATATATAAAATTGCTAGTGAAGCTAACACTCTTTTCAATTAACCTTCTTAATCGGAGCGCTGCCGTAAAGTCCTTTGTGCAGTAATTGAGAATATTACTTCCATTGAACTATTAGTTTATAATCAATTTTTTACGTAAATGAAGAGTGAGTTTTGAGCTCTGGAAACTCACAAAGTATTATAACATTTTCCCCCACAAAATACAGCAGCACCCACCAGACGTTCCCTCCGGGCGATGAACGCCCGCGGCGGTGCGAACATTCTCCGCCAGACTTTCCAAAGCCCCCGGTCAATAAAGTAAAAATAATTGTACCGAAATTCTTGCAGCCCAACTTCGAGTACCGGCAACGAATATTTACCTAACGACCAGCGCCTTCAGATCCGTTACCGGTTTACCGACCAAGCAATCAATTGGCAGAGTTAATGAGGCGAATGAAGATAGCATCTCGCGTCCCGCGACGTCTACGCGTGTTTACGCAAGACGCACTCACGCAATTAGAGCCGAGGATTGGCGTGTTCCCGATACCTTACTCAAGGTGATTTGTTTATATGTTACCGCTAACCTACTTAGAGGTTATACAATGCAAAGACTGATCGGCAAAGAAGGTCTTGACCTTCTAGTAGACGACAGTCAGTTTTGGAGTTAGCTGGTTGAACGTAGCGAACAAACCGGCACCGGTGTTTTACGCGATAACAAAATCAAACCAAACACAGTCAAAAATCCAAATGAAAGAAATAGAACGATTAATACTTGATAAATAACAGGGTACTCCTTCTCAGTTTATTTGCGGTTACCAAGCAACAGACTTCAAATCTAAAACCTCACGTCGGTTACTATAATGCTGAACACTTCCCAAAATATTATTCTCTTTGCGTTTATGGTGACTCGGTGGTCGATGTGGCTAAAGCACTCGTCAGTTTGCTGCGTTTCTGAACTGCGCATCTTCAGGTTCTTAGTTCTAGCCGCAGTTACTCCTGCAGCTTTTCCCTTACCGTTAACGCTGATCCCTCGTCCTCATTAGTCTAATTGGCATAAAGTATGAACGTAAATTAAAAAATACTTTGTGTTTACGTTAAGGTATTGTATAAAATAAATATTTTTATTTAAACTTATATTGAATTTATGCAGTTTTATTAAAACCTAATAAATTTCAGTATATTTTGGTTTAAAAGATATAACTATGTTATGGTTATTAAGAAAGCAGTATTTTTTCAAATTAAACTTAAAGCCATTTAATGGTTATTGCATTTTAAATTTTGTAATGATAAAATAAGTTTAGTAATTTAAATAAGTATGTCGTTTTGTTTTCAATTCTAGTTAATATTGCATTTTCACTTATTAATATTTGAAATATAATTAAATTATAGTAATTGCAAAAATATTTGCTTTGAAATCAATTGAGATTGAGGTTGTCAGGACAAAAAAGGGGGGTTTCACTTATTTGTCTCGTGTATCGCTGATATTTTATTAAAACTTTGGTCTGCAGTATAGCTTATCTACAAGTAGGGTTTAATTTTTTCAAAAGTTTTTTTTTCAATGTCTTTTAAAAATCATTAAATTACTTAACACTGAATATATATATATATATATATATATATATATATATATATATATATATATATGTGTGTGTGTGTGTGTGTGTAAAGTGTTTGTATTTTGAAAAAAGGAAGATTCTTCTACATTGATGTTGTCGCCTTCAGATTAACAGAAGATGAGATTATGCACTTGTGCACTTATTCCCTCGAAACACTTCTCAAACTCGATCTTTGAGAAGATAGTTCTTTAACGATGGCTTTTAATGATACGGCAGTAAAACGAGGCCCTTTAAGGTTCTCTTTATTTTTGGAAATAGGAAAAAGTCACACGGAGCCATGTCTGGCCAATATGGAGGCTGGGAATCGTTACAGTACTGTTTATAAAATTCACGAGTCAAGCAACAAGTGTCTGGTGCATTATCGCAAAAGCCAGAATTGTTTTTCCACAGATCCGGGCATTTTTTCGGATTGCTTCACGCAAACAGCGTTGAACTTGTAGGTAGTACTCTTAACCGTTTCACCTGGTTGAAAATTCATGGCACTATGCCATTAATATCAGGATAACCTTCACTTGTCGAGCCTTTTTCGGACTTGGCGAGATACAATGCCTCCACTGGAATGATTGAGCCTTAGTTTCGACGTCATATCCGTAAACTCATGTTTCGTCACCTGTTGTAATACGTTTCGGTAATTCTGCATCGTCGTTGACTTCATTTAGTGACCCCTGAGCAACTTCCATTCGCCGCTGTTTTTGTTCAAAATTCAACAATTTTGGAACGAATTTTGCTGCCACGCGTTTCAGACATAAAACACTGGAAACAATGTCATGACATGATCCAATCGATATGCCAACATCATCAGCGACCTCTCTAATTGTGATTCGGCGATTATTCATAACCATTTCTTTCACTTTTTCAACGTTTTCATCGGTTGTTCATGTGTTGGGGCGTCCAGGGCGTTCGTCATCTTCAACGTCTTCACGGCCTTCTTGGAAACGCTTATACCACTCGTAAACTCTTGCTTTACTCATAGAAGACTCACCATAGCCCTTTTTTAACATTTCACACACTTTTTTACACTTTATTCCTTTTTTTACGCAAAATTTGATACAAATTCTCGTTACTTTCTGAAAATACCTCATATATAGCCTATAGGCCTATACTAGTATTTGTAGTCTCAAAATTTCGGCCGTCGGAAATCATTAAAAAAACACAACTTTTTTCTTAACTTTCTTTATGGCAATCACCATCGTAATCAGCGTTAAAAACCGTACTAATTAGCAATATGAATTTTCAAAAATCCTTTGAAATTAGAAAATTTAATTTGACGGTGATCAGGGTTCATTTTCATAATGTCAATGCATTTTGAAAGTTTAAAAAGCAAATTTTAATGACGATTATGATGGTTAAATAAAAATTTAAAAAAGGATAAAGTAGAAAACAATATTTTTGTGAAATTTGCTTCTATCACGTCAGCTGCGTTTATTTGTTGCTACTAAAACTGCTTACTTTTTTTTGAAAAGTTTAAACGCTCCTTGTACTTAACTTTATTTAAATATTTTTCAGTCCCGTCCAATGTTTAGACAACCCAAAGTGGACGTCGTGTTAGCGGGCATCGAGACCTTAACATTTTCCAGGATAAGACCGAAGAAAGCAATTTACTTGTGACCGCATTATTAAGTCTCCCGAAGTGACCGCTAAGTAATGCATTCAGTTGCGGTGAGTCAAGAAGGCTGCGGTGTGTGGACATGAATTATGGCATCATTGACAAAGAAACGTTTGTTGCTCGGCACTTAGATCGAGTGACCGAGTCGTTACTAGCATAGTTTGGCAGCAATACAGTAGGGCAAAGCAGCAAGATGTAAAAGTATGCAGCGAAATATACATCCACTACGTACTGATCGTCCACACTTCGCGCTCTCGAATTATCTAAAATCTGATAATTCAAAATGCTAATTTACGCAGTTTTGTAACGCTGGTCAAGACGGTGAAATCAGATTGTCTGAAGAAATCAAGACAAAATTTTTTGTAAAAAAGAATTGCCGCCATTTTGAAACTGTTGAACGATATTCGCTGTTTGACGAACCTGTTCGGGTTATTATCATTGTCGATTTTTTAGATTACATATTTCTGCCTTTCCAAGCTTCAAACACTATATTTGTTGACGCGTTTCGGAATACTTCCATTTTCAAAAGTTATTACTGTATTACTCAGATTCTACGAAAGGCAGAGATATGTATTCTACTAAACGCAACATTCCTAGCGGGAAAAAATTATTAAGAATATCGTAATCGATTTGTGTACCAATTTTGATTCGAATCGGATCACAATTGTGAACGTGAGCGTAATAAGACTCTCTCTCTCTCTCTCTCTCTCTCTCTCTCTCTCTATATATATATATATATATATATATATATATATATATATATATATATATATAAATCTCGTTTAAAAAAACCGAATTCTTCTGTACAAAATTAAATATTCAAGAACTAAACATAAAATATAGAAAGATAAACAGAGTCAAGCACTTCAAATATCTGGCAGAAATTCTTGAACCCACAGGTGGCGAGAAGGCTGCTCAAAAGGTTCGGCTACTGAGAATGAAGAGGGCTCTTGGTATAACGCGTGATATCTACAATAAGAGATGTATGTCGACGCACACAAAAATCAGACACTACAACACAGTCATAAAACCGGAGGTATTATATGCAAGCGAGACGCTAGCACTCCACACAAAAGCTACCATGGAGGGTATTTTGAAGGAAGAACGCAAAATCTTGAGAAAGATCCTTGGTCCGAGATTAACAGAAGATGGATACAGGTTGCACTCCCGGAAGACCACAGAGAAGATATCGAACCTGGCAGCAGATATCAGATGAAGGAGGCTTCGGTTCTATGGACACATCAGTAGACTCCCAACAACGAGACTTGCCAACAGAATCCTTAAGTATACACAAGGTGTCCATCAACAACGTCGTGGATCGCACAAGTCCGAATAGACCTACATGACGCAGGAATAGACTCAACAGATGTTGAAGATAGGCATGCATACAGGAGAAAGATGCTCGGTTGGAAGGTCCCAGAGAATGAAATCCCAAAGAGAGCAGGGGTAAAATGGACGGAGGAGCGGAAGAGGATCTATGGGGACAGGATGAGGGAGGTGTGGAGGATTAGAAGGAACAAGACATGAGTCGGAGTGCTTTGTGTAATCCAACAGGGTCTATGCGCAAATAATAAATATATATATATATATATATATATATATATATATATATATATATATATATAGAGAGAGAGAGAGAGAGAGAGAGAGAGAGAGAGAGAGAGAGAGAGAAGTAATCTAAAGGTCAGCAACAAATTCGTTATTAAAAAAAAAAGTTATAAAAATGTCAGTCAATCTATTTACTACCTTATTTAAATAGAATAAATTTACATATCTACAGTGTGTAGATACAATATTTTGCTATTGTTATTAGGAAAACTTAATATTGCATCGGTCAGGGTTCTCTTTCGAATTTTCAATGTAATTCAAAAGTTTAAAATGCTCGTTTGAATATGCAGAGTTTAATGCTGTTTGTTTTTTGGTGAATTCAAAATGTTTAAAAATAAATAAAAATAATTTTATAAAATCGCTTCTGTCACGTTGACGTTTCTAACAGCGTCTCTATTAAAAAATAAAACCTTAGTTTGAAGCGACCGGCCCGCAAGTAAACGAACTTTTGCCTGTGGTCAGTTCTGACAGGACGCAAAGTATTATCCACTCACCCTCCTTGCACAGAAAGACGTAATTCGAACAAAAATCGCAAAATTTACAAAAAACTTTACTCCCTAAAACTTTGGATTATTGGTAATCACAAAGACCAATCCCTCATTATCCTCCACCCTGCCTCCGACCCCGTCAACTTCACCCGATCCTTAAGCGCAGTAAGTACGTCTGACTAAGCGGTTTCAAGAGGCAATCAGCAGTAACAAAACTCACCATTGTTGCCTCTTCTGTCAATCACGCGTAGAGATTTCCTTCGAGGAAGTGTTTCCCAGGAAGCCTGGCTAGGCCCGCAGTGACTTGTCGATTGTTCACCCGTGAGTGGGCACTCGATGTTCCATCTTCCGACCTGAAAAACATCGAAACAATCAAATCGATTTCACCGTGTTACTAATTAAACATTCATTAAATAGTAACAATATACGAGTACATAATAGATCTAGGTGTATTTTGTGTAATTCTTAATGATGACATCACAATATGCTTATGAAGCCGTAAGGTATCACAGAACTATAAAAACCATAAAGTTTTGTTGAATACAAGATGTTTGCTTAAATCGCGTATATTTTGCTTATGATGGACATTGTGGGATGAGGTAAACCAGAGAGAGGACCTGATGGCCAGAAAAAAGATCCGCTGATTGCCTTGTGGGACAAGAACTAGAGTGAAGGATCGCACAATGGCGAGAAGCGCGGTAAGGAAACGGACTAGGAAACAGAACGTCAAACAATGAAGGCAATTCTTTACCCAGCGATTTGGAAAACGTCTTCTCTTCTCTTGAAATGTGCCCTGCACTGACAAGGGAACATGATCAGTTTATCAAGAGGTTTCTGAAACAAGTCGTCGCCATGAGTACCTGACAAGGCCACATCCAAAGCCACCTCAATAAGGTGGAATCCCCACATATGCCTAATTTTCAGTTATGCGGACCGGTACTTGAAGCCACGCACATGGTAGCCTATACATACCCTTCGAGAACGGTGCCTTAGAGTTTAAAAGAAGAATACTCGCTAGATTTCAGCAAACGGACGAAAATTTTGATAATATTAGACTTTGTTAGAAGTACATGAGTCGGGTTAATTTTTTTTTTTAAGGCGAAAAGCACATTGAGGCTATTATTGCCTCTCTAAAGGTCAGTGTGTGTAAAGTGTTAAAGTCGTAAGTGTAGTGTTGTAAGTGTAAATGTGTGTTAAGACTCGGGTACCGCGAGGAACTTCTAAATCCTCTCAATAGGTGCTACTAGTCTAGGTAGATGAGAGCCTTCATAACATTCCCCGCCCCAAAACAAAATCCCGTTTACCCACCCTTAAAGTAATGTTAATGTTATTCTTGAAGAAATTTCGCTCAATAGATACAGAAAAAGATTTCTAAAAACTACCTTTTCCCTTTCTTATTTCTTACAACGGAATATTATTACTACAGAAATTTTCCGCACTTGGCTTTCAAAATAGGAGGAAAATGTGTGCATCTGAATTTCCAGAAAATTAATTATCTACAGGTTTCTACAGGTTGAAGTTTCTATGGGCTACAGGTAGGCTATTTAATACTTAGTTAAATACTTAGTCAGTAATATTAGTTAAGCTACTTGTTTCTTCTGTGTTCAGTATAATGATCTGCTTTCCCTACCTTCGTCAATTCTACTTTCGTTGACGCGTTTCTGAGAACATCCATCTTCAAAAACTATAATATATATTCTTTTTTATAGTATAGATATAGTTTTTGAAGATGGAGGTTCTCCGAAACGCGTCAACGAAAGTAGAATTGACGAAGCTATGGAAGGCAGATTATTATACTGAAAATAGTGACAATAATCCTAGCAGAAAAGAAGAAGAATATAAAAACAAATTACTTCTTACTTATTTCTGAACCTAACAGTTCTATCTCTTTGAAAATGACCGACACACGCGGGGCAAAGTAACTTCACTACAAAGAGCATATTATACTATCATAGTAATGTCAGGCGAAGATTTTTGATGAAATAAATTTGACGGATTTTCGATGAACCGTTTTGTGAAATTTTGATGAATCTGTGGCATGTTGTAATCTTTGAAAAAATTTTCAAAATATGTAAACATAACCTAAAAATGTTGTCATTTCCTGTTTGTGTCACATTATTCCTTCCGTTTCTTCCGTTGCATACAATTTAAAACGACGGCGAAATTCTCATGGATTTTTGAAGTAGTAAAAACATGAATTCTACAATATGAAAAAGAAGAGTGTTTGCGGAATGCGTACAAAAACCGAAATTTAAAATACCCTCGTTTTTACAAAATCTATTTGAATCACAATCTTCCAAATGCAGTTCTTTAATAATAGTAGCATTCACACCTTTGAATCCATGGTCGGATCCAACTCGTTTCCCTCTTTTTATTTAGTAACGCCATAGCAAGATAAGCGTCTAATGCAGCAGTATAGCATGTCGATATTATTCGATCATTACAGCTAATGCAATTGAGTAAACATAACCCCAAAATATATGCACTTAATAAATCAGCTGATCAAATAAAATTGACTAAAGTACTTTCTTTGATAAAACTTTGATAAATATTTCACAAATATCTTTTACAGTGCCTCTTATTTTTCGTTTTGTAATAAAGAAGTTTCCTTTTTCCGTTTTTACTTTAGACGGAGTCAAAATAAAATTTAAATCTGTAAAAACTCTCACCAATACGCACTCTTTCGTACACACGATTGCGGCATCACTACTGTCCGATTTCCCCTCTGTGACATATTTCTCACGAATTGTCTCACAAACGGTCGGCCATCTTGTACCCAACGATAGCATCTCTCCAAGCGACTGGAATTGACAAAGCGTGCTGGGAACAGTTGACCCCGGCGACTTATGCAACATGACTGTTGGTATTCAAAAGTAATAATATTATATACACGTCAAATTGTATGATCAGGTCGTACCATCGCTAAACCGGGAGACACTCGGGTAAACGGAGCCCTATAAAATTATAAGATTTACGTCAGATACAGGGAATGTTATAATAAACGAAATTATTGTGACTGACATCTTGTTGAACACTTCTTATACGGGTCTTGTAAGATTTAGTACATTTGTTATCAATAGGCTATAACTGAAAATAGGTTTTAAGAATGCCATATGCGCGTCTCAAAAAAGCATTCAAGCAAATTGCAATACACGATAAAGTACGAATGTATTGAATCAAGATGGCCGTAGAATTGTTTATATAAAAATATTGATAACAATAATATAGAAAACCTTATAACGGTAACCTAGATTTAAAAATTCATGCTGTAAGACCATGCTGTTTCACTGATTTGATATAAACGTATTGAATAACATAAATAAATATTCGATAAGTAAACACCGAAATTGACTTGGCAAATTGTAACTCATATAATTCCATTACCCAGTATAACTGGCTATTCTTTAACCAGTTATACACATATGTTTTAATTTTCTTAGAAAAAATTGTTTTT
Source organism: Callitettix versicolor (assembly GCA_022606455.1). Taxonomy (NCBI): domain Eukaryota; kingdom Metazoa; phylum Arthropoda; class Insecta; order Hemiptera; family Cercopidae; genus Callitettix; species Callitettix versicolor. Next base: position 87,495,146 of record CM040185.1, read on the forward strand.
ACAATCATAATAAGCTTTAACAATTTGCATAAAATAAGGTATTGTTATATCAGCGACGATATTGGTCGGTCAGTAAGGCCGTCAACAAGCGTCTAACGGAAGCGTAAAAACGCAAGCTCAGAAGAAAGAAGGTGGTAGCAAAAGAGCTTCCAATTAAAACTCGAAATAAAAGGTTTCCCAGAGATCAAACCTCGGATACGACGGGCCTTATATAGGAAAGCTAGGGAATCATCAATAACCGAGTTCCTCAATTCTTAAGATGTTATGATTATGATAGGAATACGTTGTAGGCAGAGGCAAACCGTACTCTACTGGGCTGACGGGAAACCGTACTTAACTGGGCTGACGGGAAACCGTACTCTACTGGGCTGACGGGAAACCGTACTTAACTGGGCTGACGGGAAACCGTACTTAACTGGGATGACGGGAAACCGTACTCTACTGGCTGACGGGAAGCCGTACTTAACTGGGCTGACGGGAAACCGTACTTAACTGGGCTGACGGGAAACCGTACTTAACTGGGCTGACGGGAAACCGTACTCTACTGGGCTGACGGGAAACCGTACTCTACTGGGCTGACGGGAAACCGTACTCTACTGGGCTGACGGGAAACCGTACTTAACTGGGCTGACGGGAAACCGTACTTAACTGGGCTGACGGGAAACCGTACTTAACTGGGCTGACGGGAAACCGTACTTAACTGGGCTGACGGGAAACCGTACTCTACTGGGCTGACGGGAAACCGTACTTAACTGGGCTGACGGGAAACCGTACTTAACTGGGCTGACGGGAAACCGTACTTAACTAGGCTGACGGGAAACTGTACTCTACTGTCCTGACGGGAAACTGTACTCTACTGGGCTGACAGGAAATCGTACTTAACTGGGCTGACGGGAAACCGTACTTAACTGGGCTGACGGGAAACCGTACTCTACTGGGCTGACGGGAAACCGTACTCTACTGGGCTGACGGGAAGCCGTACTTAACTGGGCTGACGGGAAACGGTACTTAACTGGGCTGACGGGAAACCGTACTTAACTGGGCTGACGGGAAACCGTACTTAACTGGGCTGACGGGAAGCCGTACTTAACTGGGCTGACGGGAAACCGTACTCTACTGGGCTGACGGGAAACCGTACTTAACTGGGCTGACGGGAAACCGTACTTAACTAGGCTGACGGGAAACTGTACTCTACTGGGCTGACGGGAAACCGTACTTTACTGTCCTGACGGGAAACTGTACTCTACTGTCCTGACGGGAAACCATACTCTACTGGGCTGACAGGAAATCGTACTTAACTGGGCTGACGGGAAACCGTACTTAACTGGCTGACGGGAAACCGTACTCTACTGGCTGACGGGAAACCGTACTCTACTGGCTGACGGGAAACCGTACTCTACTGGCTGACGGGAAACCGTACTCTACTGGCTGACGGGAAACCGTACTCTACTGGGCTGACGGAAACAGGAACTACTGTACTTACTGGGCTGACGGGAAACCGTACTCTACTGGGCTGACGGAAAGCCGTACTAGGCTACTGGGCTGACAGGAAACCGTACTTAACTGGGCTGACGGGAAACCGTACTCTACTGGGCTGACGGGAAACCGTACTCTACTGGGCTGACGGGAAACCGTACTTAACTGGGCTGACGGGAAACCGTACTCTACTGGCTGACGGGAAACCGTACTCTACTGGGCTGACGGGAAACCGTACTCTACTGGGCTGACGGGAAGCCGTACTCTACTGGGCTGACGGGAAGCCGTACTTAACTGGGCTGACGGGAAGCCGTACTCTACTGGGCTGACGGGAAGCCGTACTCTACTGGGCTGACGGGAAGCCGTACTATACTGGGCTGACAGGAAACCGTACTTAACTGGGCTGATGGAAACCTTACTCTACTGGGCTGACGAGAAGCCGTACTTAACTGGGCTGACGGGAAGCCGTACTCTACTGGGCTGACGGGAAACCGTACTCTACTGGGCTGACGGGAAGCCGTACTTAACTGGGCTGACGGGAAGCCGTACTCTACTGGGCTGACGGGAAGCCGTACTGGGCTGACGGGGGCTGACTGGGCTGAAGCCGTACTATACTGGGCTGACAGGAAACCGTACTTAACTGGGCTGACGGGAAGCCGTACTCTACTGGGCTGACGGGAAGCCGTACTATACTGGACTGACAGGAAACCGTACTTAACTGGGCTGATGGAAACCTTACTCTACTGGGCTGACGGGAAACTGTACTATACTGGGCTGACGGGAGACCGTACTCTACTGGAAGGCTGTCTGGCAGGAACGTCCATCGATGATTGTGAAGCTCTTTCCAGCAAGAGGCGAAGGGTGTTTGGCTTCCTGTATCCCGAGGACTCATGTTGAATGAGCTAATCAGAAAACTGATCAAAGTCACTGAGGAAACCAGACTGAAAAAGCACCTTCAAGGTATAGTTGCATAATATAGCCTATGTTAGCAGTGCCAGGGTCCACGAAAATCCCCTGACAACAATTCTAAATCTATTCTTATGTAATCTAACCCACAAAATAATACTTTTAACATTAACCGAAAAATCAACAATACGTACAGCTGTTGATTGGCAATATTGTTAATTGACCGAGCGAAACAAGGTATTTGTTTCAACTAGATTATTCAGCTTGTGTGTTCGTTTGTTACGCAATTTTGGCCGAACGCGTTGACCGATTGTTTTGAAATTTGGTACGAAGATATCAAGTATAAAGCCGAAATGACGTATGTGAAATATTTTTTCCTACTAACTTTATTTTAAAATGTCGGTCTCTAATTTAACTATAACGCCATTTTAATGAAACGCATCGGCCGATTATTTTGAATTTTGGTACGAAATTACCTTGCACAACGCTCCAAAGACGTATGTGTAAGATGTTCTACCATTTTCCCCATCTGATTCAACACTGAGAGCGTAGTTTCTGGTAATTCTCTCTAATACTGGCTGAACGGCAAAACCTATCATAATTTTAACCACTTCAATTAGGTTGTTCCAGTAATATTTTTTGTAAATATTGCGGTTACAGGTTAAACTGACGGGCAAGGCACAAAGGCTCTGTATGTTAATAAAGAATATACTGCTAGGTCTATTGTTAGTAGCTGGGGACTCGGTGATCGATGTGGCAAAGCACCGGTCAGTCTGCTACGTCTCTGAACTGCGCACCTTAAGGTCCTTACTTGTAGAGGCAGTCCTGTTGTTTTCCCCTTGCCATTAACGCTGATGCCTCGTCCTCATTAGTCTAATTGGCATAAAGTATGAAAGTTAAGCAAAAAAACAGAAACTTCTTCGTTACATGAACGTTGAGGGTTTCGTAGTCGAAACGTAACTGCGAAAATATAAACTGCGACCGTAGCTAGCAGAAACTAAATCAAATTCAGCAACGAGTAAATTATTTGTATAATTTACAGAAAAATTAAAATAGCTAATTTAAAAACAACCGTTTACAATTACTTTCAAACGGTGATAAATGTTATCTTAAGCCCGTCGACAATCAGCAGCCCATCCTTCAAAACGTTCAAATCCACAGTTTAATCTCAATACCACAGCCTGTAATGCTATAATTGCGTTACAGTCAAGGTTAATGTTATGTTTGCATTGTTAGGCCAGCACAACAGCCGACACACTCACACAGGCTTAGTGTAATCTCTTGTACAAAACACACGCACACCCGCGCACGCACACATTACCGCATACTGCTGGCTTCTATAATCAGCTTATTTGCAAAACACGTTAAATCTACGACAAATGATTTATGGAAGATAAGGTACTGTAAGACGAGAAACAAAGCAGTATGATTTGTTTGTACTTGTCACATTCGCTTGGAAATATATAAGAACCGCTGCACGCAGCTGTCTCGCTGACGTCATAGAAACGTTTTTATAATAAAATATTATCTTACTGAAATTCCGATCTGATCATCGCCAATCAGCACAAGTTAGAACTAAATTTTTAACTTACTTTGTTCTCCTAGATTCCATAGCTTTTTTCTATAGGGCGTTCCAGCTGATCCATTCCCCAAAATATATGAATTCTTTCACTATCTCAATGTATTGTTCTCCCACTTCAAGCTTTTTTGGTGGTTTTTGTATGTTTGTCAATATTTTAATTTTTTCAAATGAAACTTTGAGACCCATTTTTAACACTTGCTTTGGAGTTCAAGAGTCTGTTCCTTAGCTTCTTCCAATGTCCCAGCTAGTAAGGCCATGTCATCCGCAAAAGCCAAACAATTTACCTTAATGCCTTAAAAATTTTTAAATTACATAAAATATGCAAAATTGAACCCTGATCTCCGTTAGGTAAAACTTGAATTTAGAATGGAATTAAAAGTGGTAAAACTGAATTTTTCGGAACTTTTCGGGAATTTTGTTAATTGTCGTAATTTTCGCGCGTAAATATAAAAGTGCGGCAACAACGGAAGACACAAAAAAATTAAAAATAATAGTGACAAACATAACCTCAAAATGACTACCGCGCGAAAGTAAGAAACGTGTTTCAACGCGAAAACGATTAATGAAATGCGTATTATTGAAAATTAAAAGAAATTCTTTTCATATTCTTCTTCTTTTCTGCTAGGATTATTGTCACTATGTTCAGTATAACGATCTGCCTTCCCTATCTTCGTCAATTCTACTTTCGTTGACGCGTTTCGGAGAACCTCCATCTTCAAAAGCTATATCCATTTGTTATGAGTATAGATATAGTTTTTCAAGATGGAGGTTCTCCGAAACGCGTTAACGAAAGTAGAATTGACGAAGCTAGAGAAAGCAGATCATTATACTGAATATAGTAAAATTAAAACAGCATAATTTTTTATTTAAAAAAAGAACTACAAAACGAACTCGACTCGATTGTTGGTTATAAGCCTATAACTAGTATTCCGTAAAAAGAACTGACCTAACTATTAAAAGTGCTAATAATTATTAATTTTAATGCCGTTTTTAATACGAAATCATAGAAAAAAAATAGGGAAAAGTAAAAAATTACTTTCGGAAATTCTTATCCATTATGTCAAATATATCGTATATTTAGAATGAAAGAATTGTGTTATTTATGATTTAAGAACATCAATACGTATCCTAGGTCTATGAACAAATAACTTAGTGTAACTTTACAGGGTACACTGTGTTTAAATGCATGTGTCAAGTATCTAGTGAAAATATTTTTTTTTTTTTTTTTTTTTTAATGTCTGACTATTGTGCACACTTGGGCTAATGCAGACGATGGGATGATACATAAAAATGCCAAGCCCTGGCCGGGAATCGAACCCGGGTCCTCGGATTGAAATTTAAGATTAAATAACGTCGGTAAATGTTTCATCACGTCAGTTGGACAGCTTGGAGCAACTAATACTATTATTTACTAACGTGCATTTATTAACCATACACCAATTCGCGGAATATATTACAAATATATTAAACAATATATTTAAACAATTTACAATTAAAGGAATGTACAATTAAAGGAATATATTAAACAAATTAGAAATTCGTCGGTCGACTCAAAAACAACCTCAGCTGTAAAGTCCAGAAAGCGTGACGTCACGTCGTGCTGGCCGCTATTTACTTTTTAATAGTAAAACACTTTATTTGTTTATTGTCTCCTGGCCGCACTCCCCGCACTTCGTCTGCGATCGTAAACTTCGACCTTGTAATGTAACAAGTGTTTTTATTGCCATTGGGACCGGTCGAATGCAAATATATAGAGCATGAATTGCGAGGCCGAGCTGCGTAAATTATGTTTTCTTTTACTGCCCGAGTGATATAATACCGGAAATTTATTTTAGAACGGACAATCCGAAATTATAGACTTTATATGAAACGCCTGTAATATGTTGTACGCCATTCGGTAATTAGATGAACTGGGAGAACCGGAAACTGTAGATTTTATATGAAACGCCTGTAAAATGTTGTACGCCATTCGGTAATTAGATGAACTGGGGAGAACTAGGAAACTATAGATTTTATATGAAACGCCTGTAAAATGTCGCACGCCATTCGGTAATTAGATGAACTGGGGAGAACTAGGAAACTATATATTTTATATGAAACGCCTGTAAAATGTTGTACGCCATTCGGTAATTAGATGAACTGGGAGAACCCGGAAACTGTAGATTTTACGAGGGTTGATCAAATATAAACGAGACTGATTTTTAAAAATTTATTGCTTACTTACAAATTATTCTTGATACAACTTATTTTTCTACATAGTCTCCCGCACGAGTAACACATTTTTCCCACCGGATTGGAAGTTTTTTAATTCCATCTTCGTAAAAAGTTCTCGGGCGTTCATTGAGCCATTGGAGCACGAAGGTCTCCACCGCAGAATCGTCTTCGAAACGCTGGCCTCAAGTGCCTCTTTGAGTGGCCCAAACAGGTGATAGTCGCAGGGTGATAAGTTTGGACTGTATGGGGGATGTTCCTTTGGTTCCCAGCCAATTTGATCGAGTTTAAGCCTCGTAGCGTTCGCCGAATGTGGTCGGGCATTATCGTGAAGAAGAATGACGTTTCTCGACGGTTTAGATTTCCTTTTCCTACGAAAAGACTGTTTTGCGGCCTCTAAAACATCGCAATAATATTGTGCATTTATTGTGCGTCGTTGATGGAGGAAATCGACGTGAAAGGCGCCTTGATTGTCGAAAAATACAGTGGCCATTACCTTCCCGGCCGACGATCGTGATTTGGCCTTCAGGTTTTCTACTGCTTCCCGTCCTTCGGCGAATTCCTTGTGCCAAGCAAAAACGCGAGCTCTTGACAGGGTCCTGTCCCCGTATTGAGACGTCAATCTACGAGAGATTTCAGTCGGATTGACCCCCTCCTTGGCCAAAAACTTAATAATAATTCTCTGCTCCACGGAAACGTGCACTTCACTCTCACTCATTGTATAGTTTTATACTGAAGGGTCCGAACGGAAATGTTGCCCGTCTACGCCCGTCCCAAACCTCCCAGACTACCTGAAACCCCACCCTTTAGAGTTCAATGTCCAACGGAAAAGTTTTTAGAAAGTCAGTCTCGTTTATATTTGATCAACCCTCGTATATGAAACGCCTGTAAAATGTCGCACGCCATTCGGTAATTAGATGAACTGGGGAGAACTAGGAAACTATAGATTTTATATGAAACGCCTGTAAACTGTAGATTTTATATGAAACGCCTGTAAAATGCTGCACGCCATTCGGTAATTAGATGAACTGGGGAGAACCAGGAAACTATAGATTTTATATGAAACGCCTGTAAAATTTTGTACGCCATTCGGTTAAGATGAACAGGGGAGAACTAGGAAACTATATATTTTATATGAAACGCCTGTAAAATGTTGTACGCCATTCGGTAATTAGATGAACAGGGGAGAACCAGGAAACTATAGATTTTATATGAAACGCCTGTAAACTGTAGATTTTATATGAAACGCCTGTAAAATGCTGCACGCCATTCGGTAATTAGATGAACTGGGGAGAACCAGGAAACTATAGATTTTATATGGAACGCCTGTAAACTGTAGATTTTATATGAAACGCCTGTAAAATGCTGCACGCCATTCGGTAATTAGATGAACTGGGGAGAACTAGGAAACTATAGATTTTATATGAAACGCCTGTAAACTGTAGATTTTATATGAAACACCTGTAAAATGTTGTACGCCATTCGGTAATTAGATGAACTGGGGAGAACCAGGAAACTATAGATTTTATATGAAACGCCTGTAAAATGTCGCACGCCATTTGGTAATTAGATGAACTGGGGAGAACCCGGAAACTGTAGATTTTATATGAAACGCCAGTAAAATGTTGTACGCCATTCGATAATTAGATGAACAGGGGAGAACCCGGAAAATATAGATTTTATATGAAACGCCTGTAAAATGTTGTACGCCATTCGGTTATTAGATGAACTGGGGGAACCCGGAAATTATAGATTTTATATGAAACGCCTGTAAAATGTTGTACGCCATTCGGTAATTAGATGAACTGGGGAGAACCCGAAAATTATAGATTTTATATGAAACACCTGTAAACTATAGATTTTATATGCAACGCCTGTAAAATGTTGTACGCCATTCGATAATTAGATGAACAGGGGAGAATCCGGAAAATATAGATTTTATATGAAACGCCTGTATGCAAAAATGTTGTACGCCATTCGATAATTAGATGAACTGGGAGAACCGGAAACTGTAGATTTTATATGAAACTCCTGTAAAATGTGTACGCCATTCGGTAATTAGATGAAAAATCAATTCTCCTTTTCTTATTGTGTCTGATAGTGTTTCAGTTTTTTGGTAAAGAGGATTGGGAAACGTAAAAATATAACTGTTAGCTTTCATGTTATTTGTTATGAGTATAGATATAGTTTTCAAGATGGAGGTTCTCGAAACGATCAACGAAAGTAGAATTGACAAGCTAGAGGAAAGCAGATCATTATACTGAATATAGTAAATTAAAACAGCATAATTTTTTATTTAAAAAAAGAACTTCAAAACTGAACTCGACTCGATTGTTTGTTATAAGCCTATTATTAGTATTCCGTAAAAAGAACTAACCTAACTATTAAAAGTGCTAATAATTATTAATTTTAATGCAGTTTTTGATACGAAATCATAGTTTTAAAAAAATAGGGAAAAGTAAAAAATTACTTTTGGAAATTCTTATCCATTATGTCAACGATATCGTATATTTAGAATGAAAGAATTGTGTTATTTATGATTTAAGAACATCAATACGTATCCTAGTTCTATGAACAAATAACTTAGTCTAACGTTACAGTGTACACTGTGTTTAAATGCATGTGCCAAGTATCTAGTGAAAATATTATTATTTTATTTATTTATTTTTTTTTTTTTAACGTCTGACTATTGTGCACACTTGGGCTAATGCAGACGATGGGATGATACATAAAATGCCAAGCCCTGGCCGGGAATCGAACCCGGGTCCTCGGATTGAAATTTAAGATTAAATAACGTCGGTAAATGTTTCATCACGTCAGTTGGACAGCTTGGAGCAATTAATACTATTATTTACTAACGTGCATTTATTAACCATACACCAATTCGCGGAATATATTACAAATATATTAAACAATATATTTAAACAATTTACAATTAAAGGAATATACAATTAAAGGAATATATTAAACAAATTAGAAATTCGTCGGTCGACTCAAAAACAACCTCAGCTGTAAAGTCCAGAAAGCGTGACGTCACGTCGTGCTGGCCGCTATTTACTTTTTAATAGTAAAACACTTTATTTGTTTATTGTCTCCTGGCCGCACTCCCCGCACTTCGTCTGCGATCGTAAACTTCGACCTTGTAATGTAACAAGTGTTTTTATTGCCATTGGGACCGGTCGAATGCAAATATATAGAGCATGAATTGCGAGGCCGAGCTGCGTAAATTATGTTTTCTTTTACTGCCCGAGTGATATAATACCGGAAATTTATTTTAGAACGGACAATCCGAAATTATAGACTTTATATGAAACGCCTGTAATATGTTGTACGCCATTCGGTAATTAGATGAACTGGGGAGAACCCGGAAACTGTAGATTTTATATGAAACGCCTGTAAAATGTTGTACGCCATTCGGTAATTAGATGAACTGGGGAGAACTAGGAAACTATAGATTTTATATGAAACGCCTGTAAAATGTCGCACGCCATTCGGTAATTAGATGAACTGGGGAGAACTAGGAAACTATATATTTTATATGAAACGCCTGTAAAATGTTGTACGCCATTCGGTAATTAGATGAACTGGGGAGAACCCGGAAACTGTAGATTTTACGAGGGTTGATCAAATATAAACGAGACTGATTTTTTAAAAAATTTATTGCTTACTTACAAATTATTCTTGATACAACTTATTTTTCTACATAGTCTCCCGCACGAGTAACACATTTTTCCCACCGGATTGGAAGTTTTTAATTCCATCTTCGTAAAAAGTTCTCAGGCGTTCATTGAGCCATTGGAGCACGAAGGTCTCCACCGCAGAATCGTCTTCGAAACGCTGGCCTCCAAGCGCCTCTTTGAGTGGCCCAAACAGGTGATAGTCGCAGGGTGATAAGTTTGGACTGTATGGGGATGTTCCTTTGGTTCCCAGCCAATTTGATCGAGTTTAAGCCTCGTAGCGTTCGCCGAATGTGGTCGGGCATTATCGTGAAGAAGAATGACGTTTCTCGACGGTTTAGATTTCCTTTTCCTACGAAAAGACTGTTTTGCGGCCTCTAAAACATCGCAATAATATTGTGCATTTATTGTGCGTCGTTGATGGAGGAAATCGACGTGAAAGGCGCCTTGATTGTCGAAAATACAGTGGCCATTACCTTCCCGGCCGACGATCGTGATTTGGCCTTCAGGTTTTCTACTGCTTCCCGTCCTTCGGCGAATTCCTTGTGCCAAGCAAAAACGCGAGCTCTTGACAGGGTCCTGTCCCCGTATTGAGACGTCAATCTACGAGAGATTTCAGTCGGATTGACCCCCTCCTTGGCCAAAAACTTAATAATAATTCTCTGCTCCACGGAAACGTGCACTTCACTCTCACTCATTGTATAGTTTTATACTGAAGGGTCCGAACGGAAATGTTGCCCGTCTACGCCCGTCCCAAACCTCCCAGACTACCTGAAACCCCACCCTTTAGAGTTCAATGTCCAACGGAAAAGTTTTTAGAAAGTCAGTCTCGTTTATATTTGATCAACCCTCGTATATGAAACGCCTGTAAAATGTCGCACGCCATTCGGTAATTAGATGAACTGGGGAGAACTAGGAAACTATAGATTTTATATGAAACGCCTGTAAACTGTAGATTTTATATGAAACGCCTGTAAAATGCTGCACGCCATTCGGTAATTAGATGAACTGGGGAGAACCAGGAAACTATAGATTTTATATGAAACGCCTGTAAAATTTTGTACGCCATTCGGTTATTTCGGAAACTATATATTTTATATGAAACGCCTGTAAAATGTTGTACGCCATTCGGTAATTAGATGAACTGGGGAGAACTAGGAAACTATAGATTTTATATGAAACGCCTGTAAATGTTGTGTTGTACGCCATTCGGTAATTAGATGAACTGGGAGAATTTGGAAACTATAGATTTTATATGGAACGCCTGTAAACTATAGATTTTATATGAAACGCCTGTAAAATGTTGTACGCCATTCGGTAATTAGATGAACTGGGGAGAACCCGGAAACTATAGATTTTATATGAAACGCCTGTAAAATGTTGTACGCCATTCGGTAATTAGATGAACTGGGGAGAACCCGGAAACTATAGATTTTATATGAAACGCCTGTAAAATGTATATACGCCATTCGGTAATTTGATAATTAGATGAACTGGGAGAACCCGGAAACTATAGATTTTATATGAAACGCCTGTAAAATGTTGTACGCCATTCGGTAATTAGATGAACTGGGAGAACCGGAAACTATAGATTTTATATGAAACGCCTGTAAAATGTTGTACGCCATTCGGTAATTAGATGAACTGGGGAGAACCCGGAAACTATAGATTTTATATGAAACGCCTGTAAAATGTTGTACGCCATTCGGTAATTAGATGAACTGGGGAGAACCCGAAAATTATAGATTTTATATGAAACACCTGTAAACTATAGATTTTATATGCAACGCCTGTAAAATGTTGTACGCCATTCGATAATTAGATGAACGGGGAGAATCCGGAAAATATAGATTTTATATGAAACGCCTGTAAAAATGTTGTACGCCATTCGGTAATTAGATGAACTGGGAGAACGATAATTAGATGAACTGGGGAAAACCCGGAAACTATAAATTTTATATGGAACGCCTGTAAAATGTTGTACGCCATTCGGTAATTAGATGAACTGGGGAGAACCCGGAAATTGTAGATTTTATATGAAACGCCTGTAAAATGTTGTACGCCATTCGGTAATTAGATGAACTGGGGAGAACCCGGAAACTATAGATTTTATATGAAACGCCTGTAAAATGTTGTACGTACCATTAGATAATTAGATGATTTTGGGAAACGCCTGTAAAAAACTATAGATTTTATATGAAACGCCTGTAAAATGTTGTACGCCATTCGGTAATTAGATGAACTGGGGAGAACCCGAAAATTATAGATTTTATATGAAACACCTGTAAACTATAGATTTTATATGCAACGCCTGTAAAATGTTGTACGCCATTCGATAATTAGATGAACAGGGGAGAATCCGGAAAATATAGATTTTATATGAAACGCCTGTAAAAAGTTGTACGCCATTCGATAATTAGATGAACTGGGGAGAACCCGGAAACTGTAGATTTTATATGAAACTCCTGTAAAATGTTGTACGCCATTCGGTAATTAGATGAACTGGGGAGAACCCGAAAATTACAGATTTTATATGAAACACCTGTAAACTATAGATTTTATATGCAACGCCTGTAAAATGTTATACACCATTCGGTAATTAGATGACCTGGAGAGAACCCGAAAATTATAGATTTTATATGAAACGCCTGAAAACTATAGATTTTATATGCAACGCCTGTAAAATGTTATACACCATTCGGTAATTAGATGACCTGGGGAGAACCCGAAAATTACAGATTTTATATGAAACACCTGTAAACTATAGATTTTATATGCAACGCCTGTAAAATGTTATACACCATTCGGTAATTAGATGACCTGGAGAGAACCCGAAAATTATAGATTTTATATGAAACACCTGAAAACTATAGATTTTATATGCAACGCCTGTAAAATGTTGTACGCCATTTGATAATTAGATGAACTGGGGAGAATCCGGAAAATATAGATTTTATATGAAACGCCTGCAAAATGTAACAACATTCGGTAATTAGATGAACTGATGAGAACCCGAAAACTATTTATTTTATATGAAAAGCCTGTAATATCTTGTACGCCATTCGGTAGTAAGATGAACTGATGAGAACCCGGAAACGTGTATCTAAAGGACGTGCACAGTACCGGAAGCACTCGTTGCACTTAGGAATTAAAATTACAGCTTTAATGATTACGTTTAAAACTTGTAAAGAGGGTACAGCCATAGAATAAACACTATTGACAAAAACGCAGAAAAATTATAAAGAAACTGCTGACATACAGTATGTGGTATATATATATATATATATATATATATATATATATATATATATATATATATATATATATATATATATATATATATAACAATATATTGGTATATATATTGTTAACGTCCGACTATTGTGCACACTTGGGCTAATGCAGATGGGATGATTTATAGCGTATTAAAATGTTAGCCCTGGCCGGAAATCGAACCCGGGTCCTCGGGGTGAAAGCTCAGTACGCTATCCACTAGGCCACCGAGGCGGCCTCCTCTGTAGTTATAAACAAGTAATGTAGAACTTGTTATCAGTTTAGATAAAAGCTTAGGGAAGAATTAGTTAAGTCGATTCTGAGGGGGGACTGTAAGGCCGTTTGAAGACCCGTCGGAAAGTTCCCAATGCTCCGAAAGGACACCCCAGCCAGACAGTGCTGGGGAGCAATGGATCGGCAGTTTACGCAGTAAGTAGACAGTGTTTGCGTACATTTCTTCCCCTTCTCTTTATGGGTTTAACAAATTGGAGCACAAATTTACAGAAATAAACTTTGAATATTATTTCTGGAAACATTTTGGATTATGTAGTAAAATAGTGTTAGTTCTTGGGTTGTTATCAAGTGTGGTTGTTGCCGATGTCAAAAAACGTTTCCTAAATTCAAATGATTTTGAAAATTCCAAGCGCTAATTTATGCAGTATTTAATGTTCACTAAGCTAGTGAAATCAAAATTTCAGTTAAAAAAATTTGTAAATTTGTAAGAAACTTGACATGGCTGCTGTTTTAAAACCGTTGGGCGAATTTTTGTGGTCAACGAAGTTGTCCAAGCTATTACCGTAACCTATTTATGAACCAAGTTTGAATCAAATCTTACCAAAATTGCGAACGCGTACTAAAACACACTCTCTCTCTCTCCCTCCCTCCCTCTCTCTCTCTCTCTCTCTTCCTCTATTCTAGAGTTCATGATCTAACACATTTCAATGTCCCCGGATTTTACCATAATGGCTGCTCAAATAGCTGATTTACCAACGGTAATTTGCTAATAAAATACCTGCGTATCACGAACGTAGAACAGCTGATTATCCTTATCTCAGAAGCACCAACCCCACTCGCTATAAAATACATTTACTGCATGTAGTTACACAGTGTACACGCTTCAAAGCTGTTTGAAACTGTTTCCGATAAGAGAGCAATGCCAGTGTACGCATGTCCACTTCACGTCCTACTAGATTTGTCTTGCTGATAACAATGACTTGATGGCTGTCTGTCGCCCACCCGTCCGCACTACTGCAACAATGGCAACACAAGTGCAGCAGGTATCGAAGTGGGATATAATTGTGTCGGTAGAACAATAACGAAAAGGCGAAACAACGAAAGTGACAGAATTACCCAATAAGAGCGTATAAAATACAAGGCGAAATGATTGTGTTGGCGAAATATGTCGAAGGTGAAATATCGGAAGCAAAAAATATATAAGAATATAAACTGTGAAATGCAGTTTCACAGATAGATAGAGCAACGCATCGTCGTTGCTGCATCATTTTTGCACGATTAAATTTCAAAAAAGCACGAAATTTCGAAAGCGTGAGAAATTCGTAAATAAAAGATTATAATGTGAATGATGTAATAATTCCATATGTAGAACAATGTCGAAAAGACGAAACGTCGAAAGTAATAGAATTTTTTTATAAAATAGTATAAAATACAAGGCGAAATAATTGTGTTGCCGAAATATATCAAAGGTGAAATATCGAAAGTAAAAAATGTATAAGAATATAAACGGTGAAATGTATAGATAGAGCAACGCATCGTCGTTGTTGCATCATTTTTACACGATGCAATTTCGAAGAGACACGAAATTTAGAAAGAGTGTGAAATTCGAAAATAAAAGATTATAATGTGAATGATATAATAATTCCATATGTAGAACAATATCGAAAAGACGAAACGTCGAAAGTAATATCCAATTAAAGTAATATCCATCGTCGTTGTTGCATCATTTTTGCACGATGCAATTTCGAAGAAGCACGAAATTTTGAAAGAGTGGGAAATTCGTAAATAAAAGATTATAATGTGAATGATGTAATAATTCCATATGTAGAACAATGTCGAAAAGACGAAACGTCGAAAGTAATATCCAATAAAAGTAATATCCATCGTCGTTGCTGCATCATTTTTGCACGATGCAATTTCGAAGAAGCACGAAATTTTGAAAGAGTGGGAAATTCGTAAATAAAAGATTATAATGTGAATGATGTAATAATTCCACACGTAGAACAATGTCGAAAAGACGAAACACCGAAAGTAATAGAATTTTCTAATAAAAGAGAACAAAATAGACGGCGAAACAATTTTGTTGGCGAACGGTATCAAAAAGGTGAACAGTGACAGTCAAAAGAATATAAAAGAGTATAAATTGTAAAATAAATTCATTGTTAGAGCAATGCACCATTTTTATGTGATTTCTAAATAGTCGCACATTGGGAAATAAGAGATTATAAAAGAAAGACGTAATAATTGCGTATGTAGAACAATGTCGAAAAGTCGAAACATCGAAAGTAACAGAATTTTCTGATAAAAGAGTATAAATATAAAGTGAAATAATTTTGTTGGCGAAAGATATCAGAAAAGTGAACATTGACAGTAAAATAATATAAAAGAGTGTAAATTGTAAAATAAATTCATTGTTAGAGCAATGCATCATTTTTATGTGATGCAATTTCGAAAATCACGAAATTTCTAAATATTCGTAATAAGAGATTATAAAAGAAATTATGTAATGTATGTAGAACAATGTCGAAAAGACGAAACATCAAAAGTAACAGAATTTTCTAATAAAAAATAAAATATAAGGTGAATTGTGTTGGCGGAAGATATGAAACATCGTAAGTAAAAGATATTTAAAAAATAAACAATTAATTAAATTCAGTGATAGAACAATGTAAAGAAGAAATTTTAAAAAAATCGGAATTTTTTAAATAAAATATTGTAAAAGAAATGACGTAATAATTTCTTATGTGGAACAACGTCGAAAAGACGAAACATCGAAAGTAACAGAATTTTCTAATAAAAGAATACAAAATAATTGTGTTGGCAGAAGATATTAAAATGTTAAAGATCGTCAGTAAAATAATATTAAAAAAATATAAACGGTGAAATAAATTCATTGATAAAACAATGTGGAGAAGGCGTAACTTCAAAGTGGAACTTTTTTAATAAAAACAAATATGTAATAATTTCTTATGTGGATCATTGTCGAATGGTGAAACATCGAAAGTAACAGATTGCTCTAATAAAAAAGTATAAAATACTAAGGGAAAATGTGCACCTTATTTTTAAATTTATTTGGATTGTTAGGATAAAAACCAATATTACTTAATTATTTATAATTTTATTATTCAACAGTTTTTACGTACTATTCAACAGCTGTTAATGGAAACTGATATTGAACACAGCTGAATATTGCCAATCATTTTTATACATATTTTTATCGTTTATAGCCATTCCTAAGCCTAAATTAAGAGAATTGTATAATGTTTCTTCAAATTCGTGCTCAGAGATGTGAAAAATACCAGTAACACCTTTTTGTCTCATGAAACGAGAACGAATCTAATCATGACACTCCCCGGATATGTTTCACAATCGCCTTAACTTCGTCGGGGAATTTCCGTTTCGCGCCTGATTAATTAGCAACAAAACATCAAAACGCGTTCCATCCAACAATTAAAGCTAGTTTGTGCTTGCGCTAATCACAACATTGTGACTTTCAAAACGCACAGACGAAATCAATCCACAAGACGTGCGCAACTAATTACATTTCCACAGTGTCATTGCGCACGCTACGCTCGTGGTACTGCCAGGCAATGAGCAATGCTAATTGTGAAACTATCCAATGCCGACCTTTAACGCATGCCTTTAATTGGGTTATCCTATCTGTGATTCTGCGTTATTAGGCGTTTCATTAGTGCGGGTTTCTGCCCGTTCGTTGCCTTCATTAACTATTAATTACTGTTAATTTTAACACTAGTACTGTACTTATAATATTGTATATAACGTAGGTAATTATTGTAAAGGTCTCGGAGTGGTTATAACTTTGTAGACGGGACTTATGCCAATAATGGAAGCTAATTATACCATAACTTAATAATTAATTATAAATATGCAAGGAAATTAGTACAATTTGCTTCACGATCTATGCGTTTTTACGTATCTGTATCAATAAATCCACAAACGTTCGTATCTTTTGATCAGATTGCCGAGGTATATTTTATTTAGGGCGTCATCCTACCGTCAGAATGTACCTGGAAATTATGCGTTCACTAGCCATGAAAACTACGTTAAAAGGGAGCAGGAATACGACGCTGGACTCAGGAAAATGGTGATAGAGAGTGATACGAAGAATGCCGTACTGGAGGGAGGACCAACGAACCACGATTTTAGGCAAGATCCTTTGTAGTTGGAAAAACAACCAACAAACAATACCGGGGTTGGAGAATCCGTTCTGCAGGGAGAACAGATAATGTTTTAGGTGAGATTCATTTCGTACTGAAAGAATAACCAACAGACCACGGCAGGGATTACAGCATTTGTGCTGAAACATCAACTAATAGACCAAGGTTTAGGTGAGATTCGTTTCATGCTGGAAGAATAACCAAAATACCACGACAGGGATTACAGGATTTGTGCTGGAGGGTCAAACAATAGATCAATGTTTGGGTGAGATTCATTTCGTGCTGAAAGAATAACCAACATACCACGGCAGGGATTACAGGATTTGTGCTGAAGCTTCAACCAATAGACCCAAGGTTTAGGTGAGATTCTTCAGTGCTGGAAAGACAACAAACAGACCACGACAGGAATTACAGAATTTGTACTGAAGCAACAACCAATAGACCCAAGGTTTAGGTGAGATTCTTTAGTGCTGAAAAGGCAATCAATAGAAAAATACCGGGGTTAGAGAATGCGTTTTGAAGGAAGAACAAACAGACAACAATTTAGGTGAGATTAATTTCGTGCTGGAAGAATAACCAACATAACAAGACAGGGATTACAGGATTTGTGCTGAAGCGTCAACCAATAGATCAAGGTTAAGCTGAGATCCTTTAGTGCTGAAAAGGCAATCAATAGAAAAATACCGGGGTTAGAGAATGTGTTTTGAAGGAAGAACAAACAGACAACAATTTAGGTGAGATTAATTTCGTGCTGGAAGAATAACCAACATAACAAGACAGGGATTACAGGATTTGTGCTGAAGCGTCAACCAGTAGACCAAGTTTAAAGTGAGATCTTTAGTGCTGAAAAGGCAATCAATAGAAAAATACCGGGGTTAGAATGCGTTTTGAAGGAAGAACAAACAGACAACAATTTAGGTGAGATTAATTTCGTGCTGGAAGAATAACCAACATAACAAGACAGGGATTACAGGATTTGTGCTGAAGCGTCAACCAATAGACCAAGATTAAGGTGAGATCCTTTAGTGCTGAAAAGGCAATCAATAGAAAAATACCGGGGTTAGAGAATGCGTTTTTGAAGGAAGAACAGACAACAATTTAGGTGAGATTAATTTCGTGATGAAAGAATAACCAACATAACAAGACAGGGATTACAGGATTTGTGCTGAAGCGTCAACCAATAGACCAAGATTAAGGTGAGATCCTTTAGTGCTGAAAAGGCAATCAATAGAAAAATACCGGGGTTAGAGAATGCGTTTTGAAGGAAGAACAAACAGACAACAATTTAGGTGAGATTAATTTCGTGCTGGAAGAATAACCAACATAACAAGACAGGGATTACAGGATTTGTGCTGAAGCGTCAACCAATAGACCAAGATTAAGGTGAGATCCTTTAGTGCTGAAAAGGCAATAAATAGAAAAATACCGGGGTTAAAGAGTGCGTTTTGAAGGAAGAACAAACAGACAACAATTTAGGTGAGATTAATTTCGTGCTGGAAGAATAATTAACATAACACAAACAAGGTTGGAGAATCCACTCTGAAGAGATAACGTTAGAATAACAGACAACGTTAGGCCAAATTCATTTCTTGCTGGAAGGATGACCAGATCACCACAGGGATTAAGGGATTTCTGCTGAAGGGACAACCAACAGACCTCGTTTTAGGTGAGATTCCTTTCGTGCTGGAAGGACGACCAACATACCACGACCGGGATTGGAGAATCCCGTTCTGAAGGAAGAAACACACCAAGGCGTAGATGAGAGTCCTGTCGTACTGGATGGATAATCAACAGACCACGACCGGGGTTGAAGATTCTGTGCCGATGGTACAACCAGAAAACTGCGGTTTAGGTACGATTCCTTTCGTTCTGGAAGGACAACCAACAGACGAAGTGAGATTACTGTCATGCTGGAGCGACAACTAAAATCACGACAGTGGAGGTTATTAAATAGACCATGACACGGGACTTTTAGGAAGAGTGTGTAGCATGATAACATTAAAGACCGATTACTTGGTTTGGAAAATATATAATACAAACAGAAGAACTGAACGGTGTTCAGGCAACACTGTGAAAGAATTTTAGTACTAATGGTAACAGGGGCATTAATTTATAGTCCGAAAAGGAAGAGAGGGGAAGTTGGTTCTGTTCTCTCCTGGTGACTTGTAACTATGTTTATTTGTAAATTAATGTATAATGTAAAAATAAACGTTTAATAATAAACAAAATGAAATAAACTTTAAAAAATAATAAAATACTTTTAATAATTATAAAATTTTGTAAAAATATGATACGATTTTAATGAAATTTATACTGCACAAAATTCCCTGAACAACGACTGTATTCATACCCGCCTGATTTCACACGATAAAATAGATATAAGGAGTAATTACTGTTTACGTCCTGACCAGAAGTACCGTAGTCCTTTTAAGTAGGACGTAATTATTCCGTCGTAATCAGCATTAATGGAGCCATTTTTTTCAACGCCGAGGGCTTGAACCCGCCAACAAATTGACGCGCTAATTAGTGAGCATATTGGGTAATGCAATGATTAACGGTAAGTTTGCGCAAGCACTTTGCAAGAGTTAGTTTGGCGTTTGTATATATTTTGAAAATGTGTTTATATTTAAGAACTGGGTTAGTGTGGAAGGTGTTGGGTTGTATCTATTTCTCTGGAATTACCTGAAACAATCTTTTTTTGTCCTAAAACTTGAGAAGTAAGTGCGTTTCACTTCTTCTATGTAGCCAAGTTAAAAATTATTAATTATTACATAATTTATGGTAGTTGCTTTATTATCTCCATAAAACTATCAGAAATACACATTAACAGTTTTACAGTAAAACTAACCGAAATAACTATAACAGTTTCACAATAAAACTATCCGAAATAACTATAACAGTTTCACAATAAAACTAACCGAAATAACTATTAACAGTTTCACATTAAAACTATCCGAAAAAATTATTAACAGTTTCACAATAAAACTAACCGAAATAACTATTAACAGTTTCACAATAAAACTAACCGAAATAACTATTAACAGTTTCACAATAAAACTAACCGAAATAACTGTTAACAGTTTCACAATAAAACTAACCGAAATAACTATTAACAGTTTCACAATAAAACTAACCGAAATAACTGTTAACAGTTTCACAATAAAACTAACCGAAATAACTATTAACAGTTTCACAATAAAACTAACCGAAATAACCAATAATAGTTTCACAATAAAATTATCCGAAATAACTATTAACATTTTCACAATAAAACTATCCGCGATAATAACTATTAACAGTTTCACAATAAAACTAACCGAAATAACTATAACAGTTTCACAATAAAACTAACCGAAATAACTATTAACAGTTTCACAATAAAACTAACAGAAATAACTATTAACAGTTTCACAATAAAACTATCCGAAATAACTTTAACAGTTTCACAATAAAACTATCCGAAATAACTATTAACAGTTTCACAATAATACTATCCGAAATAACTATTAACAGTTTCACAACAAAACTAGTCTATCTGAAATAAAACCACAATAAAACCATAAGAAATAACTATTAACAGTTTCACAATAAAAATATCCGAAATAACTATTAACAGTTTTACAATTAAATCTATCCGAAATAACTATTAACAGTTTCACAACAAAACTATCTGAAATATCTACAACAGTTTCACAATAAAACTAACCGAAATAACTATACCAGTTTCACAGTAAAACTAACCGAAATAACTATTAGCAGTTTCACAATAAAACGATCAGAAATAAATATTAACACTTTCATAATAAAACTAACCGAAATAACTATAACAGTTTCACAATAAAACTAACCGAAATAACTATTAACAGTTTCACAATAAAACTATCCGAAATAATTTTAACAGTTTCACAATAAAATTATCCGAAATAACTTTAACAGTTTCACAATAAAACTGTCCGAAATAACTATTAACAGTTTCACAATAAAACTATCCGCGATAATAACTATTAACAGTTTCACAATAAAACTATCCGAGATAATTTTAACAGTTTCACAATAAAATTATCCGAAATAACTTTAACAGTTTCACAATAAAACTGTCCGAAATAACTATTAACAGTTTCACAATAATACTCTCCGAAATAACTATTAACAGTTTCACAATAAAAATATCCGAAATAACTATTAACCGTTTTACAATAAATAAATCTATCCGAAATAACTATTAACAGTTTCACAACAAAACTTGTCTATCTGAAATAAAACCACAATAAAACCATAAGAAATAACTATTAACAGTTTTATTTATTGTAAACAATAAATAAATCTATACGAAATAACTATTAACAGTTTCACAACAAAACTATCTGAAATATCTACAACAGTTTCACAATAAAACTAACCGAAATAACTATACCAGTTTCACAGTAAAACTAAGGAAAATAGTAATAATAAGTTCCACAATAAAACTTGTTAAAGTAATGAAGTTGATTATTTTCCAAAAAAAAACCCGAAAACACGATGATTAGTTTTAAAATAATACTTGTCTACTTAGCAAAGTTCATCAGTTTCACAATAAAACTAACAGAAATCACTAGGTGCTCAATTTCACAATAAAACTTGCCGACACGGCCGATTTGATCATTTTCTCAACAAAACGCCGACAACAAATGTTATCAGTTTCACAACGGCAACATTTTAACGCATGCGTACACTATTATTACTCGGCTAATCACAATAATTCCCAAGCTTAACGAACGAAGCAAATCACTCAATACTACAACAATGTACTTACAACAACTTACCAACCTATAAACATGTCCTAACACGTAACAAAGCATACATAAAACATTTCCGTATCTGAATACATAATGTACTTTAATACAGCATTTATCTCGGTCATATTTCTCGACATGCGTTAAATTAATTAAAACTATAATTCAGCTGAAAGAGAAACGACTCGGGTAACTGGAGTCGGCATTGTGGACGATGCTAATTGGCGAGCATTGGTGTTCGTTATCAAGGAAACTTCGCCCACTGTCGTCCATTTTGTTAATTAACTGACTGGATTCAGGGTGTCGTGTATTGTCTTAACATAACGTTCGGATTTATGAAGATTACTACGGTAATGTAGGCGCGTTATTAATTGTGACTGGGATGGGAAAGACGGAATATTCCGTTGTGAAACATTGCTTTGAGTTACGTTGTTAGGACTTGTGTTCTACTCTGAACGGTAATAAAGTCTCCGAGCCTTTTTAGCGAGTTTCTATTAGAAAAATGAACTATTAGTTTTTTTAGCAATATTTGATCTTGCAGCTGCCATCGTGATAAGACCGACAAGCAGTATTTTTAAATGACCACCGATCCTGACCGTTAAATCACTTTTTAAAGATTTGTTAAAATTTATAAACGAATTGTTATTCAAAAGTACGGGGAATTTGATCGCGCGTGAACCATTTGTGTTATTATTTTCTTGCGAAGTTTGAATCAAGTCCGACCAAAATAGCGAACAAGAATCCTTTAGTGGGGTGTACTTCGTACTCCAGTACGCTATGCCAAATTAATGACACTACAGTTATGAATTAATTTTGTTTTTTAATTACATATTAGGGCGTCATAGAAAACGTCCTTTTTTTAACGTCGGACTATTGTGCACACTTGGGCTAATGCAGACGATGGGATGATTTATAGCGTATGAAAATGCCAAGCCCTGGCCGGGAATCGAACCCGGGTCCTCGGGGTGAAAGCCTAGTACGCTATCAACTAGGCCACCGAGGCGGCAAGAAAATAGAAAACGTCCAGGAGACGTTTAAAGGCCGTTTAAAATACTTTAGTCAGTGGATTGTCCAAAAATCTTTAGAAGACACGTCCCCTTGTAGAACTCAAATGGACTGCTGAACTTTATGCTTACCCCACCGTCGAAATCTACCAGAATACAATTGTTCTGCATTGATCAGGTAACGATCGTCTGTATACCTTGTTAAACACACTGTAACTCTCCAGCAGTGGGGGAAAAGGTATGCTACTAGAACATCAGCCGTAGCAAAGTGACACCGCCATCTTTGCAGTGGTTCTTTATCGCTTCACGTTTAAAATTTACAATTCAATCATAGATCAGCGTATACTGAATTAACTGGCGGTGTTGATGATGAAAGAATTCTGTGCTACTGAGTTTAAATGTTACCAATGAATAAACAAACTATTGAATTAGCACATTAAAATGTTTTGACCACAAAAAAAATAACTGCAATATTAGACTAATAGGCAATGGTTTGAAAAACTATTCTTCTTCAATTACGAGATATACCCAAAAGTTTAGGGAATTTGAATTCCTCGTGCGAATTCTTTGTGGTATGACCTGCTGCCGGTACAACAGGCAAGGAGTACTCTTTGTGCATTAATGTGCCAATATCTCAGAAGGTTAGAAGTTGCGTTCTTTTAGTTTCGTGAGTTTCTGTAACGTTGTGTTTTAATGTTACAGCGATCTTTGAACTTAAGTAAACGAAAGATTTTAAAGAGCAAAGAACCTGAGTCAAATTTTACTACAAGCTTTACAAAACTGCGGCAGATACTAATTGCATTGCTTGTGGAAGCATTTGATGACAATGTTATGAGTCAAAGTGAAACGTTTTTGTGGTACAAACGCTTCAAATATGAACGAATGTCCTGAACGTTCAGGAGAACAACACCGGAGAACATCGCGAAAGTGCGAGAGGCTATTGTTGCAGATCGAAGACGAACGATCGTGATGTTTGTGTGATCATATGAATGTCGTACGGGGCCGTGCAACGCGTCGTGTCGCACAATATGGGGCTTCGGACTCATTGCTGAAAAATTTTTGTACCGAGACTTGCTGAGCAGCGACCGAAAAGATCACCGCATTGGTGTCTGTACTGTACTGAACACTACAGCAACAGATGACCCCCCCCCCAAAGTCATCTTCAATGTTGTTACCGGTGATGACATTTACGATTATGACCCTGAAATTTAGCAGTAGTCGTCGCAATGGATATATAAAATATAAGTCGTATAAATAAACATAATATAGTGTATATAAATTAAAAGGTCTAAGATATGAGCCCTCTCTCTCTCTCTCTCTCTCTCTCTCTCTCTCTCTCTCTCTCTCTCTCTCTCTCTTCTCTCTCTCTCTCCTTTCTCTTTCTCTCTTTATATATATATATATATATATATATGAACGAATTTCATCGAAATTGGTCATTAAGTTTAGTGTCCAGTTTTGATTAAACAGAAGGACAGATATCCATATGAAAACCAATCTTTACAACCTAGTAGGTGAAGATTAGTTGAACGTGTTTAACTTTGCTTGTAGCTGATGAGGCAGGGTAAGGTGCATGGAGGCAACCCATGCACTTCTAAAAACATTGATTCTTCTGTATGTTTACTGTGTCGAATTTATTTTAGTGCAGCAAAACATAAGTATATTAAAGTAGGTATATATATATATATATATATATATATATATATATATGTGTGTGTGTGTGTGTGTGTGTGTGTACGTATTCTTATATATATATATATATATATATATATATTTATTTATTTATTTATTTCATTATTTATTGGCCTGCAATTAGTTCGCCTATTAAAAGCAACTTTTATCATTAAATTAGATATAGGACCAATGTTTTTAGTGTGACTAGTACAACTTTGATCAGAGCAAGATTATACTGCGACAACTATAGGCAAATTGAAATCGAATAAACGAATAAATCACGGAAATGAAAAACGAATAAATCAAGGAAATTGAAAACGAATTAATTAAACTGAAAACGAATAAATCAAGAAAACTGAAAAAGAATAAATCAAGGAAATTGAAAACAAATAAATAAAGGAAAATTGAAAACTAATGAATCAAGGAAATTAAAAACTAATAAAACAAGAAAATTGAAAACGAATAAATTGAAAAAAAACTGAAAACGAATAAATCAAGGAAATGAAAACGAATAAATCAAGGAAGTTGAAAACGAATAATTAAAAAAAATGAAAATTTTAATACAAATAAAGAAACTAGAAATGAATAAATCATGGAAACTGGAAATGAATAAATCAAGAAAATTATAAACGAATACATGAAGAAAATTGAAAAAAATTAATCAAGGATATTGAAAACGAATAAATCAAGGAAATTGAAAATGAATAAATCAAGGAAATTGAAAACGAATCAATTAATCTGAAAACGAATAAATCAAGAAAACTGAAAAAGAATAAATCAAGGAAATTATAAACGAATACATGAAGAAAATTGAAAAAAATGAATCAAAGATATTGAAAACGAATAAATCAAGGAAATTGAAAACGAATAAATAAAGGAAAATTGAAAACTAATAAATCAAGGAAATTAAAAACTAATAAGACAAGAAAATTGAAAACGAATATATTGAAAAAAACTTAAAACGAATAAATCAAGGAAATGAAAACGAATAAATCAAGGAAGTTGAAAACGAATAATTAAAAAAAAAATGAAAATTTTAATACAAATAAAAGAAACTGGAAATGAATAAATCATGGAAACTGGAAATCAAGGAAATTGAAAATAAAGAAATCAAAGAAACTGAAAACGAATAAATCAAGGTACGTATGTTGAGGAAAAGTAAAATCGAAGCAACCATTTTCACAAGAACGTGGCTAAATTCTGTGTTCCTTTCACAAACCGCTTCGCACCATCCCACGCTTCGCTTTCATTTCCCCGTTTACGTCCGGAGTGACAAAGAATGAATAATTCACGAACGTGCGGCGACCACGAAGTGTATATAATTACACATTTATTGATTTTAAATTTAATCCCCAGTAACGCCCGACAAATTTCAATCGCCCAAGCCTACGTGAGATAGAATCAAAGCGACCAGATAACGCTCGCATAGCTTGTGTGGCATTTTATTTAAATTTGACAAGAACAATGAGTCCGTGATAATGCGTTCGAGTTATAACGATCCGCGAATCGATTATCGATACTTAATTATTTCTGCTTGATTAGTTTGCATCTGATAAAACGGCACTGTTCAAGTAACAACAATCATCGCGACACGCAGCTGTCTCGCTTATGCAATAGTAACAACATTTAGATCTAAAACAACAAAAACAAACGATTATATAAAAACTACTGAACATTCTTTAAAACTTTTATACTTTTTTGAAACTATTTTTTTTTAATTTCCATTAATGTTGATTGAATTTTTAATTTGCAGATTTTTAAAATCTATCGTTTTACACACGATACAGTGCTGTGGTACTATAGAGTATACTATCTCACAACCATTTAACTAGAGTATACCATCTTACTACCATTTAACTAGAGTATACCATCTTACTACCATTTAACTAAGGTATACCATCTTACTACCATTTAACTAGAGTATACCATCTTACTACCATTTAACTAGAGTATACCATCTTACTACCATTTAACTAAGGTATACCATCTTACTACCATTTAACTAGAGTATACCATCTTACTACCATTTAACTAGAGTATAACATTTTACTACCATTTAACTAGTTTATAACATCTTAGTACCATTTAACTAAGGTATACCATCTTACTACCATTTAACTAGAGTATACCATCTTACTACCATTTAACTAAGGTATACCATCTTACTACCATTTAACTAGAGTATACCATCTTACTACCATTTAACTAGAGTATAACATTTTACTACCATTTAACTAGTTTATAACATCTTACTACCATTTAACTAAGGTATACCATCTTACCACAGTTTAACTAGAGTATACCATCTTACTACCATTTAACAACAGTATACCATCTTACTACAATTTAAATTGAGTATACCATCTTACTACCATTTAACTCGAATATACCATTTAACTAGAGTATACCATCTTACTACCATTTAACTAGAGTGTACCATCTTACTACCATTTAACTAAAGTATAACATTTTACTACCATTTAACTAGTTTATAACATTTTACTACCATTTAACTAAGGTATACCATCTTACTACCATTTAACTAGAGTATACCATCTTACTACCATTTAACTAGAGTATAACATTTTACTACCATTTAACTAGTTTATAACATCTTACTACCATTTAACTAAGGTATACCATCTTAATACCATTTAACTAGAGTATACTAACTTACTACCATTTAACTAGTTTATAACATCTTACTACCATTTAACTAAGGTATACCATCTTACTACAGTTTAACTAGAGTATACCATCTTACTACCATTTAACAAGAGTATACCATCTTACTACAATTTAAATAGAGTATACCATCTTACTACCATTTATCTAGAGTATACCATCTTACTACCATTTAACTAGAGTATACCATCTTATTACCATTGAACAAGAGTATACCATTTAACTAGAGTAAACCACCTTACTACCATTTAACTAGAGTATATACCATTTTACTACCAGTTGTGGTATCATTTTGCTACCCAAATTAGTACGTATTCGGCAGCACCAAACCGTCACATTAACTGAGATACGAATCAGCTTCAAATGAGACACAAATTGTAAAACCGTGTTCAAATTTTTCAATTCATCATAAGCCGTCGATAACGATCTACATTTGGCGGTTGTATGTTGATCACAACGGTGGAAAACAATATAAAAATAACTAAGTTATGACTTTTTTTAAAATATTTAAATTATTATTATTTTTATAATATTAAAAAAATATGGCATGTTGATGAACTCGTCCAAACGATTACAAAAATAAATAAATAAACAAACAAAAACACACACAAACACGCGCGCGCGCATACAAACAAACAACACACACACACACACACACACACACACACACACACAAAATGTAGGCAAAATCAGGCGTAAAAATAGCATCAACGTTTTTATGTACCTCACTGATTTAGGTAAATTGAACAAATAAATATTCTTAAACTTTATAAACACTTTACACCCCTTGTTTCACAATAAATACGCCACGCTAATGGTTTTATATTAAAAATGCGTGTTGGAAACAGCGTAAGATCAAAACCTGACCCCTGCAGCAGTCCGCCGGGCATTAATACAAACAAGTACTCAACCACTGGTGTATCGACGGCCAGCTTCCTCTCTAATGGAATTAACATATAAGGTAACCCGATGCCGGGTGACCCAGTGGGTAAGGGTCTGAACTTTGACCCGCGTCATTCCGATATACAAATTTATGCGCATCTTGACTTCCGCGCTAAGTGGCGACTTTTCCCGTACGCGATGCGTGTTTTATTCCCGCAAGTTTTCGGTTTTGGGTGTTGAGGGAAATTGCAAAAAATAAAAATGTGCAAACTTACAAAAACTTTCTCGCGTCCTGTTATTTCCGTAAAAATCCGGTCGGAAATTAAAGGGACTTTATAAATTTCTTACGCCTTTCTTGAAATTTACCTTTTCGGTAAATGTTTCGGTACTCATATATAACACAGATTTGACGAGATTCTGAATAACTAGTAATTAGTAATTAGTAATGAAGTTTCTTTGACAGATTTCAAAAAATATTTTTATTATTTCCATAAAAATCCGGTCGGAAGTTAAAGGGTCTTTATAAATTTCTTACGCCTCTCTTGACATTTACGTTTTCGGTAAATGTTTCAGTACTCATATATAACACATATTTGACGAGATTCTGAATAACTAGTAATTAGTAATTAGTAATGAAGTTTCTTTAACATATCTCAAAAAATATTTCTATTATTTCCATAAAAATCCGATCGGAAGGTAAAGGGTCTTTATAAATTTCTTACGCCTCTCTTGACATTTACCTTTTCGGTAAATGTTTCGGTACTCATACATAACACATATTTGACGAGATTCTGAAAAACTAGTAATCAGTAATTAGTAATAAAGTTTCTTAGACAGATCTCAAAACATATTTCTATTATTTCCATAAAAATCCGGTCGGAAGTTAAAGGGTCTTTATAAATTTCTTACGCCTCTCTTGAAATTTACGTTTTCGGTAAATGTTTCGGTACTCATACATAACACATATTTGACGAGATTCTGAATAACTAGTAATTAGTAATTAGTAATAAAGTTTCTTTGACAGATCTCAAAAAATATTTCTATTATTTCCATAAAAACCCGGTACGGAAGTAAAAGAGTCGTTATAATTTTTTTTACGTTTCTCTTGAAAATGTTTCGATTACTCATATATAACCAAGATTTGACGAGGTCCTGAATAACTAGTAATTAGTAATTAGTACTACTAATATAGTAGTGTAATTAATACTACTAGGAAGAGATGTGAAACAGGTAGATGTTTGCCGAAATTTCAATTTAGCTAGTTCGTCCGTCGATATTGAGCAATTAAAATAAAATAATGATGGCCTATAATGAAGGGAATAGCTTCAAGAAAATTCGGAAGTCAGAATTTGAAGGAATTGATAAAACGGTTCTGCAGTAGTTTCGGAAAAAATTGTTTTTTTCAACTTCACTATTTCATTCATACAGAGGGCCCCGCAGGGGGTGCCGACTAGCTACACCTTTTGAGAGGATTTAGACGTCCCTCGCAGTACCCGAGTCTTAAGACACACTTACACTTATAACACTACATTTACGACTTTAACACTTTACACTCACACTTACATTTAGGGAGGCGATAATAGCCTCAATGTGCTCTTCATCTTAAATTAAAAAAAAAAATCATACAGAGGTATTTAATGAATATTGATTTTTAAAGACTTAATACCTCAAATTAAAAATAATTGTTAACATAATGTATTACATGTTTTACAAATAGAAATCATTTTATACGTTTTGGTTGAGCTCTCTACAGCGAAAATCTCTTTATAGCAGCGGAAAGTAACGTGCTTTTAAATGCCGCTATAGAGAGATTTTACTGTATTTACATTTTACTACTTTCACTTCCGCATATTTCATTACTTATTTTTAGTTTTGTTATAATTAAAATCACTACAAAAAATGTAGAGTATTATAATTTTTTTCAATATATATATATATATAGGCCGCCTCGCTGGCCTAGTTGATAGCGTACTGGGCTTTCACCCCAAGGACCCGGGTTTGATTCCCGGTCAGGACTTAGCATTTTCATACGCTATAAATCATCCCATCGTCTGCATTGACCCAAGTGTGCATAATAGTCGGACGTTAAACACTATATGTATGTATATACACATATATTGTTGAGGCCAACGTTGATAAAAGTAACGTAAAACTAAACACTACTTTCTTCCTCCGATTACCAAAAACACAATTACTAGTAGACAACAATGTAGGCCTCCTTATCACTTTGAATTTAATAAACTAACTTGACTAGTTTACTTTATACATAAAATTTTATCAAAATTCGATTATCTGATTTTCAAAAATTATACTAATTTTGTAGTACATTTTGATGACTCTTGAACCCGATTTTCTGGACATACCCTACAGTAACTTTTACGTTTTCTTAAGGTATGATACTTACGAATTATATTTGTGAAAAATTTAATAAAAATCGTTACAGCTGATTTTAAAACAATTCGAAATTACCAGATTTGTTCGCCAATTTGTGCGCAAACTGACCAACATATCGAATTTCATCATAACCACACAAAGGGACCAACTAATACCACTTTTTAGAACCATATTATCTAGAAACGTATAGGTGTAGCAAAACTCTAACGATAAAATTTTCCGTTTAGACGCCAATACTGTTTATTGTTAAGTATTAAACGCGCTAATAGAAAAATGTACTAGTCACAAAACACTCGATTCAGTTGACGCACTACGCATTGCTTTTAATACTCCAATGATGTGTTGGCATACTGTTAAATAGGGTAGAAAGTGAGCACGTGTTTCGCCGCTATACAGAGATTCCTGGAATTTAGTTGGCCTCAGTAGAGAAACTTACAATACATGTATTTACTATAGGAAGGGACCAACATATTTTCCGTTATAGAGAGATTTCCGTTATAAAGAGATTTGCAATAGAGAGATTTTACTGTATTGCTTTTATTGTTACGGCTAAAACAAAGTACAGAATTACAAATTGTTTAGAATATTGTACTGGACAAACCGGAACACTGTAAGCATGTATTACCAATACTAGTAAAGTATAACAATACAATTTTACTCTCGAACAATACGGATCGAAATGTAAGGTTATGTTTATTATACAGCCAGAAATAGGGTAGAAAGTGCGCACGTGTTTCGCTGCTATAGAGAGATTCCTGGAATTTTGTTGGCTTCAGTAGGGAAAATTACAATAGCCTACATGTATTTACTATAGGAATGAGAAGGGACCAACACATTTTTCCGTTATAAAGAGATTTGCAATAGAGAGATTTTACTGTATTGCTTTTATTGTTACGGCTAAAACAAAGTACAGAATTACAAATTGTTTAGAATATTGTACTGGACAAACCGGAAAATTGTAAGCATGTATTACCAATAAGTAAAGTATAACAATACAATTTTACTCTCGAATCATACGGATCAAATGTAAGGTTATGTTCATTATACGGCCAGAAATAGGGTAGAAAGTTTCGCCGCTATAGAGAGATTCCTGGAACTTTGTTGGCTTCAGTAGAGAAACTTACAATACATGTATTTACTATAGGAAGGGACCAACACATTTTTCCGTTATAGAGAGATTTCCGTTGTAAAGAGATTTGCAATAGAGATAGATTTTACTGTGTTGTTTCTATTCTCGCGGCTAAAACAAAGGACACAATTCTAAATTGTTTGGAATATTGTACCGAACAAACCGGAACACTGTACCAATAATACTGGTAAAGTTTAAAAATACAACTTTACTCGCAAACAACACGGAACAAATGTAAGGTTATGTTCATTATACGGCCAGAAATATGGTAGAAAGTTTCGCTGCTATAGAGAGATTCCTGGAACTTTGTTGGCTTCAGTAGAGAAACTTACAATACATGTATTTACTATAGGAATGGGAAGGGACCAACACATTTTTCCGTTATAGAGAGATTTACGTTATAGATTCGCAAAAAAGGGAGTCTACTGTACAGAAGTGCAGTTACTTGTAGAAGTTGGCAGTAAAGCAAAAAAATCAATATACTTAATCGTATTTGGATTTGTTGATTTCCGTTGGTATTTTCCGAAACTTACATCCTTGTTACCCCGCTGAATGTGAGAAAGTTTGTGCGATTTTACGAACCGTTTATTTAAATTGTCCGTATAATATAAAAACCGTTTGTAAGTTGCAGGCAGCGTGAAGTAATAACACAGCCGCGACTCGGAGCTGAATACAAACAGCTTATTCAAAGAACAGAACCGGCGCGTAGCAAACACCTCGCGGAACACCTACCCCTGCATTATCGCAGGATTTATTCATTTAACTACGCGCATGCGCTCGCTAAAACAATAAAGCCGGACGAAAACGCGCGGCGTAAAGCCGTCGGCGCACAAAGCCCGGCAGCGTGTCATTATTCCCGCGCCGCGTGAATCCGCCGCTGTCTACCCTCAGATTGTATATACAATATAACGCAGTCTTATTGAATGGCAATTTGCAATTCAGATGTTTATTTTGAATAGCTCATTGTGCCGCGATGCGAAGCCGGGACGCTCGTTCCTCTCCTTGGGACACGCGAGTGTAAACCCGTTAATTGACAACAGTCGATTGTGAACAGTAAATAAATCGATATTACGTATGCAGCGCGGGTGTTTAGTCGATATTAATACCGCGAGAACAGGGAAGTACGAGTGCGTGTGAAATTACTGCGAACTGATTAGCGGAGTATTAAATTCGCGTTGAGTTTTATGAGTTGCTTTTAAATTTCGGTTTCTTTTGATAAAAATACCTTTACGCGATCAATTATTTCAAAATTTCCAAATAACATTTGAACATAAAATTATGAAAATTCTACGTAGTAAATTCATTACTAGTAAATTGCCGCCTCGGTGGCCTAGTGGATAGCGTACTAGGCTTTCACCCCGAGGACCCGGGTTCGATTCCCGACGAGAGCTTGGCATTTTCATACGCTATAAATCATCCCATCGTCTGCATTAACCCAAGCACAATAGTCGGACATTAAACACCAAAAAAAAAAAAAAAAAAAATACTAGTAAATTTAAGAAATATGGAGAGAAAACAGAAAGAAGGCCCAATTTTGTCAAAGAACTTAGGACAAACATTATTTTTTCCCTAGGAAAGTTACATAACCTAGTTCCGCTTAGTAACATTCAGGCTAAATTCCTGAACTTCCCTCCCGGCTTTGAAACAACCTATGCCTGCGAACCTAGTTCACAATTCTCCCGTCCACCAATACTCGCTTCTGATTGGTTGCTCGGGTCTAAAGTACGCTATATTATTACATATCTGCCCACAACTTCGCATCTCCCGTACACAGTCGTTTCATCTTAATTGATGATTTCTTTCTCTAGTTTCAACAATAGATTTCTGAGAAAATATGGTATCCGCCATACTTCAGAGTACATATACAGGTGAAAAATCGTTGTTCAGTTAAACATGGAGGAGAACCACCCACCACACAACTACCCGGCAGCCTTCTAACACCCGGAACTATTCTACAAGACACCATAACTTGGAAGGGAAAAGGAGGAATCCGACCAACTTCAAAGAAGACAAGAACGTCTTACCGTTCCGAACCGGAAGGGTGCCTCGCGAGCCCGCGGCCGACCTGGTCAAAGCCCGTATTTTCTACTATTTCTACCGAAGACTAGAACACATTCTGAAGAGAGTACAGCGAATTTGAAATAACAATCATGTTATGTAGATTTAAATTCGAATAAAAAATTTCTTCCTTTTAACATTGGTACTGAATTCCAAACTACGAGCTAAAATCTTCACATAGTATATAACGAAAGTCTGGTGAGTAAATAACTTCCAAATTCTTGCAATCAAATTGAATTTGTGATGTTTGCACATACTTATTTCAATTCAGCACGGAATAGTAAATTTCTTAAAGCTTAATAAATTTTCGTAATACATACACGTAAAAGACAAAAAAACCTGATTAAGTACTTTCTTAGTTGTTATTTCTCCTCTAAAAAGGTATTTTTTTCGGGGGGGGGTTCAGCGTGTGTTAACTACTGTTAATCACGTCCCTGCATTTTATTCCTAATTAAATTTTTCAGTCTACTTTATTTTCCCTCATTCCTTTTAAACCCTACTTGTAAATAACGATCGTAAAAATTCTTCCATAATACAGATCACGGGAACCGGTACAACCTTGTCGCCTACTTTGTTACATGATTCGCTGCGAACTAAGAGCACAAATTTAGCGTAAAATATCACCGACTACTGGCGGGGAAAAAATTAAGTATCCCGCGCCTGCAACAAGCCAGGCAATTACCGACAGACCAAATTGCTGACAGATACGATAAACGGCAATCGATCAACGCTCAAAAGGATCAATTTAGTTTTCCGCGCTCTCAGACGCGTCCAACGCCGACGGTATGGTAATTATTGACGACAGCTTTTTATAACCTCTTTTTATGTCTTCTGATTTACGTATTAAAAGATTATTTGTCGGAAGATAGATTTTCCTTGGAAAGTATTGAAAGTGAACTGCAATTAAGTAATTATGTTTTCAAGAAGTATGAAATAGAAATATGCTGAAAAAGATTAATTGTAACAGCGAAGGAAATTAAGTAAGATTGAGATCGAGATGAGTTGCGTTATAGAGGCATACGTGAGTGCAGTGTCTAGTGTTTGAGACTGCGACTAAGTATAAACTTGTCTTGTAGTTATAACTCAAAACAGATCTCGGTGGTTAGACGTTCATGGCTCTGACTGTCAGCTACAGCCTCTTAGTTTGATATGCTATCACTGCACCAATACCTATGTGCTAGCGTCTGCTGATCACTAGTATTAGTATGGGTTTGGTACCATTTTTCATGCTTCGTTGCTACTCCTTTGATTTCATCAAGGATTGTATCAACTTTAAGGTTTCTGCGAATATTTTCATTGCGCATGCACCAGGGCGGATTTACTATTATCCGAATTATTTTTTGTTTTATTACTTCTCTTAGCATATCCACACATTGTGCAGTATATAACTCCATACCGGCTTAAAATTTGATTTATTGTTTATACTGTGTTAGGGGTAAGGGGTCCTCTCCTACTCGGGTCCTTTAAACAATTTACTATCGGCGGTTCATTATAAAAATTACCTTTATTTTTTTTTTTTTTTTTTTAACGTCCGACAACTGTGCAGACGATGGGATGATTTATAGCGTATGACAATGCCAAGCCTTCACCGGGAATCGAACCTGGGTCTTCGGGGTGAAAGCCTAGTACGCTATCCACTAGGCCACCGAGGCGGCTAAATTACCTTTAATACATTGAGATGTGTTACCTTACATTTACCTTGTTACAGTTACAAATATGGTTGGTGGCAACCCCAAGAATGAACACTACTGTCTTACGAGAAATAAAACGTTCCCCAAAATATATATTAATGTATTCCAACCAAAAGTAAAAGGATAAGAAGTGTACGATAACTGTTTACTTACTTTTAGCGTCGATTTGCCACTTCTCAGCACCGCCTGGATGGAATGCTCTTCCGTAGATCGTGCCGACGCAAAGTCTTCGGGTCTTCCCAGAAACTACCGTCACCAGGAATATACTGACGTTCCGGCCCCTCCGGAATCGACTGTCCCTTCCTTACTTCTTCCCCGTGCTTTTATTTCAACCGCTGTTCTACATACCTTGTTGCTTATTGCAACAGGCAGTATGTCAACAGTTTCGTAA
This sequence comes from Callitettix versicolor, assembly GCA_022606455.1. Classification (NCBI taxonomy): domain Eukaryota; kingdom Metazoa; phylum Arthropoda; class Insecta; order Hemiptera; family Cercopidae; genus Callitettix; species Callitettix versicolor. The sequence continues at coordinate 87,531,363 of CM040185.1, forward strand.
TGTTGCCTATATTTTTTTGTCAACAGTGTTCATTCTTTGGCTGTGACCTCATTATCATATTTAAGACTAGTAACTAAAAATTAATATTTTTCCTAAATCCTAACAACTGAATTCTGCACTATATCTAAATAGCCAATACATATTCTTGGTTTAATCTCAAGCTCCTTTCTTTCCTCTGTATTGTGTGACTTGCAGTTCAATTTTGAATCCAAATTAATTCAAAAATATTGTACTACATTTCTGTATGGAATAATTTTACTGTTTATTAGTATTGCTAAACAAATGTATCCTAAGGTGAGCTGTAGACAGGGTTGCTAAAATTTAGTTGTTTTTTTTTTTAAATCAGGAGATTGGAAAAAATCAACATAAGATATGATTCGAACAAACAATCGAAATATTATTCGAAATTATAATTTATTTTGAATTTTTCAACTCTAAACAGAAACATTTCTCTTCTTCGATAAGAAAAAAAAGAGAGAAGATTTCTCTAAAAGAGTAGAAGGATGTGTAAGAAAAAACGGTAAAAGAACGAGAAAAGGACGATCAATTTTTTTTATTTACTTTCTTCCTAACCGTTATATCTTAGCAAAATATGATCAACACCATCGGAGTTTATTTTGTAAACTTTTTAAGAGATTTTTGTCCAGGATTGCCTCGAGCCAAATTTAATCGAATCGTTCAATTAGTTTAGTTACCAACAATTGACCAGCGAAAAATCGATAGAATTTAATTATTTTCTCAAAATCAATTCATCATATTTTGATCATTTGTGAATCTTAACTAGAGTAAAAAATGAATAAAATAAAAGAAATTGGGAACAAATGAAAACAACTTTTGACACGGTTTATTTTGGTTTTTATTGAAACATATTCTAGAAATGTTAATTAAATTTAATTTTCTACCGTAACAAGACTATAATCGTTATTTGTCATTAAAATTTTATTAAAATCTGATGAAACGATTTTAAGAAATTAAATCGAATTAACTAAAACTCGAAATACAGTTTTTCTGGGACGTAAAGTTGTAGTCTCCAGGAGAAATAGTTTACCAGATTGGCCGGGAGCTAGTCAGGCGCTCTTCCTGTTCAGAATGGCGAGTAAAAAGTTCGCGTCTTCTTTAAAGTTGGCCAGATTCTTCCTATTTTATTCTGAGCAAGTTATTGTGTTGGTAGGCTGTCGTGTGGTCCTCGATGTTCTGCCGAACAACGATCTTCGACTTTTATTTATTCTCAAGGTTATGGCGGAAACAATAATTTTTTCATAAATTCGTTGTTAAAACCAGAGGCAGAACGCACCAATCAGGATGAAGCTATTGTGTGCGGGAGATGCGACGTGGTAATGCCTGCGCAGAAATGTAATAACCTAGCGAACTTTCCCCCGAGATACGCGAGCACTGTGAGCCAGTCAGAAGCTAACCTTGGTCGACGGAAGAACTGTGAAATTGGTCCACAAGAGTAGGCTGTTTGAAAAACCGGAGAGAAGTTCAGGAAATTACCGTGGATGTTTTTCGGTGTCAGTAACTCCCCTCAAGATACGCGAGCACTGTGAACCAGTCAGAAGCTAACCTTGGTCGACGGAAGAACTGTGAAATTGGTCCACAAGAGTAGGCTGTTTGAAAAACAGGAGAGAAGTTCAGGAATTTACCGTAAATGTTTTTCGGTGTCAGTAACTCCCCTCGAGATACGCGAGCACTGTGAACCAGTCAGAAGCTAACCTTGGTCGACGGAAGAACTGTGAAATTGGTCCACAAGAGTAGGCTGTTTGAAAAACAGGAGAGAAGTTCAGGAATTTACCGTGGATGCTTTTCGGTGTCAGTAACTCCCCTCGAGATACGCGAGCACTGTGAACCAGTCAGAAGCTAACCTTGGTCGACGGGAGAACTGTGAAATTGGTCCACAAGAGTAGGCTGTTTGAAAAACAGGAGAGAAGTTCAGAAATTTACCGTGGATGTTTTTCAATGTCAGTAACTCCCCTCGAGATACGCGAGCACTGTGAACCAGTCAGAAGCTAACCTTGGTCGACGGGAGAACTGTGAAATTGGTCCAAAAGAGTAGGCTGTTTGAAAAACAGGAGAGAAGTTCAGGAATTTACCGTAAGTGTTTTTCGGTGTCAGTAATTCCCCTCGAGATACGCGAGCACTGTGAACCAGTCAGAAGCTAACCTTGGTCGACGGAAGAACTGTGAAATTGGTCCACAAGAGTAGCCTGTTTGAAAAACAGGAGAGAAGTTCAGGAATTTACCGTAAGTGTTTTTCGGTGTCAGTAACTCCCCTCGAGATACGCGAGCACTGTGAACCAGTCAGAAGCTAACCTTGGTCGACGGAAGAACTGTGAAATTGGTCCACAAGAGTAATTTGGTCCAACTGTGTCAGTAACTCGGTCCGTATGTTGTTCAGGCGATGACAATAACAACCCTAACGTTTTGTTTGCATACCTTGTGAATATTTTAAAAAATATTCCTAACTTTTTTCTCATAACTGTTCCGTAATTACATGTGATATTGTGATTGATGAAAAAGTCTTTATTACCTGCACAATACTAGACTTTGTAATTAAAAGCAAACCGCCAAAGAGATAATATTCCCGCATTACCGTCAACAATGTCAGCAAGTAAGTTATTAGATGATTTCTTTGCAATTCTTCACTTATATGGACATTACAATTACTATCAACAGATCTACAAAGTGAACGATGCAATACGTGTGACTAATAATTACATCACGTGATTAATAGCTGAGGAAATCATCTGATGTCCTGAATCATGCAAATTAATGCACTTGGTGAAATTACACTTCAGTTGTAGGTTTTACTTGGAAACCAAATTGATTGTGAATCAGATAACAAAAACGACTCAAGAATTAATAGTAATTCTCCACGTAGTAAAACTCCTGTCATATTGAGAGAAACTACAGCAGATTTGATTTAAATAGCTGTTCGTTGAAGAAATTGCTTGTTAAAATGTCAAAATGATGTTTTCTTCCAATTTCATACTTCGTTTTAAAGCCGAATAGTTTGTTTACCGAATGACCAAACGAAGCGAAGCATCTGTTTAACTTCCACCGTTCGTTTTTTTTGTTTTTTTTGTTTATGCAGACGATGGGATGCAGACGATGCGTATGAAAATGCCAAGCCCTGGCCGGGAATCGAACCCGGGTCCTCGGGGTAAAAGCCCAATACGCTATCAACTAGGCCACCGAGGCGGCTCTTCTACCGTTCGGCATTTGGTTTATGCGTTTGCTTCCATATTTGTTACGCAGTTTTTAGCAAACGCACAGTCCGATTGTTTTGAAATTTGGTACAAAGATACCTTGTTTAAAGTACGATCGAAGTATGTTCAAGATTTTCCCACATTTACCCACAGAAACATCAACATGGTGGCTCTGATTCAACATTGAAAGCCTATTGACTGGTCATTCCATCTAATACTGGCTGAACGGCAAAACCTATCGTAATTTTAACTGCTTCATTAAGTTGTTCCAGTAATAATTTTTTGTAAATATTACAGTTACAGGTTAAATTGGCGGAAAAGGTACAAGCACTTAGTGTAATGAAGAATATACTGCGAGGTCTATTGTTTTTTGAACTAGTTGTAGTTGGGAACACGGTAGTTGATGAGGCTAAAGCACCGTCAGTGTGCTTAAGGTTCTTGGTTCTAGCCGATTACTCCTGTTGCTTTCCCCTTACCGTTAACGCTGAGCCCTCGTCCTCGTTAGTCCTGGCATAAAGTATGGACGTTAAGCAACAACACAAAAACAAAAATTGAACTACTTGTAACTTCTTCGTTACATATGAGAGTTTCTTCTTCGTTACATGCAACTTCTTCGTTACTTGTGACTTCGAACTTTAAGGGTTTCATAGTCACAATGTATTTTTTTTTTACTTGGGCTAATGCAGACGACGGGATGATTTATAGCGTATGAAAATGCCAAGCCCTAGCCGGAAATCGAACCCGGGTCCTCGGGGTGAAAGCCCAGTACGCTATCATCTAGACCACCGAGGCGGCTAGTCACAATGTAACTGCACAAATGTAACTTCTGATTTAACGACGACGAGTTGCTGGATTTGCCTGTAATACTGGTTAAACTGTCATAATTTTGACCACTTCATGGAATAAGAGTTAATTTCCAGTAAAGTTAGTACAGTTAGTACACTAACATTTTCCCTAAATATTACTGGCTACGTTTAACAGACTGTAAAAATTAGAAAAAAGTTTATCAGAGTGTTGTTGTGGAAGGTGGACAGCGGTATTATATGACCCTTCCGGTAGTGTATGAAGAATATACTACGAAATTCTTTTTAAATTCTTCTTTTCTGCTAGGATTATTGTCACTGTGTTCAGTATAATGATCTGCCTTCTCTAGCTTCGTCCATTCTACTTTCGTTGACGCGTTTCGGAGAACCTCCATCTTCAAAAACTATATCTATACTATATCAAGTAATCCGTCACGGAACGCTCTATTTGAAGTGTTGAAGTGACTATTTCTTATGGTGTAGATGTATGTTTTACACAGGGAAAAATTCAGATTTCCGTCACGGAACGCTCTAATTAAAGTGTTGAAATTACTTCTTACCGCGTGGTATGGGTGTATGTTAAGCACAGGGAAAAATTGAGTTTGCCGTCACAGAAAGCTCTACCGTGACGAAATGCTCTACCGTCACGGAAGGCTCAATTGTAATTGTTGAAGTAACTATTTCTTATCGCGGGGTGTAGGTGTATGTTTTTCACGGGAAAAATTCAGATTGCCTTCACGGAACGCTCTAATTGAAGTATTGAAGTAATTATTTCTTATCGCGTGGTATGGATGTTAAGCACGGAGAAAAATTGAGTTTGCCGTCACGGAACGCTCTACCGTCACTGAACGCTCTATTTGAAGTGTTGAAGTGACTATTTCTTATCGCGGGGTGTGGGTGTAGGCTATGTTTTTCACGGGAAAAATTCAGATTGCCGTCACGGAACGCTCTAATTGGAGTGTTGAAGTAATTACTTCTTATCGCGTGGTATGGGTGTATGTTAAGCACGGGGAAAAATTGGCATTGCCGTCACGGAACGCTCTAACGTCACGGAACGCTATATTTGAAGTATTGAAGTGACTATTTCTTATCGCGGGGTGTGGGTGTATGTTTTTCACAGGAAAAATTCAGATTGCCGTCACGGAACGCTCTAATTGAAGTAATTAAGTAATTACTTCTTATCGCGTGGTATGGGTGTATGTTAAGCACGGAGAAAAATTGAGTTTGCCGTCACGGAACGATCTACCGTCACGAAACGCTCTATTTGAAGTGTTGAAGTGACTATTTCTTATCGCGGGGTAGTCCCTATGGTTGTATGTTTAGAACAGGGAGAATCAGTCTAACGTCACGGAACGCTCTACCGTCACGAAATTCTCTACCGTCACGGAACGCTCTATTTGAAGTATTGAAGTGACTATTTCTTATCGCGGGGTGAGGGTGTACGTTTTTAACGGGGGAAAATTCAGATTGCCGTCACGGAACGCTCTAATTAAAGTATAGACTACTATTTATCGCGGGGTAGGCCTATGGGTGTATGTTTAGCACGGGGAGAACCAGTCTAACGTCACGGAACGCTTTAACTTTTTTTTTTATTAATGATTAATAAAATTTACTTTTAAAGCGAAAACATGTACGGTCGCGGTTGACAAAACACGGGTATAAACATTTGCTTTCACGTCACGCTTGAATCGATAATGCATACCTCACAGCATATATTGTTCTTGTATATATCTACACTGGAAGTGACTACTTCTAAACAGCTGATGTTATGTTTACCGTTTTTTTCTTTTTATATTCTTCTTCTTTTCTGCTAGGATTATTGTCACAATGTTCAGTACAATGATCTGCCTTGCCTAGCTTCGTCAATTCTATTTTCATTGACGCTTTTCGGGGAACCTCCATCTTCGAAAACTATATTTATACTCCTAGTATAGATAGAGATATAGTTATAGATATAGTTTTTGAAGATGGAGGTTTTTCGAAACGCGTCAAAGAAAATAGAATTGACTAAGCTAGGCAAGGCAGATCATTACACTGAACATAGTTTACCGTTTTTGTTAATTTTAAAAATGTGTATTTTCTAAATTTGTGTAGTTAAATTATCTAGTGTATATGGCCTATACCAATTTTTGAATGCCAGAATCACAAGTATTATATTTATTATTATACTTAGACAGTATAGCTGTCAAAAGTAGGGTTATATACTGATTAATTTTTATATACAGCTGATTTTGCACAATAGTTTCAATATCATTTCAATTGAGGTTATGTTTATTGTTCTTGTTATTTTTTTTAAATTGTATTTTGTAATACAAAGACAGAACTACGATCAGGATTTGTTCTGTTTTTATCGCGTTCAATTTTAATCTTCAAATTCCGTTAATTACAATTTTTGTACGATCGTGCCAATTGGTACGTTTCTCTCGGATGCAAAGTTTCTGTCCGTCAAAAACATTCAACTTTTTTTAACGTTTTAAAGTATGTCAACATTTAGCATCGAACGCAACAAATTGGTGCAATATTTGTCCATCAACACGTCAACTATTTTCCCCAGCTTTTCAAATACTCCCAAGTTAACAAACCGCCAAGGCATCAGAGCCTGTCTACCAGAAGACTAATTTGAATACAATGACACGGCTTTATGGTGTCCCTGCGGTAATATTAGCTTCGCCGGTCAACATAAATTGTACACTTAATCAACGATCTATCGCCTTTCGATTATTTATCGATGATGTCATTTCCTCCAATAAATAGCCGCCGATATATCGAACTGGAGTTTTGTCACGTAATTGTTTTTAATTTGTTTACACTGTGTCAGTGGATGACGGTAGAAAACCAACATCTAAGAAAACATAGTATTAAAAAGCGTATTTGATGTTGAAATCAAAAGCGTTGATAAATGGTGTCGAAAACTTTACCCGAACTTCTTAGGAAATTTAGTGCGTAAAAGCAATAAGCAAGAAAACAGGAAATCAGCCTGATTTCTCAAAATCTGTTTCTAAGATTTTGCAAAAAGAATGTTAACATTTCTCAAGACAAAGATAAATTGTTTTTTATTATATCAGGGAGCTAATATTTACATGATTAGGATTATATACATATTCTTCCCGTCAGTGGTCTATCAACTCACCTCATAAAGGCTACCGCGGTTTCGAAACTCTATAGTTTCATCTTCAGGCCATAAAAAATGTTAAATCCCTCTGTCGAGGTCCTCATAAAGTCAAACAAAACATTAAAACAAACATTACAAACACTAAGCACAACTACACATTTAAAATATTCATTATGAAATTCGGCTTGGCCAAGCTACACACGCGACTCGTACGTCGTTACATTCCGGACTGTAACGACTGAGTCCGGAATGTAACGACGTACGAGTCGCGTATGAAGCTTGGCCAAGCCGAATTTCATGATGAATATTTTAAATGTGTAATTGTGCTAAGTGTTTTTGATAAATGTTTTAATGTTTTGTTTGACTTTGTGACGACCTCAACAGAGGGATTTAACATTTTGTATGGCCTGAAGATGAAACTATATAGTTTCGAAACCGCGGTAGCCTTTATGAGGTGAGTTGATAGACCACTGACGGGAAGAATAGGTATATAATCCTAATCATTTGAATATGTGATCCGGTGGCTATGTTACAATAATAATATTTATAGCATAATTATGCTAAATTATTATAGCATAATTATAATTAGCATAATTATGCTATAATTATAGCATGGATTTTTAAATTACTTTCTCAATTCACTTCTGAACTAAACATTCATGCCAATTTTCCGAATGCTTGAACTGATATAAAATTTAATACTTTTTATCACAAATTCTTTTTATATTCTTCTTCTTTTCTTCTAGGATTATCGCTTCGTACTTTCGTTGACACGTTTCGGATAACCTCCACCTTCAAAAACTAGTATAGTATAGATAAAGTTTTTGAAGATGGAGGTTCTCCGAAACGCGTCAACGAAAGTAGAATTGACGAAGCTAGGGAAGGCAGATCATTATACTGAACACAGCTCTAATCACAATTTGAGCAAAATATTATGAAGTATTTTAAAAGCCAATGCTTTTGAGCGAAACGTGATCAAAATTGTTTGAGCCGATTTTGAGAAATTTTGATTTTCAACAAACAAAATGATTTTGGCGCGTTTGATGTCTGTTTCAACTCGCCCGTTTGGTATTAGGTTTGCATGTTTATCTGTGTCGCAGTTTTGGCCAAACGTATTGAAAGTACCTTGTATAAAGCCGAGAAACGATGTAAGTGTAATATTTGTTCCGATTTACTTCCGTTACAAGATGGCGGCCGCTGATTTAACAATAACGGGTGTACGCAATTTTAATAAAACGCACTGACAGATTGTTTTCAAATTTGGGACGAAAGTACCCTGTATAAAGCCCCATAGATAAGAGTAAGACGTTTTCCTATTCCGTTTCAAAATGGCGTCCGTTTTACAGTAACAATAATACCGTTTATTGATTTAAAAAGAAGGTACCTTATAAAAAGACTTAAGTTTTTCCCATTCACTTCCGTCTCTGATTCAACGTTGAATCACTAGCTGCACTTATTGAGAGAATTTAGACGTCCCTCGCGGTACCCGAGTCTAACACACTTACGCTTGCAACACTACACCTACGACTTTAACACTTTACACTCACACTTGCATTTAGGAGGCGATAATAGCCTCAATAAGTTTTTCGCCTTAAAAAAAAAATCAACGTAATTGCCGGCTATTTCCCGTCGTACAGGCTTAACGACAAAATCTATCTTAATTTTATCCGCTCATGGAGGAGTATAAAATTTTCAATAAAATTTATCCGGTAACACTATTCGTAAATATTAACAGTTACCGGTTAAATTGGCGGTAAAAGTTACCAGCGCTGCCGTGGAGCGCTCTGCGTATTAATTAATAATATACTGTTCTTTAAACTGCTAGTTTTTTTTTAATTTTTATCGTCAAAACTTTCGAGAAAAAACTTGGTTTCCGCAATTATTTTAATCTGTATAATAAGGCGTTAATAACACCCGCGTATGATTAACAGTACAAGTATACTTTAATAAATTGAATTCTTAGTTTTCCCTTCGTCCGTTTTTAACTTTTATAACCGGCTGTCATTAAGTACTTTTTGAATCTTTATAAGACAATGTAATTAATTTTTTTGTGCAAAAAGTTAGATACTGAACACAGCTGATTTAGTTAGCTCTTACAACATAATATAATGACAACTCGCCATAAAGAACATATTCTTTTTAGACAAACGTTCCGTAGAAGTGATGAAAAAAAATTCAATAATAACTTTTTATCTTTCATTTTTTTTTAAATATAATTTCGCCTTTAAAAGCTACATGATTCAAAATTTTAAATTTTTTAATTAAATTGAAAATATTCTAGCCTCTTATCGCCGTAAACGTTTTGAATTTTCAGTAAAGTAGAAATAGTCAATTGGAAAAATGATTTACTGAAGCGGTCATCGTGTTACGTCCCACAGTAGAACCTTGAAATAATCACTGATATTTCTGGTCCGATTTTATTCAAACTTGGTAAACGTTGAATGGTAATAACTTGAATAAGTTCAATAACCAGCAAAATACGTTCAACAGTTTCAAAATGGCTGCGTTTTAAATTTGTTTCAAACGTTAACAACTTTTTACCGTAATCTTTTTTTTTTTTGAAAATCCAATTTTACCGTAGCAATCAGCGTCAAACACTTCATAAATAAACATTTAATTTTAAAATCCGTTTAAATTAGGAAATATTTTCACAACGGTCAGGATTAGTTTGTTCGTATTTTCAATGTAATTTGAAATTTTAAATGCAAATATGTAAAGATTTTAATGCTAATTGTGACTGTGAAATTACAAGTTCAATAAAAATAAAAAAATAGAATTTGGAAATTAGTTTTATCACGTCATTGAGAAAATTGCGTGCTGCCATTTTGATTTTGTTTTTTAATATTGTTGCCGACTTTTGGTGTGTTAACTTTTGGACCAAAATTGCGAACTTGAGAGTGTGATCAACCTCTCAAAGGTGGATGATGACTTCATTTCATCCTGCAGAGACAGCTGATGGGTTTACCGATCCCACCGTTCCTCTAGTTCATACTGCTCTCATTCATCTACTTAAGATAAACATTATCTATGCTACATAACGTGGCTAACTCTCAAAATGTAAAACGACCCGTGCTGATGTAGTGAATGACACCTAATGGTGTATCAAACTGAGCCTTTGGGAAATCTGGAAACCTTCCAGTGAACTTTAGTCTTACCCATGCATGCGGGCCTCTGTGTGGGCGGACATAATTTCTCTAATTGTTCATGGAAACAACACGAGTAAGAATGTAAATAAAATTAGCGGGAACTCACGGCATTACAAAAAGCTGGCCAAATGGGGCACAGCCTTCGTAATAATGGTTAAGAATAAGGGGGATATTTTGAAAAATAATTAGAACTTACAAAAACCTCGAAACTAAACTAGAAAGTCACTAATTAAAAGTAGGGGAATTACCCGCCTTGATTACTCTACAAAGCCTAGAATTTATAAAGAGATCAGGACTGTAGAGGGCACTGTACTGAGCAACTTGGGAGTATAGAAAAGGGGCACAATACGAGGTGTGTTCAGAAAGTAACGAGAAGTTTTAAATTTCGCGGGCTTGGAGAATCCGATTGTCAAACATTTTTTTCATTATGTTGGTATACATGCCCTTGAAGTATGACAAAATTTTCAGCTGTTTTCATTATTGACCTTGTTTGTGACAGCCACTAAGGGTAGACGTGTTTTTATGAGCTCGGCGATTTTCGTTTGTTAAAAAAAATGGATCAAAGAATTTGTATCAAATTTTGCGTAAAAAATGGAATAAAGTGTAACAAAGTGTGTGAAATGTTAACAAAGGCCTATGGTGAGTCTGCTATGAGTAAGGTATAAGCGTTTCTAAGAAGGCCGTGAAGACGTTGAAGATGACGAACGCCCTGGACGCCCCAGCACACCAACAACCGATGAAAACGTGAAGAAAGTGAAAGAAATGGTTATGAATAATCGCCGAATCACAATTAGAGAGGTCGCTGATGATGTTGGCATATCTATTGGATCATGTCATGAAATTGTTTCCAGTGTTTTGTGTATGAAACGCGTGGCAGCAAAATTCGTTCCAAAATTGTTGAATTTTGAACAAAAACAGCGGCGAATGAAAGTTCCTCAGGAGTCACTAAGTGAAATCAACGACGATGCAGAATTACTGAAAGGTATTATAACAGGTGACGAAACATGGATCGAAACTAAGTCTCAATCATCCCATTGGAGGCATTCTGGCTCGCAAAGACCGAAAAAGGCTCGACAAGTGCGATCGAACGTGAATATTATGCTCACTGAGTTCTTCGATATTAATGGCATAGTGCACCATGAATTCCTGCCACCAAGTGAAACGGTCAATAAGGAGTACTACCTACAAGTTCAACGCCGTTTGCTTGAAGCAATCCGGAAAAAACGCCCTGATCTGTGGAAAAACAATTCATGGCTTTTGCACCACGATAATTGCACCAGCTTACACTTCATTGCTTGTTCGTGAATTTTTTGCCAAAAACGGTACTGTAACGATGCCCCAGCCTCCATATTCGCCAGACATGGCTCCGTGTGACTTTTTGCTATTTCCAAAAATAAAGTGAACCTTAAAGGGCCGTCGTTTTACAGCCGTAGATGACATTAAAAGCGCATCGCTGAAAGAACTAAAGGCTATCTCAAAGATCGAGTTTGAGAAGTGTTTCGAGGATTGGAAGAAGCGCTGGCACAAATGCATAATCTCCAATGGGGACTATTTTGAAAGCGACAACATCAATGTAGAAGAATAAATAAATATTTTGTTCAAAAAATTAAAATTCTCGTTACTTTCTGAACACACCTCGTATATCTACAAAAGGCGCAGTGCGATATTAACCCCCGAAAGTCACTCATTCATCATCGCTCATTTCAAGGTCCAGCGTTTCGGTCTTACTATAACGGCGGCTCATTTTAAAACGGAAATTTGCAAAAAAAAGTTAATGCAAATGGTGAACCTTGCCAGGTTTGCCAACATTATAAATTCCATTGATTTATTAACGTTTAAATGGAATTTTATTACACCATAAGCGCTAAGTGCCTCACTCCCACCGGTCAATTAAATTTATAATTTTAATAATTAAAATTGTCGTTTTATAGCCCCAATAAAACTAGAATTGACATTTATTAATTAAAAGTGGAAAATCGACACAACTACAAGCCAGCAGTGTATGAAGGCCAGTTAATTAAGTTGAAGTGGAAAACTATTTGATTTGCAAATAAACTGAAGTAGCTGATTCGTAACGTTTTATGAGGAAATCTGCACCCGAAAATGAAAATGACCTATACCCGTGACCTTGAAATTTATGCCGATCCTTATTCATAGATCACGTGCTGGTCGTTAAAATTTATTTATAGGTCTATACGTCCATTTTTGTAAGAGTTTAGATGTGTTCGTTAAGCAGCGAAATTCGTTCAACAGTTTCAAAATGGCGGCTATTTAAAATATTTAAAAGCCGCCTCGGTTGATAGCGTATTGGGCTTTAACCCCGAGGACCCGGGTTCGATTCCCGGCCGGGACTTGGTATTTTCGTACGCTATAAATCATCCCATCGTCTGAATTAGCCCAAGTGTGCACAATAGTCGGACATTAAACACCAAAAAAAAACCTAATATGTTTGAAACAATTTTATTGGAAACTGCTATTTCTCCACGAAGCGATTATGATAGGTCTTGCCGTTCAGCCATTATTACAAAAAATACCCAGCAACTACACACGTCGTCGTTATATCATAAACCGTCATTTTTAGACAGAAGTGAGTGGGGAAAACGTGTACATACATCGTTCAGCCTTTATACAAGGTACAAGGTACCTTAATACGAAATTTTATTTTTTGTGTAGTTATTTTAAGGCGAAAAGCACATTGAGGCTATTATCGCCTCCCTAAATGTGTGAGTGTAAAGTGTTAAGTGTGAGTGTAAAGTCGTAAGTGTAAGTGTGTGTTAGACTCGGGTACCGCGAGGGACGTCTAAATCGTCTCAATAGGTGCAGCTAGTCCGCACCCCCCTGCGGTTTCGAAATTTTAAAACAATCGGTCAATACGTCAAGCTGAATTTATGTAACACAAACACTCAAATCAAATGCCGAACGGTCAGTTAATTTTAAGGAATTATTTTGATCCAGAAGTTTATATTAAAATGACATATGATGTAATAGTAATTTTATTACATTAAATTTTAGTCGGACGTTAAACACAAAAAAATCAAATATTTAAAAGTGCGTAACTTTTTTCGTTTAAGTATTTTTTTAAATCCGATTTCACCATCGTAATCAGCTTTAAAAATTTACTAATCAGCGTACTGAATTTCCAAAGACTGCTGGAATTACGAAATTTAACTTTTCGACGTTCGGGCTTTATTTTCGCAGTTTAAATGCAATTTGCAAGTTTAAAACGCGAACAAACTGAGGTATATAATGTTTCAAAAGTACTTTCTGAAATTCGCTTCCATCACCAGCGGAACAGCTTTGCGATTAATTTCTCGTACATTGTATAGTGTAAAAATATAACTGGTTTTGATTGTAAATGTTTAAAAAAAAAAAAAAAACACTGTTACACTAACTTTTGGACCAAAATTGCGAATTTGAGAGTGTAATCAACCTCCCAAAGGTGACTTAGAAGTCATGAGGCTGTCTACATTTCCTCCTGAGGAGGCAGCTGAAGTGAGAAACTGATGGTTTTAACGATCCCTCCGTTAAAAGTTGAATTGCCTTAGCAATTCAAATAATGAATTATTATGTTCGCGTAACAATAAAAATCAAATTAAGAAAATAACATTTTCCAAAAGCGCAGTGAATGCACCTTCATTCAACCATTCTTTCACCGTCTATATCACGTCAAAGGACGGATTAAAGGGGGCGGCAAAGGGGCGACGTAAAAAGAAATAAAATAAAAAATGTATAAGATCCAATTTGACTTCCTTAAAGTGTAAGTATCGCAGCTTCGAGGAAAAGAGTTAAAGTCATCAGAAGCCGCTGAGGGTTACGAAACCCGTCACATTATCCTGTAACTTTGTAACATGCAGTGTTGTCCGTATGTACGTTTGTGCACTTTGTAACGCTTGTACTGAGGGTGAGAACGGGGTTAATCAATTAGATATTTTATGTTGGTTCTCTATTCTCTTCCTGCGTTAACTGAAACAACAGTAAGATCTTTCTCCTTTCTAAACGTAATCAGCGTTAACGGTAAGGGAATAACTGCAGCTATATATAAAAAAAATTATAGATAGGTATATCGAGAAGAGGGGAAGTTGTGTAAATAGAGCTAATTTTGCAAAATTTTAAAAAATTACGAATCTAGGAAAATTTAATGATCTTTTTGTCTATAGTGGCAGGATTTAATAATTCTTTAATATATTTTATATGCGTTTTAAGTCTCAAAACAGCTTATAGGTTTTTGAAAGTAATATTTCAATAATTGCGGCTGTCTTTTATACTGAATCACCCAACCAACCGTCCCCACCCAGCAAAGTTGCATTAAACCCTCAGTGTGTACCCGTCTAAACACTAACTTATTCAACAAGAACTAGCTATGTGTTGGCTTTGCATAATTACTTGGCAAAGATCATTCTTAGTACAGTGTAACCGCCGCTAGAAGGCGCCCAGCACATTATTGACCTATGAAGTTGTAAATGACTATGACACTTGCCATAAGTAGAAAGACAG
>CM040185.1:87551122-87571122 GCA_022606455.1 Callitettix versicolor
AAAGATCATTCCCGGACCGAAAGATAACCGAGATTACCGCCAACAAACCGGGCACCGATCAGCGCCGCCGGAGCTTACACAAATCCCCGCGTTTTACGCATGAAATATTTTTCACCCGTTAGTGTAATTCAAAAGGCGGAGCCACCGGCCGGCAAGATGTCACAAGTTGTTTAGATCCCATCGCAGCACGGTAGGTTAGCAGCTGTGAAGACGTCGCGTCCCCGACAAAACCACTTATCAAACCACACGATTAAACTATCTCAAGTCATGCGACAAAAAATATAATTCTAAAAGTGGATGCTGTTACTCGTTTTGAAAAAAATCCGAAAGCGTTACTGACCTTACGCCATCTGTTCTGCGCCACCGTTGAAATCTCCGGTGCATCTTCCTGTTGCTCGTACGCTGTAAGCAGATACGATCTCAAGTTAATGCGGTATAAGGAATTGCTGCATAGTAAAATAGTTCCGGTGATGCGGGGTATTTAGTGTTGCAGATATGAAGTGGTAATGAAATGTGAAGTATGTGAAAATCTACTTCATAACTAAGAAATGTGAATATATCTTAGACATAGTGATGTATAACAGGGACTAATAAATATGAAATAGTATTTTGGGTGAGTAAGGCGACAGCTATGCTGCATTCGAGAGCAGTCTTACGAATTAGTAAGAAACAGCCGTTAAGAAATCGTAAGAACAGAGTAGGGCTTACCACGTGAAATCGTAATAGTGTGCTTGCTTTCAGTAAGAAATATGAATCCAACCGGACTCCGTTCAACACGATGTTTCATTTAAAGTTCGAATGGAACTTACGAACCCAAAACTAGTTCAAAAAAATACTTAAAAATCTTTTAATAGTAATATTATTACAGATTAATGAAGAGATCCGAGACATTGAAATGAGCGTCGATTGTATATATATATATATATATATATATATATATATATATATATATATATATATATTATTATTATTATTATTATTATTATTTGCGCATAGACCCTGTTGGATCACGCAAAGCACTCCGACTCATGTCTTGTTCCTTCTAATCCTCCACACCTCCCTCATCCTGTCCCCATGGATCCTCTTCCGCTCCTCCGTCCATTTTACCCCTGCTCTCTTTGGGATTTCATTCTCTGGGACCTTCCAACCGAGCATCTTTCTCCTGTATGCGCGCCTGTCTTCAACGTCTGTTGAGTCTATTCCTGCGTCATGTAGGTCTATTCTGACTTGTGCGATCCACGACGTTGTTGATTTGACACCTTGTATATACTTAAGGATTCTGTTGGCAAGTCTCGTTGTTGGGAGTCTACTGATGTGTCCATAGAACCGAAGCCTCCTTCTTCTGATATCTGCTGCCAGGTTCGATATCTTCTCTGTGGTCTTCCGGGAGTGCAACCTGTATCCATCTTCTGTTAATTTCGGGCCAAGGATCTTCCTCAAGATTTTGCGTTTTTCCTTCAAAATACCCTCCATGATAGCTTTTGTGTGGAGTGCTTGCGTCTCGCTTGCATATAATACCTCCGGTTTTATGACTGTATTGTAGTGTCTGATATATATATATATATATATATATATATATATATATATATATATATATACAATGCGTGTGTAAGCACGATCACGTTCGCCATTTTTGAATGATTTAATTAAAATTTGGCGCAGAATGTTTTTGAAAATCTAATTTCACCGTCGTAATCAGCGTTACGAAATTACATAAATACAAAAATTAGCATTTTTAATTTTCAAAATCCGTTGATTATTCACGTATCGAAATCCTTCGGAGTTTAGAAAACAGGGTAAGTATTGTATTATTATGTGATATATAATTATGTGCGTAATCACAAAGTTCCATTTTACAAATGTACTGTATCATTTTATTTCCCACGCTACTTGTATTGTAACTTGTAATTGAGTAGGTAATTAATTCTAGGCTTTAAAATTAACATTTAGGATCATAATATTTTTGTTAAAATAAAAATAGAAAAAATAAAGTTTAAATAAACGAATGGGTGATTTGTTTATTATTAAACAAACAAAAAATAAGTAATATAGAACATTTTCTTCTAATTATAGAAGTTTTTCTATAGAAAACAACATCTAAATAAACACGATTGTTTATTATCAGTTCAGTTTACTATTTACTTGTAGTCCTGCAAGTATTAAATTTCATCTTCGTGAAGTTTCGCACGGTTTCGTACGAAGAGAACAGCAGTGATCTAACCACGCTTATAAACATCAAATATTTTGTATACTTCTGATTAAAATATACAAATTCACTACTAAATATTCTTACGAATTTACGCGACTAAATATTTTTAGGAATTCACAAAAGTATTCTTACTAAGTCACACGACTAAATATTTTTACGAATCACACGAATACATATTTTTACGAATAACACGACTAAATAATCTTAAGAATTCACACGACTATATATTCTTACGAATTCATACGACTAAATATTTTTACGAATTATCATGAAAATTTAATATATTCAGTATATTATATTTACTATTTAAATATATATTAAATATAAGAATATTTAGTATATTCTTACGAATTTACACGACTATATGTTCTTACGAATTCGTTCGACTAAATATTTTTTTTATTCTTTTGACTAAAGAATATACACGACTAAATATTCTTACTAATTCACACGACTTAATACTCTTACGAATTCGCACAAATAAATATTCTTAGAAATTTACGACTAAATATTCTTACCATTTTACACGACTGATTATTCTTAGGAATTCATAGACTAAATACTCTTACGAATTTACACGACTAAATATTCTTAAGAATTCACACCATTGTATATTCTTACTAATTCATACGACTAAATATTTTTATGAATTCTCATGAATAAATATTCTTACGAATTTATTTGAACTATTTACGAATTTAAATTCTTAAGAATTTACTCGACTAAATATTCTTAAGAATTCACACGATTGTATGTTCTTACTAATTTATACGACTAAATATTTTTATGAATTCTCATGAATAAATATTCTTACAAATTCACACGACTTAATACTCTTACGAATTCACACGACTACGTATTTCGACGTCTAAATATTCTTACGAATTCACACGACTTACAATTCTTACAAATTCACATAACTAAGTATTCTTACGAATTCACACGATATTCACACGAAATTCTTACGAATTCGGATAGAATGTAAGTACCGCGTAATGCTGAATGTAATCACAAAAACACACGCCTAATTATGATAAAAACGAGACAAACACATAGAGTGAACACATGAAACACTTTGCACACTGTAGAGAATAAAGGGTATGCAAAAAACTTGCTACAATTATCGTTGCACAAACGTGACTTGACTTATAACAGACTTGCTCTTACACAAAATGGTGTAAGAACAAAAAATGGTGCAAATAACATTAATACATCCGGTTCAGAAGCTACGGTGACAAAAACAACGGAACTTTGCATAATTTCTCAACATCGTTTCAACATTTCGCGCAAATTTTAATTGTAGGCCATATGCAGATAATTTACGGTCGAAAGTAATTTTAAATAATCGCGGCACACAACTGTCTCGCTGACGTGATTTCTATTCTTCGGAATTTACACAAATATTCTTCGGAATTCTTCTGCGAATTTAGAAAAATATTTTTTTTACCTAATCGTTTTTTACTTTCCTATCATAACAGCATTAAAATCTCCTTTTAATTAATATTTTAACAATTATATTGGAAAGAAGGAAAAGGAACCATAGAAACAGCAAAACATTTCTGAATTTCAATTGATTTTGAAAATTCAAAATGCTAATAACTTTTAGCATTTTCATGGTCCATAAATGATGAACACACACGCACGCGTGCGCGCGCACACACACGCGCGCACACACACACACACACACAGTGTTTCTTTAACAAACTCCAAAAAATGCATGAATATTCCTACTGAATGATAGACACTCCCACACTATTTACGATAATACCATTCAGCGTATAAGTCGTGACGTAAAGACACACGCGTACTTTTACGTTTAAAAAATTTATCACTTTTCAACGCTTATTACAAAAGTGAAATTAGATTTTCACAAACAAAACGCCAGGAAATAACCAAAATCGGATTTTATGAAAGTTTAAATCGAATCGAACCGAAATTGCGAACGTGAGCGTGCTAACACATAGATACGTATACATATTTTAACAATCTATCAAAAAGTGCTTATTTCGGGATCGGTGTTCATTTCAAGATCCCGGATCTAGGTTTTACCTTGACGACTCATTCTTTCAATGCAAATTTCCTAAAAACAAGTTTAACCGTGGTTAGGTTTAATAGTGGTTAGGTTTAATGTTTTCCGTTCGAAGTATTCCGGAACTGTAGATCGCAATATTATTTTATAATAAAATTATTATATCAATGAATCTTCATACGTGATAATAAAATTTTATGAATTATACCAAATTAGTTTACGGGTCTTTAATTACAAAAATTGGCTTTGTAGCTCTGTAAAATTAGACTTAAGTTAAATCTGTATTAAGAATTGTATAAATTAAAATTTTAAAATTTCAACGTTGTTTACGACGGTAAAGTCAGAATATCAAAAAGAGGGCAGGTTAGAGAAAATTACTGTTGACAGTTCGTTTTTATCACGTAAGCGAGACAGCTGTGTGCAGCGATTAATTTTAATTAAATCTGTGACTTATAAATCTTTACGTAAAAACGAAATTTGTGCGGAATCTGTTAACCGACTTTATGGAATGAGGCCAAATTTTTAGTGTTCAGAATTGTGTTAATTTTTGAAAACAAAAATGCGCCAAGGTAAATACATTTACTTACATAAACTACAATAAGAAAGCCCATTTACAATTTAAATGACATTTTACCGTTATTGACAACCGTACGAACCATTAATACAATATTCAAGGTTCCGTAGATTTATTATTAAATGCTTCGCCGTTGCAAATAAAACTATAACATTTTATATTCTGGAAGAGCGGAATTGACTTTAATCACTCTAATGTGTGTAGGAGCAATAAAACACAGCGATAAAGTTTAATTACACGGTATTACTTACGTTGTAATATTTTATTGCTCTTTATTTGTTTTACATCTGAATTAGCATTGCTGTACGACTGCGAGGAAATATTTCATTGGCTGTAATTTTAGCAAATGATCGTAATTAGTAGCGACTGTGTCCTTAGTGACACTGATGACACAATGGTGACTGTGTCCTTAGTAACAGTATGATGACACAGTGGTGACTGTGTCCTTAGTGACACTATGATGATACAATGATGACCGTGTCCTTAGTGACACAATGGTGACTGTAACCTTAGTGACACTATGATGACACAATGGTGACTGTGTCCTTAGTGACACTATGATGACACAATGGTGACTGTGTCCTTAATGACACTATGATGACACAATGGTGACTGTGTCCTTAGTGACACTATGATGACACAATGGTGACTGTGTCCTTAGTGACACTATGATGACACAATGGTGACTGTGTCCTTAGTGACACTATGATGACACAATGGTGACTGTGTCCTTAGTGACACTATGATGACACAATGGTGACTGTGTCCTTAGTGACACTATGATGACACAATGGTGACTGTGTCCTCAGTGACACTATGATGACACAATGGTGACTGTGTCCTCAGTGATACTATGATGACACAATGGTGACTGTGTCCTTAGTGACACTATGATGACACAATGGTGACTGTGTCCTCAGTGACACTATGATGACACAATGGTGACTGTAACCTTATTGACACTATGATGACACAATGGTGACTGTGTCCTTAGTGACACTATGATGACACAATGGTGACTGTGTCCTTAGTGACACTATGATGACACAATGGTGACTGTGTCCTCAGTGATACTATGATGACACAATGGTGACTGTGTCCTCAGTGACACTATGATGACACAATGGTGACTGTGTCCTCAGTGACACTATGATGACACAATGGTGACTGTGTCCTCAGTGACACTATGATGACACAATGGTGACTGTGTCCTCAGTGACACTATAATGACACAATGGTGACTGTGTCCTCAGTGACACTATGATAACACAATGGTGACTGTGTCCTCAGTGACACTATGATGACACAATGGTGACTGTGTCCTTAGTGACACTATGATGACACAATGGTGACTGTGTCCTCAGTGACACTATGATGACACAATGGTGACTGTGTCCTTCCTTAGTGCTGCTGTTAGAAGCAATAGTGGTTGCGAACAAACTATTCCACATTCAGTTAAATTATCTGAAAGGCTTTCAAGAATTCAGTGAAGTAAAGTACTGCCTAGTGTGTTTTTTATAAAATTGTACATTGAACATCTTCTTTCCAGCTAGAAACGTTCTCCAACGTCTTCCGCTTCCTAGCTTCCATTTTTCTCTGTCATTCCATAGATCTTGCTCCAATCCCTTATCTCTGACTTCCTGCTCTCCAACTAAATCTCAGTCATCCTCTTTTTCTGCAACCATATTCGGTTTCCATTTTACTCTTTTGGGAGTCGATTTTGTCCATCATTAGAACGCGGCAAAACCAATCGAAGTCGTTTTGTCAATGGTGCGTCTCGAATCCATGATTTTACGGATTCTTGAATTTTTATCTTTTTCAGTTTCGACCAATCTGCGGCTCTTCGCCAATAGTCCATTTCTGTAGATTCGAGAGACTTTAGTGGCCATACTTCGTATCCCAAATGACGCTGTTCAGCAGCCTCATTGCTCTTCGTCCATAAGTGTTTCGTTCTTTCATCGCTGTGTCTAAGAGTCCAGCCCTCGTAACTGTCATTCTCAAATACTTAAAAGTTACATCTGCACCCTTGAAAATTTGAATGAAATTTTATCAAAATCGTTGTAGGTCAGAAACATTTTAAAGATCTACTCCAGCTACGAACAACCTGAAGCCAAATTTCTCCGGTCTTTAAACACGCTGTTGTAGTCTGCGGGACAAAGTAGAAGTAGTCCGGGCGATCACCAGGTTGTCGAGGACTGTGAAATAATGTCGCTAGGTGTTGCTTGTTGGCCGGATCCCTCCTATTTCCTCCCGAGCAAGTTGTGGTGTCTGTGTGTTGGTACCAACACCGGTTGGTAGGCTGGTCATCGTCGATGTTCTGTCAAGTATTGGCCAGTGGCGAGAGAAGTATTCTAACAATCCCTGACAACATTTAACATGTGAAATCTTGTTCGTCTTGTTTAATGAACATTTACAATATTTGAAATGTAAGTTTGGAAGACTATGTGATTTTCACATGAGCCACTTCATGGGGGTTGGTAGACTAGATACAGAGGTCTTTTTCTGTATCGTAGTGGGGGAGCGGGATCTGTCACAATGGCTGACAGATGCGCATGTTTGGAGCCTTCTGCTAACTTTCTTGAGAGTTTGAGGGTATATTCCTGGAGTGTGAGTACTTTAAGGCCGTGGCGTATGGTTTCGTTCCTGACGAACCACGGAGATTCGGTCAGTAAACGGAGGGAGCGGTTTTGGAAGGATTCCAGCCGTTTCTTTCGGGAGTTAGAGATGAGTGAGTACCAAGCCGGAGCTGCATAGGTAAGAATGGGTCTGGGTACATTTTATACATAGTCAGCCTGATTTTTAGGGGTATAGGGCTTTTGTTCGCAAGAACAGGAAAAAGTTTGCCGCGAGCCGCAGAAGCTTTGCCTAACGTTTGCGTGACATCTGGGGCAAAAGTCAGTCATTTGTCAAACGTGATACCTAAATATCTGACTTTGGGTTTCCATGCTATGGGAGTATTTCTGTCAAGTATCTGTTTTCGGCCTGTATTTATACTGTTAAAATTGGAGAAAGAACGCACCAATCAGAATGCAACTTTGTGTACTGGAGACGTGAGGTGATGCGCCGGCTGGGCAGAAGTGAATTAGGCCAGCGTAATAGAGACCCGAGATACGCGGGCACTGTGAAAAAGTCAGAAGTGAGTCTTGGCTGACGGGCGTGAATTAGGTTTCGCACGCCACGGCCCTTTTCAGGCCCAGGGAGAGAAGTACGGGGATTTTTAGCGTGGTTGTTTAAGCGGAACTAGTTCATGTAACTCAGTTCCAATGTTGTATAGACGATGTCAACGCGAAGTCGTATTTTCATATTCTTGGAGAAAATAAAACCGTACTCGACTTGTTTCTCTGTTTGCAGTTCTGTCATGATGGATCACCGACTCCGGTGTTTGGAATCACCCGGTATCAGTGAGTACAAATCGAAACAACTAAATCGATTTGCGTCGTTATTCCGACACGTTATACGTATTCGCTGAATGATAAATCGATATGTTTTGACGGCAGGTTCGCTGTCAACGATGGTGTCGGTATAAGGACTTAGTTGGCTAAGTGCGATACGCGTGTCACTCGATCGAACGTTCAACTTTTATAACGAACCCGTCCGCAGATCGTCACAAATCGTCAGCTCACTCCGTAGAACCTGATTCCAGGGTAAAATGTACTTTAATGATTGTAGACTTTATTTAAATGATTGAGAGCCGCGATAAGGCACATTTCCGAAGAGTGATACGGGAGCTGGCAAGCAACGGGAAGATCTTATCGTTCACCGGTCAACTTGGACTTAATTAAAATTTGAAATAATGTTATAGTTTATTGCTCGATTGACTTGCTCAACGGTTATCAGCAGTAAAGTGTTATATAATTTATTCATAGGCATTTTTATTTTCTCACTATAGTTAAATGCACTGTACGGAAGAAAAGTCGATCTGGAGTATTCAGATCCCCAGAGTCGGGACTATGCGGTCATTGAACTAATCGATTAGTTTTTACAAAATTTCATAAGTTTGTTTTGATATTTTTAAAATTTAATACCAGTTTTTAAAGCTTATTTATCCCCATTTTTATTTTTTATCGTATTCTCTTAAAATCGATTTTTCTGATGTTTTAAAAAGTCAGACAGAACGTACGCATCGCTGTATTACCCAAAATTCCTGTCCATGAACTATCCAAAACAATGTAAAATTGGTGAAATTCTCGAAACTATTTTTTTTTTCACACACACACACACACACACACACACACACACACACACACACACACACACACACACACACACACACACACACACACACACACACACACACACACACACACATATATATATATATATATATATATATATATATATATATATATATATATATATATATATATATATATATATTATTATTATTATTATTATTATCTGCGAATAGACCCTGTTGGATCACGCAAAGCACTCCGACTCATGTCTTGTTCCTTCTAATCCTCCACACCTCCCTCATCCTGTCCCCATGGATCCTCTTCCCCTCCTCCGTCCATTTTACCCCTGCTCTCTTTGGGATTTCATTCTCTGGGACCTTCCAACCGAACATCTTTCTCCTGTATGCGTCTATCTTCAACATCTGTTGAGTCTATTCCTGCGTCATGTAGGTCTATTCTGACTTGTGCGATCCACGACGTTGTTGATTTGTCACCTTGTACATACTTAAGGATTCTGTTGGCAAGTCTCGTTGTTGGGAGTCTACTGATGTGTCCATAGAACCGAAGCCTCCTTCTTCTGATATCTGCTGCCAGGTTCGATATCTTCTCTGTGGTCTTCCGGGAGTGCAACCTGTATCCATCTTCTGTTAATCTCGGACCAAGGATCTTCCTCAAGATTTTGCGTTCTTGAGGAACCATGGTAGCTTTTGTGTGGAGTGCTAGCGTCTCGCTTGCATATATATATCATATATATATATATATATATATATATATATATATATATATATATATCATACACACGCATGCGCTATTTACGATAATACCATTCAGCGTATAAGTCGATCACATAAAGACACATGCGTATACTGTTACCTGTGTACTTGTCAAAAGGTGAAGTACGGATAATTAATTGTATTAAAGACATATAAGTGTAGGTCTTTACACTTAAACAATCCGGCTTCAGTCTAAACTTTAAACCTCTGGTTTCGTCTCTTTTTGCAAACTGTGAAAGAATATACAGACCAGACACAAGTATTTATTTATTTTCAAAAACATCGTGATTTATCGACGTAAAATTCTACACTACAAATAGTATGAGCAAGTTTCGAAAGAGTGCATGGATTGGAAGATATACACACTTACACTATATACGATAGAACCATTCAGCGTATAAGTAAGGTCACGTGAGTACTCTGTTAAGTGGATATTTATCAAAAGTTAGTATACTGTATTAAATATTGTGTATTTAAATTTCTATAATACATAAAGATAAATATAAAATTTAAGAATTATTGCATTTTCCAAAATAATAATAAAACATTATGTGCTACATTATGTGCAAACAGTGTATAGTACGTAATTTGTATGGTTCGCCGGAAGTACGATTTCTGTTATCCGTATATTCTTGTCATCCGTTACGCAAATCCTTCCGAGAATGATGGTTAATCGTGTCTAATGCGTATATAATATTTAATGAATCCTTAAAAAGTGATCTAATGGTCATATTTGGAGCTCATTTCAAGGTCCCGGTTCTAAAACTCACCGTTATTTTCAATGGACATTTCCTGAATATCGACAGAAAAGTCATCAGGATCAAACAACAGTTAAATACTACGAGTTTGGTCCACGGAGGACACTTTACCTGAGGCATGTCAACTAAAAGTATGAGAAATTATTTCAATTACACATCTCGAGGAGTTATTGACCACAGCAATCAGCTTTCCTAAGTAAAGTAATTACAATTTGTAAGTAAGCTCGTTGTACACGACTTCTAATTGGCCGCAGTTAACCAGCCGAGCGGAGCGAGCGGTTGTCTTCAAACAAACGCTATTTACATTTGTTGCCTTATGAAAGTTAATGCGTTATTAGAATTGTAAGTCATTAACTGTTATAACAAGACGGACACGCGACAAACAATACGAATTTTGTAAAAAAGTGTGATCGCGGCACGACATGGCTGTGGCGATTTTTTAATTTTTTTTTTTTTTTTGTAACGTCTATACTTTACGCTAGTTAGACTAATTAACGGTCGGTAAGGGAAAAGCAATGGGAGCAACTGCGGCTACAACTGAGAAGAATCTTTATATAAAGTAGAAGGAAGAATTGTGAGCGTCCTGTGATACATATTCATAAACAAAACTGAGTAGGAAACATCAATAGATGCAGTAATTCTAACAAACATTTCTAGACTGATATTTACATATATTTTTGAAATTACGTAAAAAATACGAAAAATGTGGTACAGTCATTGGGACTGTCGGCAGAAGCGTTAGATTCTTAATACACTTACGCACACACACACACACACACACACACACACACACACACACATATACATACACACACACACACACACACACACACACACACACACACACACACACATACAATATATATATATATATATATATATATATATATATATATATATATATATATAGCAGATATGTATGGACACATATAAAACGTCTCGAGAATATAAGAAAAATAAAATCGAACGCACGTGTTATTACTGAAAATAAACCATATACCACTAAACTGTTGCTGCTGGCAATACACACAATGTACACATCATTATATGCGCGCGCGACGAGAACATGAGAAAAAGAAAAGTAGAGACAGAGAGAGAGAGAGAGAGGGGGGAGGGAGGGAGAAGAAAAAGATAGAGAAAAGCATGCACGTTGTATGAACATACAGGCACAAAACATACACACGCGCGCGACCAACTCAGTCGGAACCGGCAGATGAACTGCCGCTGAAAACTGGAGGGAGCCTGTGTAATACTTCCCCTACTCGCGTTACTTACGCTTCGTAAGCCTACTCGATGAAACCGAATCACGCCATGGTGAAAATACAAAGTGCACAACGCGGTATAAGAAGCTAACGCTTACAAAAATTAACCAACGGTGTCAGGTAAATTTCGTAACTATGGAGAAAAACAGAGTTTTAATATTGTGTTCACTTCTAACGTGAGTAGTCTCTGTGCAGAATTTTTTTACAAAAATATTCATATTTCAAAAACAGATAAAGGTACTCTGAAATAAAATTTTGAATGGATGTTATTCGTTTGTAACCTGTAGAATTTTGTTGTTGTTGTATAAATCTGTTGTTTTTTATTCGATCTTTTTGAAACACATAATGCTGGATTCATAACAGAACGAACTGACAGATATTATTTTTAATAATTACCTGTGAAATCGGTCATTTCCCGTGCTAATTTCAATTCTAAACGTTTACACGACCGCCATTTTGAAACGGTATGATATAAAATTGTTATTCTTTGTACATTTATGGGACTAGCTATTGGTAACACGAATTGAAAATATTTTTTCTTTAACTTTACTTAAAATATTATTTTTATAAAAAAATCAAAATGGCGGCGAGATGGAAAACGGAGCATTTTTAGAATATACTCTTATGTAAATGTTTGTCGTCATTTTTGCATGTATAATCATTTCGTAGATGCTTTTTTTAATTTTTTGTTTTGTTTTTTAAACAAAACAATATATATATATATATATATATATACATATATATATATATATATATATATATATATATATATATATATATTGTACCTCAAAACTTGTTCCAGAAACCAGGTTGAAAAAGTTATCTACTTCATTACATGGTCCAGACTAGGCCTAGATGTCTTACCGTGACTGATTCCATGTTTCAAGGTTGATTCCAGGCTTGCAATTACTGCCGTATTCTTTCCATCATTTTCATTAACCTAAGACATAAAGAATGGACACTAAGGAAAATGTACATTAAGGAAAACGTATTATTTGGGAAATGCATTACAAAGGAAAATATACAAGTAGTTTGCGATAAGTGCATCTAACACACTTACACTTACAACACTACACTTACGACTTCAAAACTTTACACTCACACTTACATTTAGAGAGGCGCTAATAGCCTCAATGTGCTTTTCGCCTTAAAATAACAAAAAAATTAACAACATTGGAAGAAATTGATTATAGCCTATCAGCTGTTCAATGAAATCAGCTGATCCCGCAGAGGATGCATACTAGCTGCACCTATTGAGAGGATTTAGACGTCCCTCGCGGTACCCGATTCTAACACACGCTTACACTTACAACACTATACTTATGACTTTAACACTTTACACTCACACTTACATTTAGGGAGGCGATAATAGCCTCAATGTGCTTTTCACCTTAAAATAATTTTTAAAAATGAAATCAGCTGATCGTTACGAATTAATACAAACAACTGATCTTTTACTATTACATATTCATCGAAATTAAATTTACGATTCATTTCATATTAAATCGATCAAACGTCTTCGTACTTTCCGTAGTGTAGTGGTTCTCACACGCGCAGGATTCGATCACGGGCGGAAACACAGGAAATTTATTAGTAATTTATTTAATATAAGATTTGCGACTAGCAAAATATACTATTATGTATCAGTATAAATTTGTGCACTCGATTACGCTAAATCCAACATCGCAACCAGCTCTGTTACACGTTAAAAAGCGGGAACATTTTTGTGACTTTTTTCCAAAAAAAATTGCTTTTGAATCCGTTTTAAAAATTACTGCGATTACGGATAATAATTGTAGATTAGCGTTATGTATATCCAGCCCCAAAAAATGTAAAAATTCCATAAATTTTAAAGCAGTACAAAATAAGTCATAAATAGATATCTGTATTTCGTACCGCATTAAATTTAGTTTGTTAAAACAACACTATGTAAGAATAAATTTGCTTTAACAAACAAAAATTAAATTATCAAATGACTATAATAATTATACAGTGATCACGTTCTTGTGAAAATAATAATGAATTAAATGCATGAGATTTTAAAGTGACAGAAAATATTTATGACTTTCAAAATTACTTTTTTAATGAACTATTAAAATGTTACAAAAAAATTTTTGTTTACGTAATCTATTTAATATTGCTTTAAAAGTTTATTTTGTGGCCTTCTTCAAGTCAATATAGATTGGCGATATTTTACTGAGGAATTCGATATCTCTAAAATAAAGTTAAGTTTTGAAAAATTTTCAATATTACTGAACCACTTTTTGTTATCATACGTTTTATCATCATAAGACATAGGTGGCCTTTTTTAACTATAATATATATTTTTTTTTTTATATACTACCGTAATTATTTCAAAATCGTTTAAAAAATCGATTTAAATATAGAGCATAAGTGCCTTAACGAAATGTGATGGTCGCTATAGATATTGAATAAATTAATAATCCGGCTGTAATTATTGAAATCGTTTTATCAGATTTTGTTAAAATTTCGTTTATATATCAAGTATTATAAAAGAAAACATTAGGCTACGGATAATTTGAAATAATAGGAATTTACGTTTTAAGGAAAATTCCGAAACCAAAAAACCGACCTCGGACATATTTGTTTCGTTCTTTACTTTCAAACTTTATCTCAAGTGCGCCTAATTTTGAACAAAATCAAACGCGATTCTGAAAAATCGCGTTATTTTCCGCTTTTTCTTGCATATTTTTAACATAAATAATTGAGTGCGTTATTTTTGCACGGTTTAGTTTCCCGAAGAGACTGGAAAAAGAGAAAACTATTCGCGACAAACCGGGAGTTGAACTTACGATCAGCAGCGCCAACTGCAGGACGTCTGAAAAACACTAACAATAAATCCATTCCCTTCATCAAATCTAATTAAATGCAATAAAAATTACAAGGCTTTATTGTTAATTACTGTATCGAAATTATGATCAATAAACTTTAAATGTACAATCAGAAAGTATCTTTGATAACGTTTAACTTTTTACAAAAAAACCTAACACCCTTTAATTATTATTGGCAGATTGCATTTTGTCTTGTTAATCATTAATTATCCACAATTTAATGGTGTCTGCCCTTTCACATCAACTAATTGCTTTTCTGTTACCGTGTTCCTCTTTAGAAGTTTTTTTCAACGCCTTTTGCTATTTATATTTTAAGACTTTTTAATTGGCTTTCGATTTTTTTACTTTTCAGGTGTTAATCTTCTTCTTTATTGTTACTTTTTTATCTTTGGCACTTCATTTAACACCTACCTTCCATTACTGATTAGAAAGTTCAGTACCGACTAGGGTCGTTTGAACTTTAATAATTATTATTAATTTAACACTGTATGCAGTAAAATTAAGTGGTGCAAAAATTACCCAAGCGTTTTCACGTTCTGGTAGTACTATTTCTTACACAATTTGGTTCAAAAACAGTGGAAAAACAAGAAAATCAACCTAATTTAACGTACTTTGTTCTTTAGATTTAACGTAAATTTTAAGCTCATTTGAAGATTCATAATCTTCAACAGCAGTATTTAAGAAGCAGTATTTAAGATTCATAATCGTCTTCTCAAATCGGTCGCGTGACTTACGCATTCGAACGTGGGCTGAGCGAACAAAGTTATGACTTGCTAGGGCTGAGTGAACAAAGTTATAACGTGCGAGGGATGAGCGAACACAGTTATGACATGCGAGGGCTGAGCGAACAGAGTTATGACGTGCGAGAGTTGAACTAACAAAGTTAAGACGTACGAGGGCTGAGCGAACAGTTATGACGTGCGAGAGTTGAACTAACAAAGTTAAGACGTACGAGGGCTGAGCGAACAAACTTATGATGTGCGAGGACTGAGTGAAAAAAGTAATGACGTGCGAGGGCTGAACGAACAAAGTTATGACGTGCGAGAATTGAACGAACAAAATTAAGACGAAGTGCGAGGGCTGAGCGAACAAAGTTATGACGTGCGAGGGCTGAGAGAACAAAGTTATGACGTGCGAGGGCTGAGAGAACAAAGTTATGACGTGCGAGGGATGAGCGAACAAAGTTACCGATAGCTGCCGGTAGTTGAAAAGCAATCACAACAGCTCACTGTTAAGAACAGTGATTTCAATAGTAGCGATAGCATTCACAGTCTGCCTCAACCGATAGCTGCAGATAGTTGAAGAGCAATCACAACTGCTCACTGCTAAGAACAGTGTTTTCAATAGCAGTGATAGCATTCACAGTCTCACTTCTACCGATAGCTGCAGATAGTTGAAGAGCAATCACAACTGCACAGTGCTAAGAACAGTGTTTTCAGTAGCAGTGATAGCATTCACAGTCTCACCCCTATTAAAGAGCAATTACAACTGCTCAATGGTAAGATCAGTGCTCTCAGTAGCAGTCATAGCATTCACAGTATAACCTCTATTGAAGAGCA
Source organism: Callitettix versicolor (assembly GCA_022606455.1). Classification (NCBI taxonomy): domain Eukaryota; kingdom Metazoa; phylum Arthropoda; class Insecta; order Hemiptera; family Cercopidae; genus Callitettix; species Callitettix versicolor. The sequence goes on from CM040185.1 coordinate 87,567,314, forward strand.
ACCACAACTGCTCACTGCTAAGAAATGTGTTCTCAGTAGCAGTGATAGCATTCACAGTCTCACCTCTACCGATAGCTGCAGATAGTTGAAGAGCAATCACAACTGCTAACTGCTAAGAACAGTGTTATCAGTAGCAGTGATAGCATTCACAGTCTCACCCCTATTAAAGAGCAATTACAACTGCTCAATGGTAAGATCAGTGCTCTCAGTAGCAGTCATAGAATTCACAGTATAACCTCTATTGAAGAGCAACCACAACTGCTCACTGCTAAGAAATGTGTTCTCAGTAGCAGTGATAGCATTCACAGTCTCATCTATACCGATTGTTGCAGATAGTTGAATAGCAATCACAACACCTCACTGTTAAGAACAGTGTTTTCAGTAGCAGTGATAGCATTCACAATCTCACCTCAACCGATAGCTGCATATAGTTGAAGAGCAATCACAACTGCTCAGTGCTAAGAATAGTGTTTTCAGTAGCAGTGATAGCATTCACAATCTCACCTCAACCGATAGCTGCAGATAGTTGAAGAGCAATCACAACTGCTCAGTGCTAAGAACAGTGTTTTCAGTAGCAGTGATAGCATTCACAGCCTCACCTCTACGGATAGCTGCAGATAGTTGAAGAGCAATCACAACTGCACAGTGCTAAGAACAGTGTTCTCAGTAGAAGTGATAGCATTCACAGTCTCACCTCTACCGATAGCTGCAGATAGTTGAAGAGCAATCACAACTGCTAACTGCTAAGAACACTGTTATCAGTAACAGTGATAGCATTCACAGTATAACATCTATTGAAGAGCAACCACAACTGCTCAATGGTAAGATCAGTGCTCTCAGTAGCAGTCATAGAATTCACAGTATAACCTCTATTGAAGAGCAACCACAACTGCTCACTGCTAAGAAATGTGTTCTCAGTAGCAGTGATAGCATTCACAGTCTCATCTATACCGATTGTTGCAGATAGTTGAATAGCAATCACAACACCTCACTGTTAAGAACAGTGTTTTCAGTAGCAGTGATAGCATTCACAATCTCACCTCAACCGATAGCTGCATATAGTTGAAGAGCAATCACAACTGCTCAGTGCTAAGAATAGTGTTTTCAGTAGCAGTGATAGCATTCACAATCTCACCTCAACCGATAGCTGCAGATAGTTGAAGAGCAATCACAACTGCTCAGTGCTAAGAACAGTGTTTTCAGTAGCAGTGATAGCATTCACAGCCTCACCTCTACGGATAGCTGCAGATAGTTGAAGAGCAATCACAACTGCACAGTGCTAAGAACAGTGTTCTCAGTAGAAGTGATAGCATTCACAGTCTCACCTCTACCGATAGCTGCAGATAGTTGAAGAGCAATCACAACTGCTAACTGCTAAGAACACTGTTATCAGTAGCAGTGATAGCATTCACAGTATAACATCTATTGAAGAGCAACCACAACTGCTCACTGCTAAGAACAGTGTTCTCAGTAGAAGTGATAGCATTCACAGTCTCATCTATAACGATTGTTGCAGATAGTTGAATAGCAATCACAACTGCTCACTGCTAAGAACAGTGTTTTCAGTAGCAGTGATAGCATTCACAGTCTCATCTATAACGATTGTTGCAGATAGTTGAAGAGCAATCACAACTGCTCACTGCTAAGAACAGTGTTCTCAGTAGCACTGATAGCATTCATAGTCTCACTTCTACGGATAGCTGCAGATAGTTGAAGAGCAATAACAACTGCTCACTGCTAAGAACAGTGTTCTCAGTAGCACTGATAGCATTCATAGTCTCACCTCTACGGATAGCTGCAGATAGTTGAAGAGCAATCACAACTGCTCACTGCTAAGAACAGTGTTCTCAGTAGCAGTGATAGCATTCACAGTCTCACCTCAATCGATAGCTGCAGATAGTTAAAGAGCAATCACAACTGCTCAGTGCTAAGAACAGTGTTCTCAGTAGCTGTGATAGCATTCACAGTCTCACCTCTATCGATAGTTGTAGATAGTTGAAAAGCAATCACAACTGCTCAGTACCAAGAACAGTGATAGCAGTGATAGCACTCATAGTCTCACTTCTACCGATAGCTGGCGGTGCACATCTGCTACAGCTTGTGAAGTCTCTCTACATGATGTCTGACAACAATGTTAATGGCGAACTTTTCATCGAAGACGTAATAGCTTGGTAATTTGGGATGTAAATCATGATGAGTATAAGGATCGACTTGTCATTCGAAAAAAAGACCTTTCCCTAATAGCCATTAAGCATTCATTAAAAGCTCCCTTCACGAAACTCTAGCTGTTGTATGGATGAATCCAGCTTCACTTTCACGATTTACTTGTAGACTAAATATATAAAAAAAAACAATTTTTTCCTGAAATATTTGGGCGCATGTACAATTCATATCGGTTGGTGAAAGATGAGAGACTATCAATGTGGTTTATCTCCGTCAGTTTGTATTGGAAAACCGACTAGACGCAGAATGAAATGACGCAAAGTTCCTATACGTTTTGCAGCAAGTGTTGACTGGCCTTAGTTGTCAAATTTACAATTTTACTTTCGGCCATATTCACTGTCACCTCTCCTGTCCTGCCGTTCAAATTACTCCATCAAACAATTAGCAAATCGAAATGTGCTACAGACTGACAACAGACTGAATTGATAAGAATCTCTGTACTGCCGGAGGGTGCACATACACATATTTGTAGGTTATTGTTCACTGTTTGGCAGTTCCGATCAACGTTTCCGTATTGAGATATATTGTTAATTAGTGACAATTCATTTGGAAAAATGAATATTAGAGGTTTTTAGCCCAGAAGACCTTGAATTGTTTATTTTTTTTGTTTGTTGTTTTTGTTTAACGTCCGACTATTGACGCAAAGTAATTATTGCAGACGATGGGATGATTTACAGCGTATGAAAATGCCAAGACCTGGCCGGGAATCGAACCCGGGTCCTCGGGGTGAAAGCCCAGTACGCTATCAACTAGGCCACCGAGGCCGCACCTTGAAATGAACACCGATCCAGATCTCTAGATCACTTTATAAGGGAATCGCTGAAATTTTTAAATATAACCTATAGTACAGCCTGTGTGTGTGTGTGTGTGTGTGTGTGTGTGCGCGCGCGCGCGCGTGAGCGTGTGCGGCGTGCGTGCGTGTGTGAGAGTGCGCGCGCTAACTCACGTTCGCAATTTTTCATCGATTTGGTTCAAACGTGGCACAAAAAAAGGAATATTAAAATAATTTGACAAGTCCGTTAACCAGCAATATAAATCAACAGTTTCAAAATGGCGGCCATTTCAAATCTTTAAGTATGCGTAACTTTTTTTAATCCCATTTCACCAAAGTAGTCAGCGTTAAAAGCCGCATAAATTAGCATTTTGAATTTTCAAAATCCTTTGAAATTAAGAAAGCTATATTGACGGCGATCAGGTTTCATCTTCGCATAAAGTAGTGATATACGCAGACTTTATTACTGATTACGATGGTGAAATAACAATTTCAAAAAGGTTAAGGTAAAGAAATATATGTCGCTTTTGGAAATCTAGAACAGATTCTAATTTATGTAGTTTTTAACATTGATCGCTATGTTAAAATCAGATTATCAAAAATATTTAGGATAAAAAAGTTACGGTTTTTAAACATACGTAATGTGCACCGTTTAAAAATTGTCGAACGAATTTTGCTACTTGACGGATTTGTCAAGCTATTACCTTAATCGATTTAATATGCCAAATTTGAATCAAATTGAACAAAAATGAATAACGCGAACGTGGTAAAACTTACACATACACACACGCGCGTACACACACACACACACACA
>CM040185.1:87576122-87586122 GCA_022606455.1 Callitettix versicolor
GTATTACTTCTTTTAAGATGATTTTTCTTACCATGTCACAGACGTAATTACTCTTTTAAGATGATTTTTCTTACCATGTCACACGACGTAATTACTCTTTTAAGATGATTTTTCTTACCATGTCACACGACGTAATTACTCTTTTAAGATGATTTTTCTTACCATGTCACACGACGTAATTACTCTTTTAAGATGATTTTTCTTACCATGTCACACGACATAATTACTCTTTTAAAATGATTTTTCTTACCATATCACACACGTAATTACTCTTTTAAGTTGATTTTTCTTACCATGTCACACGACGTAATTACTCTTTTAAGATGATTTTTCTAATGTCACACGACGTAATTACTCTTTTAAGATGATTTTTCTTACCATGTCACACGACGTAATTACTCTTTTAAGATGATTTTTCTTACCATGTCACACGACGTAATTACTCTTTTAAGATGATTTTTCTTACCATGTCACACGACGTAATTACTCTTTTAAGATGATTTTTCTTACCATGTCACACGACGTAATTACTCTTTTAAGATGATTTTTCTTACCATATCACACGACGTAATTACTTTATAAGATGATTTTTCTTACCATGTCACAACGTAATTACATTTAAGATGATTTTTCTAATGTCACACACATAATTACTCTTTTAAGATGCTTTTTTTCTTACCATGTTACACGACATAATTATATTTATAAGATGATTTTTCTTACCATGTCACACGACGTAATTACTCTTTTAAGATGCTTTTTTTCTTACCATGTTACACGACATAATTACATTTATAAGATGATTTTTCTTACCATGCCACACGACGTAATTACTCATTTAAGATGATTGTTCTTACCATGCCACATGATGAAATTATTTCTTCAAGATGATTGTTCTTACTAAGTTATGTGATTACCATTTTAAGGTGACTGTTGTTACCATGTCGTATTACGAAATTTCTCTTTTTAAGATGATTGCTCTCATATTGCCTTATGACGTAATTTCTCTTATAAAGTAATTTTTCTTACCTTTTCATATGACGTAATTTCTCTTTCAAAATGATTGTTCTTACTACGTCATAGGATGTGCTTGTGTTCTCTATAATGTAGCCTAATTGTTCTTACCACATTACATCAAATGACTACTCTTCTAAGTGACTGTTCTTACAACGTCATACAATGTTATCACCCTTTTAACGTCATTGTTCTTACAAAATTACATAATGTACTTTTAGACGTTACTGTTTATGACGTGCATAACTGTTCTTACTTCACTGTTTATGACGTGCATAACTGTTCTTACTTCATTATAGAACGCAATATATGCCTAAGTTAATTTTCTTATTACGTCACATGATGTAATTGATATTTCAAAGCGACTGTTCTTACTACATTTTATGACCTTTTTAACGCGAATACTCTTAACTGGTGGATAAGACATGTAACATTTTTGCATGAATCCATACACTCTGTAAAGGGATCAAACAAACGAGTACAAAACAAAAAATTGTCCGGAGTTTCAAAACAAGTTGTAATTTTTTGTTTACTGCAGACATTTTGCTTCCGTACAGAAACAACTACATTTTAGTTGGATACAACCAAAGCACGCGATCACCTTACGCCTCCGGGCCTCGTTTCTGCTCCCCGAATGTTTGTACAGCCCGTTTTTAATTGTCCCAATAATTATCGCGTTACCGATGACTCGGCCGATTCCTTTGCCCGCGTCCCGGCTGACTATTTATTTTAATTAATGACGATTAATATTTTTAACGAGGACGTTACGAAATCCGACGTAGTTAAGTTAATTAAGACCGGATCGTTATAACTCCGGTTAATTGTTAACCGGTGGTTAATAACAGTAAGTCGCTGTACCGGAACGGGTTGCAATAATGACTTGTGTTCGGTGGACACTTCTTGACCGGCTTTGTGATTTATATAAGCGGGACGTCGTGAGAACTTGCCCCGGCTTCGCGGCGCAAAAACTTGACGTTCAATCAATGCCTGGCGATCTTTGCCAGTGTAATTGTTGCCATGCAAGAAACGTGTTTTCTTTTTATTCATGACAAATATACAATGCGAACGGTTAGTACATTTAGCGTACATATTTTTCAGATTGGTAATATTTCTAACGGATGTAATTAAGTTACGTAAGTTTGATGTTTTCGGGACGGATGATATGTTTAAATGTTTTTGCGATTGGTAAAATTAATTTTATGATTCAAATGCGAAGGATAAAAATTCTAAACAGTCACCTGACTATAGATTTGACCATGTTGACATAGATAAACTATATTTAAAAATTTTAAATATTATGTAAGCTATGGTTTGAGATGGAAAACTTATTTCAATTATATTTTACTGTGATTTCTTTTACCAAATCCTATTTTATTAAATTTAGTTCAAATTGAGAAATTAGTACCAGAAGAAAACTTAGGCATGTCCAATTTCTAATTAGATGTTTTGTTTAAACTACATAAAATGATATAACTCAATAGTACAAAATTTTGTAGTAAATCGAAACACTACAATAAACTCTACCCATGGTTACATTTCGATTTATTCAAACAAATTATGGTTCATAGCTCTCAAAACTGAATGCTGGCAAGCAAATAACGATTAATGTTGTTGCACCAAAAGATTCAAGTTCTTTTCCCTTGATGAGCTTTGACCTCCCTCACAAATCTCCTTTTCTACCTATACTAGACTTTCTCCTACCATCTTCCTACTCACATAATCATATCCTTTTCACGCCCCTCAGGGAGGTGCAGACTAGCTGCACCTATTGAGAGGATTTAAACGTCCCTCGCGGTACCCGAGTCTAACACACACTTACACTTACAATACTACACTTACGACTTTAACACTTTACACTTACACTTACATTTAGGGAGGCGATAACAGCCTCAATGTGCTTTTCGCTGCATCCACCTGTTTCTCGGCTTCCAAGTCCTTTTCTTCCTTCCATTCTGCTATGTAACAATTTATTAGACATTCGTTCTACAATCTCCACATGCCCCAAACATGACAGCCGCTTAGAATTCACAAATCGCTGTTTCCCTGAATCTTAAATTTCCCTGTTTATCCTTATTCTGTACCCTTCTGCATCTTTTAGGGGTTCATATACCCTTTCATAATATTCCTTTCAAATATGTGCAAAAGCAGCAGACATGGTGCGTGCTTCTGATCCACGTTACGACTGATCTAATGAGAATCTTCCACAATTACCATGCATGTTATTATGGACTGTAACCATAATGACAATCATTTTAATGGTTACTTCACTGACCTTCAATTGTTTTGTAAGAGGAGCTTTACCTCTGGTACGATCGACGAGGACTCGCTGAAGGCAATGAAGGAGGTGAACTACAAGATGTGTCTGGGCGTCTAGAGTTGCCTTCAGATTGATTTCTACTCCTAAGAAGGACGAGAGAAGTTCAAACCAACCTCCATCACAGTAAGGCGACAACTGCTGGCTTACAGAGGCTGCTTGACCAGGAGGGAAGCGACGTTACTTTGGTGCAAGAACCGTGGGTGACGGGAGACAGGATAGCAGGACTGTAAGCGGAGAGACAGTGCAGTAGTTAATACTGAGCTAAGTGTGGGATCTAGGAGCGGAAGGGTTGTACTGACCTCTGCATTCTTCTTACACGAGGATATGGACAGCTTCAGCAGGATGAGCTAGTCAGTGGATTGTTGTAACTTACTAAGGGCACAAATCTGCTGAACTAGTATTTAAGAAGTTTAGTTGAACAATAGAATACAATAGGGGTTGCATAATCCCGATCTCTAGTTTGTAATCTTAATTTTAATATTTGATTGGAGGGATGATTTCAAAACTTAACATTAGCAAAGTAAGCTCTGTTTCCAGTCATTATCCCTTTATTGGTTTCTACAGTGACCTTGATTTCGCAGTTCAGGAGACTACCCAAGTAACCGAAACGCTTCACCTTCTCAAAGTTTTGTCTTCCGATAACTCCACTTTCGTAGCATCTCCTGAATTTCAATGCTGACTTCGTGTACTGAGTTTATTCTGCATTTATTCTTAAACATTTCCTTCTGGTAAGATTTTGCCACCAGTACGATGTTATCAGCAGAGTCACTGGCGAGTTTACATTTCTGCATCATCTTCCCTCCTGCAGTTCAGTTCTATCATTGCCACTTGCAGTACCAAGTTAACTAACACTCCAGACAGAGAATCGCCTTTTCGGACGCCACATTAGGTATACAAATATATTCCTCTGATTGCTTGGACAATGTTTTCACACAGCAAAACAAGTGTAACCGTTTCAAAGCAGAGGTAATTTAAAATATTTAAAAAATGCAAAAAATGTTTTTAAAGTGAACTTTAAAAAAATCATATTTCACTATCAGAGTTAAAATCTCCATAGATAATCGTTTACGTCATCTTACAAACGACTACGTGACGACTACGTTACAAGAGTTAATTACAATTTAAATTATGTAACCTATTGTATTTATCCTTTTTCCAATCACTGTAGCTAAATAACGTTTAAAAAATAACTGTTATCAAAAATATTTCAGAACACAGATCGCTTTCGTCACACGCAACACACTGTTCCGTTCGCTTCGCTTTCGTTTTAATCGGCTAACGTTACGTATTTACGACTACGCAGCCAATAGTGTTCCGTTGGAACTGGTTCGCAACGATTTTAATGAAACTGGAGGTTGCTGCGCTCTAATGGCCCTATGTAAAACCAGTTAACGCTGAATTATAAGGCAAAACTGTTCTATTTAGACGTAGATTATGCACGCATATTGTGAGCTAATTCTAATTGAAAAATTATCGCGGATCACTGTTATCTTTCTGACGTGATGGAAGCGAATGTCAAAAAATATTTTTGTTCCTTACCCTTTTTACTGAAACAGATTTCATCATTATAAACAACATTACAATCAACATATACTAGAGCTCTCAGTATACTATTTATTATATGTAATCGTTCTAAGACAACGCTTTCAGCCGGTACTGTAATATCAAGGGAAAATATTATTGGACCACCTTTATTGGAAATTTTATTTTATGCACTTTCTCCATGAAGCGGTCGGACTTTTGGTAGGTATTGCCGTTCAACCAGTATTACAGGAAAAATACAGCAACTACACACGTCATTGTTAAACCAGAGGCCGCCATCTTGAAACAAAAGCGAATGGAAAAAAACGTAAACATGCCGTTTGGGTTTTGTACAAAGTAGCTACGTACCGAATTTCAAAACAATTGTTGACTGCGTTTAGCCAAACTGAGGTAGCCATCTTGAAACTGAAATGAATGGGAAAAACCTTACACGTTATTTGGGCTTTTTACAAAGTAGCTACGTAACGAATTTCAAAACAATCGTTGACTGCGTCTGGCCAAACTGAGGTAGCCATCTTGAAACTGAAATGAATGGGAAAAACCTTACACGTTATTTGGGCTTTTTACAAAGTAGCTACGTAACGAATTTCAAAACAATCGTTGACTGCGTTTAGCCAAACTGAGGTAGCCATCTTGAAACTGAAATGAATGGGAAAAACCTTACACGTTATTTGGGCTTTTTACAAAGTAGCTACGTACCGAATTTCAAAACAATCGTTGACTGCGTTTGGCCAAACTGAGGTAGCCATCTTGAAACTGAAATGAATGGGAAAAACCTTACACGTTATTTGGGCTTTTTACAAAGTAGCTACGTACCGAATTTCAAAACAATCGTTGACTGCGTTTGGCCAAACTGAGGTAGCCATCTTGAAACTGAAATGAATGGGAAAAACCTTACACGTTATTTGGGCTTTTTACAAAGTAGCTACGTAACGAATTTCAAAACAATCGTTGACTGCGTTTAGCCAAACTGAGGTAGCCATCTTGAAACTGAAATGAATGGGAAAAACCTTACACGTTATTTGGGCTTTTTACAAAGTAGCTACGTAACGAATTTCAAAACAATCGTTGACTGCGTCTGGCCAAACTGAGGTAGCCATCTTGAAACTGAAATGAATGGGAAAAACCTTACACGTTATTTGGGCTATTTACAAAGTAGCTTCGTACCGAATTTCAAAACAATCGTTGACTGCGTTTGGCCAAACTGAGGTAGCCATCTTGAAACTGAAATGAATGGGAAAAACCTTACACGTTATTTGGGCTTTTTACAAAGTAGCTACGTACCGAATTTCAAAACAATCGTTGACTGCGTCTGGCCAAACTGAGGTAGCCATCTTGAAACTGAAATGAATCGGAAAAACCTTACACGTTATTTGGGCTATTTACAAAGTACTTCGTACCGAATTTCAAAACAATCGGTCAAAGTGTTTGGCCGAAATAGCCATTTTTATAAATCGGAGGCCGCCATATTGAAACGAAAGTGAATGGGAAAAACGTAAACAAATGTCGTTTTGGTTTTTGTGCACTGTACATGCTTATCAAATTTGAAAACAATCGGTCTATACGTTTAGCCGAAACTGTTTGACAAACAAACAAAAACACGAAAATCAAGACAAGAATTATTGAAACAGAGTACTCGCTTCGCTCGGTCAATTAGCGCTTTGAACTTTCAAAATGTCTTGAAAATACGAAAATGTCCGCCGTGAAATTAATTTTTTTATATGAAAGATTTTTGTATAAAAAAAAATCAAAATTCTAATTTATTCAGTTTCGACACTGATTATGACAGTGCTTTGAAAAATATTAAAGACAACAAAAGTTGGAAGTTTTTAAATATTTCAAATAAAAACATTCTGAAACTGTGAACAAATATTGCTAGTTAAAAAAAACATTAAACTGCGCCGACATTTAATTTGTAAATTAGCTACGATCAGCAATACCCGTTTAATAGTTTCAAAATAGCGTTTCAAATATTTAAAAATACCTAACGTTTTCGTCCATAATACTATTGGAATATTTCACCACGTCGACCGTCGTTGTAAAGTGCATGAATTTGCATTTTGAATTTTCAAAATCCGTTGAAATTAAGTGTATTTCTAAAGTTTTTTTCGCAAAACGACAATTAAGGTATAGTTTATTACCAATCAAACATGAACAATTTATAGAGGATCGTTAAATAAATTATAACTTAATAAGGCAGCGTTAAGTAAAAATTTGACGATAAGAAGATGTCTGAAAGGGCCGAGAAGAAAAATCGTAAATACATTTTTTTTTGTAGCGATAAAAGTCAGTCTTACTTTTAATGTCTATCGCGTAGAAAGTAATTCGTTTCATAAACTTACTAACCAAACCACTCAACGATGATTGTTTCATATTAAATTTTATTTGGGTCGAATTTAATTGTGCATCGTAGATATAATATTTTCTTTGGATACATAGATTGTTTTCGTAACACTATGGGAAGAAAACAACAATTACTTTTTGCAATTTTGAAGCGTAATAGAATTTTTTTTTTTTTTTTTTTGGTGTTTAACGTCCGACTATTGTGCACACTTGGGCTAATGCAGACGGTGGGATGATTTATAGCGTATGAAAATGCCAAGCCCTGGCCGGGAATCGAACCCGGATCCTCGGGGTGAAAGCCCAGTACGCTATCCACTAGACCACCGAGGCGGCTCGTAATAGAAAAATAACCACTAAACTCACGTCTCGTTTTTTATGGAAATCAATCGCAAAAGTAATTTTTCATTCTCGACTTCTTTTTAAAATTGAAAATACAAAAACGGACCATGACCTCCGTCAAACTAAATTTTACAGAATTTTCGGGCATTCAAAATGATAGGGTTCTAAACGCTAATTACGTTGGTGAAATCGAATTTTCATTATTAAAATGTTTGAAATGGGCGCCATTTTGAAACTTTTGAACTAATATCAAACCGTGTCAAAGCTGTTAATAAAACATACCTCTGTAAAAAGTTTCAATAAAAATTAACGACAAATAAATTTCAAGGTCATGGGTCTGGAGATTTACCATAACGGCTTTTCCAATGACTCAAATGCCAATGGTAATTCACTAATAATAAAAAAATTATTGCACCAAAAATAACAATCGTGTATCATATTTTTCTTTCTTTTTTATTTTAATTACGATAATTTGTTCAAAAACGAGACAAATTAACGTAGCCTTTTCAACAACATAAACTAAAATATATTATAGGCTATCAGCTGTTCAATAAAATCAGCTGAAAGTTATAAATTAATACAAAACCACCGATCCTTTACTATAACATAGCTAGTTTCAACATCAACATAACCTAAAACTTGTTACAGCCAATCAGCTGTTCAATGAAATCAGCTGATCGTTAGGAATTAATATAAAACAGCTGATATTTTACTATAACTACCAATATAAATTAGTGCACTCGTATCACGTACGCGCAAAATCTAAAATCACAACCAGCACTAAAACATGATACATAGTAATTAGACGTGGCAATTGAGGTAGGCTAGTGCCGGCAGAAGTGACAATTAGTATAGGTCCTATCCATTAAATGATTTAACTACACAAATTTTGAAGTTACACATTCTTAAAATTAACAATAACATCAAACATAACCTCAATTGAAACGATATTGAAGCAACAGCTGTTGTGCAAAATCAGCTGTTTAGAATTAGTCGTCTCAAGTCTACATAAATACGTATAATGTTACGGAATCAAGCGTAATGCAAAAGCTTCATACCCATATTTTGTCAACAGCGACATAAAAGTTTTCACTTCAAAAATTGGATGGAAATAAATTATATTTAACGTAAGTTTTTTACATTCATAAAATATTGGTAACTGAAAATTTAAAAAAATATGGAAATTATAAACGCTCACTGAGCGAGCATAAAATCAAATTTTCAAAATTGTTAAAAAAAAATTACACCGTACTTCGGTTTTACTTTGATTTCAAAATAAAACATTTTTACTGTTAAATATTGAATCGCGAGCAGGATATACGATAACTCTTTATTCGAAATACACTACAGTTACTACTATCATCAATTTATTTACAAATATCACTGTTACCAACTACCGCCCATTAAGACAACTTTCCACCTTAACGTACTACATCAGTATTACCAACCTAAATCGCTGTGTATAATTTTAAAACCCCGGTTTCTTAAAAATTATACATTATTAAGTGTCGTACATAAAATAAATGATAACGAAATTACATACGTCGACCGGTAATTAGAAATTTTTTCCTCATTCGTTGAAACCAACTGGAGCGACTGGTTATGCTGGGTGTATTCTGCGATCTACTAATGACGAAAATTATAAGTAGGGAAAATAACGGCCAATGAAAGAACGCGTTGCTTCCTCGTGCGCGTGCGCGTATTGTATTTTCTCTCAGCTCCTCATTACTTTCGTACAGCTTTATCTGTTCATTTTTTTTAAGAAATTTAAAAAGTCATGCGCATCGGTTCAGTTATTGTTACGTAACCGCGCACGCAGCTGGTTCGCTGATATTATTGAAACGTGAAAACAAAATTTGATATCAAAACTCGATTCGGTTAATAACTAATGTGACAGTTAACCAGCAAAAAACAACTGTTATTCGACAATTAAAAATTCAAAACTTTTTAAACATGTTTCGATTTCAACGTCGTAGCCCACGTCAAGATTTTTGCAAAGTTTTATATTTAATTCTAACTGCAAACTTGAAATTTACCATTACCACATTCGTCTAAACATTTTAAACTTTAAATAATTCAAATTGTGTTCCTCATTACTGCTGTAAAATTCGATGTTAAAAAAAATTAATCTGCGGGGGGTGCAGACTAGCTGCACCTATTGAGAGGATTTATACGTCCCTCGCGGTACCCGAGTCGAACACACACTTACACTTACAATACTACACTTTACACACACTTACATTTAGGGAGGCGATAATAGCCTCAATGTGCTTTTCGCCTTAAAATAACAACAAAAAATAAAGATAAAATGATTTATGATTTTTGTTATTAGTTAAAAACACTAGTTAAGAAACACTTCTATAGTTTCCCTTACTAGCGATATTTTTCAAGCAACCTATATTATTTGAACGGATCAGTGTTTCAAATCCTATCGATCGGAATTTG
>CM040185.1:87591122-87683622 GCA_022606455.1 Callitettix versicolor
ATTTAAAAGCTCGGTGTCAGGTTAGGTACAAAATAAATGATAAACACAATATAAACGCTAGTATCAGTGTTTTATCGTTTATTGTCAGTATCGGTACAAAATTATGAAAATGTTTATGTTTTAACAGAATATAACTAAATTATACTTCCTCACTGTATCGAGTATGAAAGTTTTGTGAAAGTGGACAAAATCGATTTTGATAATTCTACCCATTTCCGGTTTCCTCTGAGTCAAAAAAGTGTTTTTTCTTGGATGTGTGGGCACGCGGTCTGTTCACATCGCTAGAATAAACCAATCTACTGATTTTAATGAAATTTTGTTTACCAATATTTCGATACCATTTTTTTAACTTTCATGGCAAAATTTTTCGAAATCGGCTCTTACGATTTTTACTAATTTTAGAATGAAACGCATTGTTCGCTATATCCCGATAGCTGTTAAAGAAATTGAAAATACAGAAAAAATTCAAAACCATTTAGTAGGTTTTTACTGAAAATAACACATAAAGATTCACGACTCGAATAGGTGTGGTAAATTTGGAATAATAGAAATAAAAGGTTTACGAGTAAATCGAGAACAAATTAAAACAAACTGAGGGTAAAAATTACCCCTAAATTTCTTTTATTATAAAAGACCTTAAATTAACTGATCAATTTTCTGTTCAAAATAGTTTTGTTTGGAAAAATATTAAGGTGAGAAAGTTATGTCTTCATTTAGCGCCATTTTACTTTTTTTTAAATTTGTAATATTCAGAAAATTAATTAAGGACCTGCATATTTTATTCTGCAGTTTTTTTTACATAATTCCAGTCAAATGTTTTTCGTTAGACTCTGAAAAAACACTAAACAAGTATTTCTTTTAAGAAAAAACACACTTTTTTAAAACTAGGTACGTTTTTGAAACGCTAATGGTCATATATTGGCACAACATAAAGCCTTAAATTTAAACCAACATTTATTTGTTTTACGATAAAATACATTTTTACTGATGATATGTCTTTCCTTTATCTATTTACATTATATTCACTTATACATAACTAACTCTAAGTACAAAATAGGATATATTATGGCATATTTACACATAACTCATATACATATTGGATAATTTACATATATAAAGGCACAAGTTACTCAACAGGATAAAATGTATGACACGAACGTTGCCGAAGATTTCACGGAGTTGTACGAAGCGGATGGTAATTTATTTTTACAGTTGGAGTGGGGGTAAACACGGTTTGACCTGTTTATTGAATAGACTTCAGTCGTGTGGATTGTAGCATTAATTATTAAACTGTAAACAGTTCAATTAATTGTATATAATTAATTGGGATATAATTAAAACTTTTAAAAAAGTGTTTTTTTGTTTGTCCAACATAAGGTTTATAAAGTTCGATGTTCCTTTGCTTTTTACATTAATATTTTATTGTCAAATACATGTCAAGGTATATTTAGAGAGAGAGAGAGAGAGAGAGAGAGAGAGAAACAAAATTTTTAAAAAGTGAATTAACAACATTCTTACAATCAAACGCGTCACGTTTCCAGTAATATACAGCTACTGAAAATTGCATTAAAATATTTGTATAAACAAACCTTTACTACTTAAGTACTAAGTATAGGATGCGCCGATACGCGTTAATTTCACAAGTAATTGTTCCGATTCATTAATTTTACTCTCACAGGAATGGTGAACTGTACACGTGAGAGTAAGCTGAACGAACGATTTCGATTAAAATTCTATTATAGTTTGCCAACTTATCAAGAGATTTTTTTAATTTTTTCAACAAAAAAAATAACCAAAAGTATTTTTATCAATATATTTTCTAGATGTAGATGTATTTCATTTCAAAACACCGATTTGACCTTTAATCTTCATAAACAGCCGAAATTTTAACAAAATCTAATTAACCGATTTAACGGTTTTCTTCAGACCGTTACATCCGTTTAAGGCTATTTCGTAATTGAAATCATATATTTTGCCGCTCTAAAAGTGATTTTTTTCAATAAAAAAATATCACTAATATTTCTTACAGAAATCGCTGCTTATTTTCCAAAAGAAATTAGTTAAAATTTAACTGCATTTACGTTTAGCGACAACAGGTTAGGTTCGCAAAAAAACAATATTTTTTTAAAAATTGTAACGCCTCGCTACGATTTTTTAAAAGTTCCATTGAGATCTCTCAGGGGCTGACGTGATAGAATCAAATTTGCAACATTGAAAATCCGATTTCACAGTTATGATCAACATTAAAACATTCAAAAATTATATTTTTTTAAATTTTCTAATTGCACTGTAAATGTTAAAATGAACTGCATTTAATTCGCTTGCATTTTGAAATATTAACATGTTAATTTATGCAAATTTTAAACGACTGCGATAGTGAGATTACAATTTTAAAAAAAACGTACAGCAAAAAAAGTTTTAGCTTTTATTAAACTGAACCGCCATTTTGAAACTGTTCGCAGGTAACGTACTTGTCCAAGCTATTATCAAATATATTTCTTGCAAAAATAAACTCAAATCGGACCTTAACTGCGAACGTGAGAGTGCTAAACACACACACACACACACACACACACACACACACACACACACACACACACACACACACACACACACACACACACACACACACACACACACACACACACACGCAAATAGTGAATAGAGTTCAACATAGGCGCTCGTTTTAATGTATCGGATCTGGGTCTTATCTTGATGTAAAATAAATAATTTTCCAATGGGAATAAGCTAAAAAACGTATGTATAGGAATACGTACAAAAAAAACCTAATATTGTTCACTAAGTTTTAAAAAGAAATGTATATATATTAAGTTTTTGAGATATTTGTTACTTCGAAACATTATCAATAAGGTACCGACTAAGCTAATTAACAGAATAATTTTTGACTAATTAAAAAAAAAATCACATTTAAAGGAAAGTTTCAATTCGGACATAATTGTTTATAATTTTTTTATGCGGTAAATATATTATTAAGTAACGGAGTCAGGGGTTGGGTAAACGATCAGCTGACATTACCCGCCAAGCCGCAACAATCCATCACAAACAGGTCCGCGCCGGCGTTTCACCTACTTGAAATATCTGCCTCACAGATCTGACGTTTCATTCAAACATCTTTAAGTTAATGGATGTATCTCCGATTTGACGAGAGATCAGTCAGCTGAACAGAAGTTTCCTAACTTTGGGCCGGATTATTTTTGTTTTCTCGCGTCGTTGGGAAGTGTTCGTTTTTAATCTTTCGTTTTCTATCGGACGAGATTAGAATCTGGTTTTTTTATTTCTGTGGAAAATTAGCATAAAAACGGATTCCGTTGGTAACGAAACGATTTAATACATTAAAACGTTGGGCCACGGACCCGGTAAAAACAAAATAAATTTTATAAAGCAAGAAATATTTGTGTTTTGCTAAATATATTGCGAACGTTTTTCTTGGTTCACGTAAGGCGAACGAGGGTTAGTGATCATTTCTAAAAGAGGACACAATGTGTTAGCGACACTTTCATTTACAACTGAGTTATTTTTTAACAAATAACTATTGAATAATTAGCTACAATAGACGTAAACTCAGATCTCGAACTATAGATAACTTTTTTAGATGTTTTTAAAATATAAACACTACATAAATTACACTAGTAAAAGTGTTTTTGGGTGTCAACACGTTCGAGTTCTTAATTTGTGTTTTTAAAATCGATGTTTATATTCGATAGTCTCAAAATGGCGGCCGTTTTCAAACATAAAAGTACAGTACAGTTTTCATTTTACCCCTATAAAAGCTTAACAAATGTTAAAATAATTTTATCCATCAACCACGACTGTTAAAACATATCTATCATTTGCTGGATACGTACGAATAGTATTAAAAAAAGGAATGTATGTAGTTAGAATGCAAATAGATGTTTACGTCTAACGTAAGAACTGCCTTAAAATTCTTACAGAATTGTGTTATTTTTTTCTGTAAATAAAACATTGCTATTGTTATTATCACAATTATAAAATCTTGATTTCGCCAAAGTATTTAGCGTTAAAATCTCCGTACACGATGCCCGGTTGCAAGACGTTGCGTGAAGTATAAATGTTTTCTCTGTTGTAAGAATATTTTCAACAAACCAAGATGGCCGTCCGACGAACAGCTGATCACTTTCAGGTTGTCAAATCGTTTTGAATAGTGTTTTGTTTACAATAATCAGACACTATAAAAAAAATAAAGTAATTGCATTGCAAAAAAACTAGCGGTTATTTAAAATTAAAGTTTAACAAAATCGATACTAAAACACTATAAAATATTAAGCACTTTTATCGATTGTAAAACATAACCTCCAAAAATATATTTAAGCACTGTTTAAACGAGCTGCATTGCTCAATTACTTTAACAAGCGTATAACGGCCCGTTAAATTTTAACGGATGTTCTAGCAACGCAACATTTAAACAAAGCTTTAAAGCTCTGTTATTTTAAACAGTGTTTTTTTTAACACTGAAGCCCAATTCTATCTTTAATAAGGCGTTAAAGTCTTTAAATATAAAGGTATTATAAATACTTTTTATATTCTTCTTCTTTCCTGCTAGGATTATTGTCACTATATTCAGTATAATGATCTGCCTTCCCTAGCTTCGTCAATTCTACTTTCTTTGACGCGTTTCGGAGACTCCATCTTCAAAAACTATATCCATCCTCTTAAATGAGTATAGATATAGTTTTTGAAGATGGAGGTTCTCCGAAACGCGTCAAAGAAAGTAGAATTGACGAAAGCTAGGGAAGGCAGATCATTATACTGAACATAGTATTATAAATAATTTAATGAATGTTCTTGCAATCGGACGTAAGTATTTTATTTTCTCAAATTCTATTGAAAATACGAAGATTAAACGCACGATGGTTCCATTTCGTATTTTAATTTTAATTTTAAATTTAAAATACTAATTTATGCAGATTTAATGTTCATTATGATTGCGTAATCATTTAAAAAAATATAAGATTGTTAGAAAATCGCGGCAAGCGAGACAGTTGCGTGCCATTATTTTCAGTTTCAATAACCGTCTGTCCGCACGCTACTGGTTTACATAGATATCTCCTAATGTAGGTTTATATCGTGTATGGTGTTTTAAGAGTCCTGTTAAAGTGTTAAACGGTGGAAAGTTTTGCGGTAAGAGATACAAAAAGCCCGAAAAATTGTTTTTTAGCGAACAATTGTTTGTCTATTGTAAAATTCATATTCAAATTCAACAGCTCAAATAGTCGCCAAACGCAAAACATTTTTAACTGTTTCATATTTAAATTTTACAACTAATTGAAAATTGTATTGTCCTATTGTGTGTTAAGATTTGTGCGCTTAACGTGCTGGCTAATTGGAAGTGGTTTCATAATAAGTTACGTTTTATCATTTTGAAAGTTCTTGATTTATCAGCAACAACCGTCTCGGGACACTGCGAACGAAAATAACAGAAAATGGACAATGTGCTAACTAAGAAGTTTTTCAATAACCAAGTCCTTATAATAAATCGATTATTTTAATTTCGAAAGTAAAAGTTTATCACGGGGACGTTTTTAACAATGTTCAAATTATAAGCAAACAGATTTTTTTTTTTTCGAAATAATCAGTTTCACCTTCAATGATTTTCCGTTTTTTTCGCAAATTACTTTAAAAACGTAGAATAACTTTTTATATGTCGTTTAATCACCGTTTAATAATCGTTTAACAACTTTTAATGTCGTCTACTGGCACATATATTTTTTAACGCTTATATTTGTTTAAAAAACTTTAACCGTAAATTAAACTTCCGTTATTTTTAATACAAGAAAATTACGAATTACTAATTAAAGAAAGAACGCCAAATCTAGAACTAGATTTTCTCTCTACGCGCTAACACCAAATAGAACTGACTGATTTTGGTTAAAAAATTAAAAATCAGAAATTCCACTTTGTATACAACAAAGAAATAAATTATATGGACTGTGTTTTACCAAAATACGAGGATTTTCAATGTTTAATTTTAGGGGTACTAAAGAACTAATAGCCAAAAGGACGGGTGTCTAATTATAAATATTTATTTACTATAACTATTTACACGAAGAGATAGAACCATTTGGAAGACTGCGTAGCCTATTACTTATAAAAATTATAATATGATACCATTATGACTTCTTTTAATAGGTCCTAATGGAAAGTGATTTTATTTGTTAGTTTTACACCCACAGGCTTTGAGACGGTAAGCATGTTTTTACTTTCTGTTTTAGAATTAAAACCATTTTTTTAAAATTTATTCACTTTAATATTTAAAATTATTATAACTTTGTTATTATAAATTTTTTTAAATCAATAATACAGGCTTTCAGGCGGTAAGCATGTTGTTACTTTCTGTCCTAGAATTAAAATCTTTTTTTTTTTAATTTATTCACTTTAATATTCAAAGTTATTATTATTTTGTTGTTAAAAAAATAAGATAAAATCAATAATACAGGCTTTCAGACGGTAAACATTTTTTTACTTTCTGTTTTAGAATTAAAACCATTTTTTTAAAAATTCATTCACTTTAATATTCAAAATTATTATGACTTTGTTGTTATAGAAACAAGAAAAAATCAATAAGCCCGATAATTTTGTCGAGCAAAAAAGAACGAATTCAGGATGAATAAGCAAACATTTTAATGCCAATAAAACAAAACGACGAGTTAAAAACAAAATAAATCAGAGATTATTTCAAATTAAACATAAACGTATGATTTAGGTTTTATAATATTACTATTAAAATTTTTAAAATAAAATACGTACAGTATTGTTAATACTGAAAAAATTGACCTTTGCGCCCTTTTGGCGAAACGCTATTTTATTAAAAGCAAATTACATATTTTCCAAAGCTATTCAAACAGAGATGCCACCGCGTCCGTTGCAATTCATACAATATGTAAACATAAAACCCGTATAAAGTCAGCTACCGCAGGTTATAAAGCCCATAGTTCACGTCAAAACCCACCGGGAATATAAATTTACGGTCACTCTACAATACAGTAAACTACACGCTAAGTACTAGCCCCCCTTTCTCCCCCCGCGGGAATCGCCCCGCAAATAATAAAATAAACGAAATTATTGCTCATTACTCGGCGAGTATGCCGAAGTTTATCGGCATAACTGGGATTTTCGAGTCCCGCGCCGGTAATATTTAATTAATGACGAATAATTTATGATCATTCTGCGCAAGGAGAATGTTTAACTTTCAAACGGACAATTAATTAATATTTAGCGAGTGGTTTTAGAGCCTGTTTATCTTTGTCTGTATCCGTTAATTGGGATTTAAACATTTGATTAGTGTACGTTTTTTTTACTTTCTAATTATACGAAGTTTAAGTGAAACTATCGCGATTTCCTTTGCGGAAAATTTTATTTCAAAATAAAATAAGCTCATCGTTGCGTAATAGAAGAGAGAACTTTTATAAACTTTGTCACGTAAACGTAGTTCATCCGCGTATTATCGAAATCAGAAAAGTTCCGTTTTCAAACAATAACCGATTAATATCGCGTTTACACAAAATCAAAAATGACGATTTCGATCAAATTCCAATTACGTGTGGATATTCATAACGCATATCGTTGTGTAACTGAAATGCAATTTACTGTCAGGAAGTAAATAGAAAAGTGAAATTAAACACTGCTGAAGATTCTATTTCGATTTAGAACCAAAACCGGTTTTCTATAAATTTTTTAACACAATTCTACGGTTTTCGTAAACAGTATGTGAGAGAGTTTGTGCCTCGTCAGAGCATATTTCATATAATTAATTTTTTTAATGTACAATATTTTGACATTTTTAAAAATTCGTTCGGTTACGAAGGTTTTAAAAATTAAAATATGCTTATAATGTATGATGTTTTGGAAATCTATAAACCCTACTTCATTTTGTTATTAAAACCAAACAAACAAATCTTGGGCTGAACATTACTAGTAAATTAGAATTATAAATCACTTAAGTTAATTTTAAAGTATTAAAACAAACGACTTTTTTAAATCGAATTACAACTTTTTAAGTAATTATTGCTAATTTAATGAAAAAGTCAAAAGTGAGCATTGTACACAAAAATCACACGAATTAGTTCGCATAAGTGAATTGTTTGGTTTGGAACTTTCGATTCATAATAAAGTTCACAATATTGTGATAATCGTAGGATAGAAAGCGTTCATTCATAGCCGAGCGTTGCAGTCACTCGCGACTGTCCAACTAGCTACTAAACATTTAACTAAGGTCATTAATAAACTGATAATTATTATTTTACAAAAATATATTTTTCCACTAAAAATGAATTTCAGAAGAATTTTTAGTATTATTAAAACACGGTTTTCTAAATCTGTATATTTAATTTTTAGCCGGATGTTTGGGGAAAAAATTAAAATATAGTATTTACCATCAGTCACGTAAATAATTAGTTTGAAAACAAATAAACCGTTTAACTATATAAAATAGTATCAGAAAAAAATCGCCTCACGCATCTGTCTCGCTGACCTTATGCAAGCGAATTTCCTTTCTTTATTTTCTTTATTTATCCTTTTGAAATTCTGACTACACCATCGTAATAGCAAAATCTGCATAATTTAGTAATTTTTAACTTTCATTGCGTTGATAGTACGAAAATGAAACATGGCCGCCGTCAAATTGAAATTTCAACGAATTCAAAAGTTAATTTTTGCAGATTTTAACACTGATTGCAACGATTAAATTGGATTTTAAAAATCTCAAGTCGAAAAATGACAATCGGTATTTCAAGGTCTTAATATGAAGAGCTCCAATAGCTCATTCTCAAATGGAAAAAACATTTGACAAGTTATACTGGCCAGTCCGTAAATTTGTAATTTATTTCTAAACAAATCTCCGTACATGTTTATATTCTCTATAAATGTTTATATCTATAAACATACTTATAAAATCTTTACGTTATACGTTCTTAAGACACTAAACGTCGCATAACTTCCTCAATATACGATCTGTTGTAATACAATAAAGGGTGGAGCGTAATTACGTGTACAATTCCACGGGATATGACGCTATTTGGCAACCCCGGACTGCAATCTTGGCCTGTGAACCGCGCGGTACAATACAATTCAGTCGCATAATTCTAATATATTCTTTTCATTTATTTCAGGTCAAAGCAGTTGAAAGCGAGTGAAATGTCAAACGCATTCAGCGACGACGCTCGGGTAACGCGTTTATGAACCTCGAGCGTTGAAGTCCCGCAAATATTAACGAGCGTCTTGTTCGAAAAGCAATAAAAAAAACTTGTTAACCGAACAAGACTTGGTCAAATAAAACGAATCGCTGTTTATTTTATTATTATAATTAAGGAGCTCCTTTTTTGTACTGTTTATGAAGTAGGTTTTCATATAGAAAGTCGATATTTTATAGTAATTATAAGCGTTTATTATTCGTTCTTATTTATAATTTCTCGCACTTTAACCTAACCTAAGGAATTTTAATTACCGTTTGTATTTTAAAAACACAGAACTATTTCATATAATTAAAAAATCACTTAATTTGTCGCCCACTTTCCCTTTTGTTCCCGTTTTCTCTTTCTATACTTACATTTAAATTTACGCTACACCATCACAAAAATTATACTAATGAAAATAAAATTAATTTCCTTTAAAAAACGTTAGAAATTTCACATTCACTTTCCTGTATATTCGCTTTCCCTTTCTTTCTTTAAAAATAAAATTTTCACTTTTCCTTTCTACGTATTACATAATCGAAATAAAATCGTAAAGAAAATTTATTGTTTCCCTTCCTACAGCGTAAATAAATCCTCATACTATTAAATTGTTTATTTTCGATTAAAAACTTTGTAGTTTTTTTTTCGAAAAAATTACTTTCAACTTGCTTCCCGTTCAACTCTCTTTTTAGAAATTATGTTTCGCTAAATCAAATTTATATATTATAATTTAAAACGCACGTCTTTTTATCGTGTATTTAGGAAATTTTAATGCCTCAAAACTTAGAATATTTACTGTTTATTTAAGGTTCACTTTCTCTTTTCAGTTCTCTCTCTCTCTCTCTCTCTCTCTCTCTCTCTCTCTCTCTCTCTCTCTCTCTCTCTCTACAAATTAACCTGCTATTATACCTACGCGTTATTTAATCAAAATTATGTTTTTCTTAAAATTTAGTTATCCGCATAAGAACTGATGTCCTATAAACTTTACATTTTGTCTTAGAATTTAAACCGATATTTTATTTTAAAGTTGCGACCAATACGCATTCAAATGGATTTGTAGTTTTGCCAGCGTGATCGAACGTCTGAACTGTTATCCCGCAAATTATAAATGTTCGACTTTGAAATTTTAATGCAGAAAAATTGGAAAAACACTAAATAATGTATTGTTCACTGCTTTAAAGTTAAACGATAAAACGGGTTTACATTATACTCACGAAGTGTAATCCAATAGCCGACAGATAAAGCCAATAGTTAAATAAATCATTGTTCCCCCACTATACAATTAATAAATAACTATACGAATGTATTAGGCCTATTGCACTAAAGGTCAAATGATAATCTTAACCATATAATCTACACGATATATTGCACTCTATACATAATGCTAACACTTAAAGCTACAAGATACGCTATTGAACAAGCAATGTATTGTAAGATCTAGTAATGGGCTGTATTTTCTAAGGTTTTGTACGTTTTACGTGGCTCGACCGGCAGACAGACCAGTGTCACACTGCCTCAGGCCTAAAAGCTTACTAATTGACCTACATACGTGCTGCACATTGGACATAATTCAAATATAAAACGTGTACTTCTATTTTACATAACGCCAAGCTTCGCACAAAGTCCACACCAGTGTACGGCTACATCCAGTGTTAGCTGAATTCATTGGCGAATGTGTCGTCGAACACGTAGGAAGTGTGTCCGAAGTCTTGGACGATCAGACAAGGGTCTACCAGGTCGTGAGCTGGGATAGGAGGATCGGCGAACACGTTGGAGTGGCAATGGTTAAAGTCCGAGGACACCAGGGTGTGTTCGGCGAAACTGACCAGATCTACGGGGTTCAGGGTGTCGCTGAAATCGGTAGGGTTGAGTAGGTGATCGGAAAAATCAGTGGTCAGGGAGTGATCGCTGAAGGTAGGAGGGGTTAACGAGTGGTCTCTGAAATCGGGAGGGGTGAGGGTGGTGTAGTCGCTGAGGAGGGACTCACCGTCGGATTCGAGGTCCGGTTCTTGCAGAGCGTGGCTCAGTGCGCCGATGTACTTCATGGCTAGGCGGAGGGTGGTGATCTTGGTGAGCTTCTCGCTGTGGTTGTCGCTGGCCGCGGATAGGTGAGGGATGGCTCTCCTGAGCGCTTCGAAGGCTTCGTTGATCTCCCGCATCCGCGAACGTTCTCTAGCGTTCGCCGTTTTCCTTCTGTACTTGCTCAGCGGCGGTGGTTTCTGTTTCGTCCTTCTTTTCGATCTTCCTCTGGGTCTCCAACACTCCACTTCGGTTATCGAATCTTCGTCTTCTCTTTTCTGCGCCGCCCTCGGCCTCAACGAGTAACACTTCTCTCTGGTGCTCATGTTGTTGTTGGCGTCCGCCGTTACGTCCGATAGCGCGCACTCACGGCTGCCTACGGAGTCCATCATGTCGGGCGCACGTTTAATTAATCACTTCTCGCCTGTTAGTTATATCTTGTCCTGGAGTCGCTACCGATGTTGGTGCAACTTTCACTCCATGACACGCGGGACCGGAGAGTTTAATGAACACTCACTCTGTATTTTGCATGCACCCAGATAACAATCATAATTCATATTCAAAATGAGCTACAGTCAAAGAATCGCATTCACCTCGGAGATCATCGAACAGCTGTAGGAAAACCAACAATTTGTCTAAGTTCAATATTTATAATATATAAACGCAGCAGGGAATTATATTCAGATACGAGCCGTTGAAAACGTCGTTTAACAGATGACAAATTTACACTTTCGCAAAAAGGTCACAAGTTCACACAAAATTCCTTGAGTATTTGTATAGATTCGTATTTGGTATTGATTACTCATCAATGCCAACTCATTAAGTTTTGCCCCGTGGGTCACATCACTCGATAGCAACTTAATTATTTGCATTCAGAACGTGAGAAAAGAATTAGTCTTTTTTTTAACACTGTCATTAGAAATGAAAAATTACTCAGTTCAAAAATGGTTTAACGAAAATTTGTAAAAAGATTTTTTATAATAATCGTTTTAATAATGTACTTACGTATATAATTAATTCACTTAAACTAGTTCACTGTTACATAACAAAAAAAAAATCACTTTCAATTTTGTTATTTTACGATATACTTAAAATAAAAAAAATCACACAAATTAGTTCACATAAACGAATTGTTTGTTTTAAAAATTTCGTTTAAAAAAATTAAATTCACAGTATATTAGTCGTAGGACCGAAGCGTTCGTTCCTACCCGAGCGTTGCAGTCTCCCGCGACCGTCCAGTCCTGAGTGCGTCTCTCTACTGAACTGAACACCGAACAGATCTGCTGCGGGACCAGAATAGAAGCGCGCGGGCCGGGCACACTTCTTCCGAGCGCACGCGCGGCCCCCACCATCCCAACTACCGTTGTCGGACAACCATGGCCCAATGACTCACAGACCCATCTTCCCACCACCCGAAACCACCGTCGAATCGCGAAGGACATCGGTACCATATACGGAAAGTACCAAAACATCGTGACCGGAGTTGAAAGTCTCAGGTGTTGAGTAACGACGGCGAGGTGCATCTCCGCGGAGGGCGTAATGCTAGCTGGCGCCAACGCTGACCTTTAGAGCCTTTGGGTAAAGCGTACGGTCTTACGAAATCATATTATCATAATTTAAATCATGTGCTGTGATTCATGCGCGTTTATGTTTACAGCGCGTAATAACCTCACCTAAACAATTACGGCTTTAATTCACTGCTCTGTTCCACTGCGCCTATATTATATGCGCATAAACTTTACTGACCTTTTTGCGCGGGCATGTCTGGTCTGAGGAATGGTGCATAATTACTTACTAAATTATATTTTATTTTAGCAATAAAAAACGAAAATACCCTTGGAGATTTCATCAAGTCCGCTAAGTATGAATAAAGTTTCCGGGCGAATTATTGTTTTTGTCGGCGATCCGCGGCCCCTAGCGCCTAAGCTGAAAGTTACATTTCTGATTAACGTTGCTATTGTAATAGCTGTTTCACTTACCTAAAAAAAATGGATCTTTAGCAGTCATTGCTTGTTGATTACGACTGCGTATTGCGGAGAAGGGGAACAATTTAGCGAGGGCAAAATTTCGATTTTTAAGTTTCTTTAGGGAAAATTTTTAAAGGTTTTATTTTTTTCGATAAACCGGTTGCGAAAATTTTTTTATTATTAAAAACTATTTTACTAGTATAAGGCAACTGTTTTACTCGTACACGACCATTGTTTTACTGGTATAAGAGAACTGTTTATAAGAAGGCTAATTATAGAAGAATTGTTTTGTAATTGCAACACTATCAACTAACGCCGCCTCGGTGGTCTAGTTGATAGCGTACTGGGCTTTCACCCCGAGGACCCGGATTCGATCCCCGGCCAGGGCTTGGCATTTTCATACGCTATAAATCATCCCATCGTCTGCATTAGCCCAAGTGTGCACAATAGTCGGACGATAAAAAAAAAATCAACTAACTTTCTGATTAAACATAATTTTCGGTAAATACAGACAACTAAATTTAAAAGACAAGACTGTACAACGAACATTAAAACAAACTCGAGTGTTTATAATTGTTTCCTACTCATTTGCTGAATTTGTGCGTACGGAATGAATTAAATTTAAGGGTTACTCTCGCCCTGTGGCCTTTTTAGATTCACTGTGCCCCCTTTGTACGCATATTCCTGAAATCCTCGGTTACAGCACCTTATCCAGCCCTAGTCTAATTATAAAATATAATATTTGGAGAGGATTCAAGGCGTACAGCTTCCTAATTTTAACAGCTGACATCTCATAAGCTCAGTTCGTTAGTGCTTGCAGTTCCTTGATCTGCAAATTTCATTATTCTCCCCCTTTATACCTGTCACGGAGGCTGTGCTCTACTTGGACAGATGATTTGGGGGGGGTAGATTCCGTTTATTCTATTTTACATTCCTACTTATAGGAACACCCAAAAGTAGCTAGAAGAAGTAAGACTTAAGGGTGATTCCTAAAAATATAAAAATACGGTATAAATGTGCTCAGAGATAACACAAGTCACCATGAAACGAAAAATCTATAAAAACCAGTTGGAAAATAGCGTATTAAAATAGAAATGTGTCGTGATCAACAGTAACCAACTTACTGGTGTCCGCTCTGCCAACACAGGATGTAATAACAATCGCTGTTCCCTAACTTTCCAATTCCTAACCTTGGATCTAGTAACCATGGATCTTTTTTATCCGTTGAAAAGACAATTTTTAACTAAAATTAATTACGTTTACCGTTACGAATTAATTTAAAACATCTGATCTTTTACTATAACTAGAGTAAATAATATCTAAGTTAGGTTCACGTATTTATTTATCTAAACAAAACAAGATATTTTTAAGTATATCTTCAAACTAATCATATATTCAGCAAAGATATCATTAACAAAACTTCACTTCTGTCGGTAACTCTCCGAGATCCACCCGCGTACTTTTTTGGTCCATTGTTCAAAAATCGGTTTTTCAAAACCGTTTGAAACAATTTTCCCCAAAAATCAAGTTAAACTGCTTTGAAAATAACATTTCAACCGATTGTTTCGTATTTATCTACTGTTTATATACAATGTTTTGACACAGATCAGCGTATCAAACGGCCCAATGAAATAAAAGAAATTTACTTTTCGACTGTAAATCGAAAAACTAAAAACTGACAGCTACCAGTCACTTTAAGTTTTTTACTTATAAACTGAATATATTTCATTTCAAATTTTATACACTCAAAAATTCAAGGACTTAACAATCTTCATATATGAGACAAATTTTCTGAACAAAATTTGAGAAATTAGATCCGTTTTGCGGATTTTTCGTTTTCAAGCTAACGAATCATCTTTTGCGAAAATAATTACGCACGCGAATATCTGAATAACGTTTTTGAACTAGTTATTACACAACACCTCTCGAGTGATACGTACGATTCGGTTGCTTTAGAGCCGGAGACTTCGCTTTGCAAAAGTAGGCTACGCGAGAAGTCGACAGTATGTATATCATCGTGTGGACCTTTGCGTAACGGAGGGCAGTCATGTACCGACTGGTTTGTTTAAACCAACACGACGCCTAAGTAGCGCGAAAACATTGCACTGACTTTCCCGAGTAAGATAAATAGCAGCGTGAAACAACGAGTCTTTCGAGACAATGTTTCGTGAATAGATGTTTATATTGCAAAAACTAAAGCATAGAAATTGCAGGTACTGTTATCTGTTATTTTGAATGATAAGCAAATTAACGTTGGAACTAAAAAAACAGTTAAACGTAGCTGAAATTTAATAGAAAAGAAACATAATGAAGCGTTATAAAGAATAAAGATAACGGATATACTAATAGTTCAAAGAAGAGTAGACTTCGCAATACATTCTTAATTAATTGCCTGTTACGTAACGTTTTCTGCCAATTTCACCGGTAACAGTAATATTTAGGGGAAATGTTACTTGACCAGTTTTACTGGAAATTTTTAAGAGGTCAAAACTATGATAGGTCTTGTCAGAAATACAGGATATAGTCAGGTACACTCGACTTCATTAAATCACAGGCCGCCATCTTGAAACGGAAGAGAATGGGAAAAAATCTTACACATACGTTGTTCGGGCTTTATACAAGGTAACTTGGTATGAAGTTTTATAGCAATCGGTCAATACTTTTTATCAAAATTGCGTAATACACAAACTAAATGCCGAACGGTCGAGTTGACTGCTTCGATCGGTCAAAGGAACATAAGAATCGATTTATTTTAACTGTGAGTGAAAATAATGAATGAATTACAGAAGGAGGAAAAGATAAAGTCTTCTTAGATTATAAAACAGAAAATTATAGATACATTTATTAGTTCTGCAATTGCTTACAAGAAATGAAGTTAACATAAAGAGCGTTCTTTGCATCACGTACAACAGGAAAACGTGCAATTCGTAATTCGTAATACGTAATACGCGCTTACCAAGAAGGAAATTAACACAAAGAGCGTTCTTTACATGACGCACAACAGGAAAACGTGCAATTCGTAATTCGTAATACATAATACACGCTTACCAAGAAGAAAATTAACACAAAGAGCGTTCCTTACATCACGCGCAACAGGAAAACGTGCAATTCGTAATTCGTAATACATAATACACGCTTACCAAGAAGAAAATTAACACAAAGAGCGTTCTTTACATGACGCACAACAGGAAAACGTGCAATTCGTAATACGTAATACGCGCTTACCAAGAAGAAAATTAACACAAAGAGCGTTCTTTACATGACGCACAACAGGAAAACGTGCAATTCGTAATACGTAATACGTAATACGCGCTTACCAAGAAGAAAATTTACACAAAGATCGTACCTTACATCACGTACAACAGGAAAACGTGCAATTCGTAATTTGTAATACGTAAGACTAGTTTTCTTAGCTGAAATTGTTTGGGAATCCTCTTAATTATTCCTAAAATTTTCTTGACCTGTATTGATGCTGCTCTTTTCTGACTACTCCATGTTCTAATATCCATAAGCAAACCTCACGTTTTGGGCCCAAAATTGTCCAAGTCAGTTAGACTTAATTGAGCCATGGTTTCGTAGGTGGAGAATCGCAATGATGCAGGCAAAACAGAAGCCGGAGCTTTCACGTAGCCGGACAAACTACAACATGCCAAAATGACTCCATGTCAATAATTCTCTCATAGCATTTAAACCTGTGCTTGACTTAGATTCGTTTCTCATGTCAAGCAGTCACTAGGCAAAGCTGGTGCAGATCGCCGCAAGCTTTTTCCTGTTCTTGCAAAAAAGTGTCACATAAATCCGAAGGTCAGCCTGACATTGTAAGTCTGTCCGTTAGTCCGTATTTACCTACGCAGCCCCGGCTGGAATCATTCCAAAACCGTAACGTTCCTTTACTGACTGAATTTGCACGGTTCGTCAGGAACGGAATGAACCGTCACAGCCTTAAAGTTGGACACTCGAGCACCTTTCCACAACATCGCGACCAAACACGCGCATCTGTCGGCCATTGTGACATCCCGCTCCCCCGCTACGGTACATCTAAAGGCCGCAAGATGTAATCACATGTTGGTGTGATCTCTACCAACATGATAGAGATCTCTAAGGTATCTAGTGTACCAATCTCCAAAAAGTAGCTTAGGTGAATCCATAGTCACTCATCTTCACATTATACCCAATAAATCCAAGCCCTGCCCACATCATCGTGTTTCAATACTAAGTCAGGTCACAATAAAACCACTCACGTAAAACATACCTTTGTAAATGTTGATACAGACAAAACATCGATAGATCGATCTACCACCACTGTCCAGCTTGCTTCTGTTGTGTCCCCCATTCAAAAAAACATTCAAGGTTAAACAGCTCACATTTAGTAAAAATTAACTATTTTAAAAATAACTCATAATAACGAAAAACATTTATTAATATGTTAAAATCATATCCGCCATACGACAATTTCTTTAAACGATCGCTTAGCACACGGCTGTCTACGATTTTTCTCGTAAGTCAAAAAGAAAAACTTTAAAACTCCTCCTTTCTGAAATAACTTACCACTGTTAGATATTTCATACATTGATCATTCCCACACATTGCGCCTGCGCATTGGCAACCTGCCATACGTTATTAGAATTGCATACGTTAAATTTGAAGGCGTTCATATAGCCAGTGTTGTCATTAGACTCTGAATATCGGTATTCTTAAAATAATAATCTTTGTTACTGTTACGAATATTTCCGTTACGTTTAACATGTTTACCCACCTTTCTCGAACTTTTTCAATTGTACACTTGCTTACACGTTTCGAATTAAGTCATCATCAGTTTAATAAGTTCACAACACGAGTGCATTAACATGTGCAAAATTAAAAAAAGGTATGAATGATGTAAAATACAATTTTTGTTTTTATATCGTGGGTCGTTTCAGATGTTTTATTAAACCTCTTGATGTAGCTGATATAAGCGAACTAACAAGAAAATATAAGGTATTTACTTTTTGCAAAAAGTAAATTTAAATGAAAATTTACGCTGTATATCATACAGTGTATGATATACCTTAGATAGATGTTAAACATAAACTGATAAAAACGAATATAAATGATCTGTTATAAGCGAATTATATAATGGACTGATATAATCAAACTGATATAAGCGATCTGATACAAATGAACTGATACAAGCGAACTGATAAAAGCGAACTGATACAAGAACTTGATAAAAACGAACTGTTAAAAGGGAACTGATATAAGCGAACTGATACAAGCGAACTGATAAAGGCGAACTGATAAAAACGAAATGATAAAAGTGAACTGATAAAAGCGAACTGATACAAGCGAACTGATAAAAACGAACTGTTGAAAGGGAACTGATATAAGCGAACTGTTAAAAGCGAACTGATATAAGAACCTGATAAAAACGAACTGTTAATAAGGGAACTAATATAAGCGAACTGATACAAGAATCTGATAAAAACGAACTGTTAAAGGGGAACTGATAAAAGCGAACTGATAAAAGTGATCTGATAAAAGCGAACTGATAAAAGGAAACTGTTATAAGTGAACTGTTAAAGCGAATTGATACAAGAACCTGATAAAAACGAACTGTTAAAAACGAATTATTAAAAGGGAACTAATACAAGCGAACTGTTAAAAGCAAACTGATAAAAGTGACTGTTAAAAGGGACTGTTATAAGCGAACTGTTAAAAGCGAACTGATACAAGAACCTGATAAAAACGAACTGTTAAAGGGGAACTGATAAAAGCGAACTGATAAAAATGATCTGATAAAAGCGAACTGATAAAAGGAAACTGTTATAAGTGAATTGTTAAAGCGAATTGATACAAGAACCATATAAAAACGAACTGTTAAAAACGAATTATTAAAAGGGAACTAATACAAGCGAACTGTTAAAAGCAAACTGATAAAAGTGACTGTTAAAAGGGACTGTTATAAGCGAACTGTTAAAAGCGAACTGATTCAAGAACCTGATAAAAACGAACTGTTAAAAGGGAACTAATATAAGCGAACTGATAAAAGCGAACTGATACAAGAACCTGATAAAAACGAACTGTTAAAAGGGAACTGATAAAAGCGAACTGATAAAAGTGATCTGATAAAAGCGAACTGATAAAAGGAAACTGTTATAAGTGAACTGTTAAAGCGAATTGATACAAGAACCATATAAAAACGAACTGATAAAAACGAACTGTTAAAAGCGAACTGATACAAGAACCTGATAAAAACGTACTGATACAAGCGAACTGATATAAATGAACACATATCATGCATAACACTGAAGAAACTGTTGTACAAGCGAACTGATACAACAGACCTGATACAGTACAGTACATTAGGTCTACATCAGAATTAGGAACAGGTAAAAAGCTTGTGCTATTTTTAGAATGTGTGATTCTGTTTGGTCGGTTTAGATGTGATGAGAGGTGGACAAATGGTCGGTAATTTTCGACCAACCATAATGTAAGAATTTGACGTGAAATATTGTTCTGACACTTTCTTACGCTTCGGCCAATACCGATTCTAGGAATATAACAGACGTTCCTTTTAGCAATTTAGGGTACAATGTTCGACCGTATAAAATTCATGGAGGAAACTGTTTTGCCTCGAAAAAACTTAAAAATGTGCCAGAACAGTACAATGAAAACTCCGTCAGTGAACTAGTTTAACTATCTAAGTACTACCTGTTGAATTTGACAATACACACATTCATGATTGGTGTAATCTAGATGTGTAAATGGAGCTTACTGACGACGCAATTGCCGATATGGCGAAGAGGACGATGCTGACGAGATAACTCAGAGAATATCTCACTCTGATGGCTTAAAAGCAACTGAATCAGCTCTTGCCTATATTGAGCAGCAAGAGGCATCCTCGCCGCACGATCTTCTGTTTCTGTAGCGTCGGTGAAATATCGCCTCGTTCAAAAGAGGTAAGAAGTTAGTCAAGAAAACCAACAAAGACTTTTTTAGAAAAAAAATTTGTTTCAGGGTAAAATATTCTAAAGATTTAAATATTTTCTCAATAAATTATGTTCAGTTGTTGATGTATAACCTGTTTTTTTAACATTAAACTTAAATTTCTCGTTTTTTCGTCATTTACAAACTGTAATATCCGAGTTTTTCCTTGTCCGAGGTACCCACAATCCCAATGACCTCGGA
Organism: Callitettix versicolor; assembly: GCA_022606455.1. Taxonomy (NCBI): domain Eukaryota; kingdom Metazoa; phylum Arthropoda; class Insecta; order Hemiptera; family Cercopidae; genus Callitettix; species Callitettix versicolor. The sequence continues at coordinate 87,611,485 of CM040185.1, forward strand.
TAATCGCGAAACTACTGTAGTTTAAAAAAACTGAAAGTAGACCCCTGATTGTAATGTTTTTTATGTGCGAAAGTTTGAGCGATATTAATACAAATAATGTTTTTCCTCTTTTACTTTCTCATATTGTAATATACGAAGTTAATTTGAAAAGAAAAACATCGATCTTGTATCCTCTTCAGCAACATCCATCTGGGTCGATTAAAATGTTTGCAGGCCGTGTGACCGATTGACACAACTGGTGGGAAATCACTCGACTTAGACTGACATGACAGTTGTACTAGACGTGACAGTTTTGAAAGAAACTGAACGACTTAAAAGACTAATCGTAATTGGCTTGGAATCAAGTTGCCTAAAGTATGTGTCAGGCATTGAGTTGTTTTCTAAAAGCAGTATAATGATATTTTTTTAAAATATAAAACTTAAAAGTTAAATAGAGAATGTTTTATACTTATTTAGCGGAATTATTAGATGAATAACTACAGCCTATTTTTATAAGTAAAGAATTTTTATGATTTTCTAATCAAGTTTAGAAATTGTAAATGTCACTCACCATACTGCGACTTGACAATCTGAAACAGGGAACATTAAGTTTTTTAAAAAAGTAATCAATAATTTCCGAAAAAAAACAAGTACTGAAACATAAAATAGTAAGTTCTCAAAAACACAAACAGTAATTTCAGAAACAGAAAAAATAAGTTCTGAAAAAGGAAAAAACGAAGCTTTTAAACAGAGATACAATAAGTTCACATATTATATTCTAGAAATATAAAAAGTTTGTTTGTATTTAGAATCGTTTTTTTTAAACAGTCGTTTGAAACAATACATTTCTTGTTTTTAGATTAGTGTATATATTATTATAAACTAAAATTTCACGTAGGTGTGCGCGCGTGCGTGCGTGCGTGTTTGTTTGTTTCTTGTGTGTGTGTGTGTGTGTGTGTGTGGGTGGTGTGTGTGTGTGTGTGTGTGTGTGTGTGTGTGTGTGTGTGTGTTTGTGTGGGTGTGTGGCTGGGTAGTGTGTGTGTGTGTGTGTGTGTGTGTGTGTGAGAGAGAGAGAGAGAGTGTGTGTGAGTGTCTGTGTGTGTCTGGGTGTGTGTGTCTGTTTGTTTGTGTATGTGTTTGTCTGGGTGTGTGTGTGTGTGTGTCTGTTTGTGTGTGTGTGTTTGTGTGTGTATGTGTTTGTCTGGGTGTGTTTGTCTGTGTGTGAGTGTTTGTTTTGCGCGCGCGCGCGTGTGTGTGTGTGTGTGTGTGTGTGTGTGTGTGTGTGTGTGTGTGTGTGTGTGTGTGTGTGTGTGTGTGTGTGTGTGTGTGTGTGTGTGTGTGTGTGTGTGTGTGTGTGTGTGTGTGTGTGTGTGTGTGTGTGAGAGAGAGAGAGAGAGTGTCTGTTTGTTTATGTGTGTTTGTGTGTGTGTGTGTGTGTGTGTGTGTGTGTGTGTGTGTGAGAGAGAGAGAGAGAGAGAGAGAGAGAGAGAGAGTGTGTGTGTGTGTGAGACAGAGAGAGAGTGTGTGTGTCTGTTTGTGTGTGTTTGTTTGTGTGTGTGTGTGTGTGTGTGTGTGAGAGAGAGAGGAGAGAGAGAGAGAGAGAGAGAGAGAGAGAAAGAGTGTCTGTTTGTGTGTGTGTGTACAACAGATGCTGTACTAAATAGAAAAAAACTTGTACACAATAAAAATTGCAAAAGCTTTAGAATAATTTTATCTCGTCGTATTGCCTTCGTGTTGTATTCCTTCACTTGTATCGCTTTTACACACAACGAAAAAATTCACAATTAAATACAAACAAAAAATGATACAACATTAATTATCTAACGTTAGACGATTGAATCGGGAGGGGGATAGATAGAAAGTTTAAATTTAGTCCGATGTATTGTGAATTAAATTAATTGTGTATTAAACAAATTCAGGAACAAGGATGAATGAAAAACGTCAATAAATTTGTGAAGTTAATCTATAACAGATGTTCACTGATGGGAAGTTGCGGAGAATTTGACTGAAGTACTCACGTCTGAGTATTACGTTTAATGATATGCAATAACCTAGAATTGCGTACTAAAATAGTCCATGAATTGTAGCAATTTACTACTAGCCGCCTCGGTGGCCTAGTTGATAGCGTACTGGGCTTTCACCCCGAGGACTCGGGTTCGATTCCCGGCCAGGGCTTGGCATTTTCATACGCTATAAATCATCCCATCGTCTGCAAAAAAAAAACTTCTAGGATAGTATACGAATTTAGGCTAATAGTTACGATTAATTCATTTTTTCAATAATTTTATGTTGTTTGAAAATTATATTAAAATTGGTTGCTCATTAATTTTTATTTTCTTACTAAGGAGGCCAACCTAACAAAACCAATTCCTCATTTTCGTAACCAGTAAGTTAACATAATATTTCGTCTTCTTTCCTTCTTTTATTTCCTCTTTGCCAAATTACTATTTTCAGTTGTCTTTTTCTTTCTTTTGTTTCTGATTTTATATTATTGACCGAACAAAGCAAGAACTTCAACTCGACCATTCGGCATTTGTTTTGTGTATTTGTTTGTGTATTTGTTTGTGTATTTTTTTTGTGTATTTGTTTGTGTATTTGTTTGTGTATTTGTTTTGTGTATTTGTTTATGTATTTGTTTGTGTATTTGTTTTGTGTATTTGTTTTGTGTATTTGTTTGTGTATTTGTTTGTGTATTTGTTTGTGTATTTGTTTTGTGTATTTGTTTGTGTATTTGTTTTGTGTATTTGTTTGTGTATTTGTTTTGTGTATTTGTTTTGTGTATTTGTTTGTGTATTTGTTTGTGTATTTGTTTTGTGTATTTATTTGTGTATTTTTGCCAAACGAATTGAAATATTCTTTTAAAATTTCGGTACGAAAGTACCTTGTATAAAGCTCGAACCACGTATACGTAAGTTATTTTCCCACTCACGTTTTAAGATGGCCGAATCTGATTTAACGATAACCAGGTTGGTGGCAAAATCCTGTAATAATTGCGGAACGGTAAGACCTGTCACAAATTTGATTGTTTCACGAAGAAAGAGCATGAAATTTTCAAAAAGTCGGTCCACTAACATTTATATTTACCGGTTAAATTGGCGGAAAAGTTTACGATCGCGAAAAAACGCCAACCATCGTGGATCGGTGGCCACGATACTTCTTTCAACTACTAGTTTTATTCTTTATGAACTAGTTTTACCGAATTTCAGCCTCCTCGGTGGGTCTAGTTGATAGCATACTGGGCTTTCGCCCCGAGGACCCGGGTTCGATTCCCGGCCAGGGCTTGGCATTTTCATACGCTATAAATCATCCCATCGTCTGCATTAGCCCAAGTGTGCACAATAGTCGGACGTTAAAAAAAAAAAAAATTACCGAATTTCATACTGTCATTTCAGTTTCTGGCGCTTACGAACTTGCATTCAACGACAAAACACAGAACAGTCAAACACATTTTCTTCGATTAGATAATTCATCCATACTGAACTGTCACGCAATTAATGTCGTGACAATTCTTTAAAGACACACACTCGCAGTCGTATCTACGCCTATACTAAACATGTAGCAATGAAACACACCAAAGTGCATTCCAATAAATAACCTATAAACATACACGACATGTGAACACAACTAGCGTGAACCCGTGATCACCGCGGGACGTTCACGCTCGCCCGATCCACTCCGGGGTGTGGACACTCGGCCTACCCATTGTGTGCCGAAGATTCCCCCGGCAGCCTTCAGCCTAGCACCTGATGGTATCGAGATGGTCGCTGCCAACCTTGGAATACTTAATTGACCAGCCGCGCCCCTTAGGCAGTTGTTAACTTGTTTACCCACTGTACGGGATCCATAACGTTAAATATGAGGTATAAAAAAAAATTGAAAATGCTTTGATTCTGTGATACAGAGGCCTTCAATTAAAAATGATATATTTAATTGTTTGTTGGTCGTTTACGGCCCGCTCGATACAGATCGGAAGTCGTTCCGGTTTAGTGGTCTTACTGAGCGGTGGGAAGTTGGTAACACTGTACAAAATTTACTTTCAGAGCTCCAATTAAAACTGCTGAAAGTTGTTCCAACCAATGAGAAGCAAAACATAAAAAGCGTAATTAAACAGTAATTTGAATATTTAGCTTAGAAAAAAGTAGGCCCTAATAGGTCACACGGATTTTGAAAAATAATAGTTATCAAGAGTATAACTCATAAAATACAAAAAAAAAAAAAAACATCTTGACCAAACAGACGTTTAGAGAAGTGGTTTGAACACTTTGTCGTCAGGCAAGATTAGTGAGGACACCAATCCGAATAATGCTTCAGCCATATCGAGTAATAAAATTATCGAACATTACTTTCTTATACACAACCAACAAACGTGTTAAGAAAAGTTATAAAAAAATAATCGATAGTACCAGTTTTCAATTTTACCAATAAAGTTAAATAGTTTAGAAATATATTGACAAACTGAAACGCAGAAATCCTTACTGATAAAGAAAGATTTGGTTACTGTTTTTTCTACAAATATGTAGAATATAATAGAAAATAAAGTACTTTCTTAAGAATACATGCATAAGCGTTCTAAATAAAAAATGTTCTTAACATAAAAATGTTCCACTTAAAAAATAAAAAAGTGTTCTTAACTAAATAAAAATTGCAATAGAAGTTGGATGATTCTTCTAAATACAAACCGGATATGCTTATAAATCTAGATCCGGTAATGCTTCTAAATACAAACCGGATGTACTTCCAGATCGAAATCGGATATGCTCTTTGATCTAGACCCCGACAATGCTTCTAAACACAAACCGGATATGCTTATAAATCTAGATCCGGTAATGCTTCTAAATACAAACCGGATGTACTTCCAGATCGAAATCGGATATGCTCTTTGATCTAGACCCCGACAATTCTTCTAAACACAACCCGGATATGCTTATAGATCTAGATCCGGTAAAGCTTCTAAATACAAACCGGATATGCTTGTAGATCTAAACCCGACAATATTTCTAAATACAAACCGGATATGCTTATAGATCTAGATCCAGTAATGCTTCTAAATACAAACCGGATGTACTTCCAGATCGAAATCGGATATTCTCTTAGATTAGACCCGAATATAAACCGAATATACATCCAGATCCAAACCGGATATGCTCTAGATCTAAACCCGGTAATGTTTCTTAATACAAACCGGAATTAGCACAACAAGCACCTCAATAATGAAACGGGAAGTTACCAATTAGAAGTAGGGGAATCCTTATTGAATCCTCTACAAATCCTAGACTTTATAAAAATACCTGGACTGGAGAAGGCGCGTAACTGAGCCTTTCAGGAAAGTAAAAGGAGAGAAAAATATATCTACAAAGGCTGCAGTGCCATTGTAATCCTTGAACTATTCATTCATTCAAGGAATACGGGATTGATCCAAAAGTTGCAGTAAAAACAAAGTCAAAGTATGACGTTTGAATAAATTCAAAAGTTAAGGTCAGCTGTGTGATTTGTTCTGACGTACTGGTGACCTAAAATATGTTCCAATGTCAACAAGAACATGGACGTCGTATTGGAGGTGTAAACTAGACAGACTGGTGAAGAAGAAAGGTCACCGTTGTTGGACCGGAGAATGGACAGAATGCGATGGAAGAGAAAATAAGAACTATGACGACAGAACGTTGCAAGACACGACATCGGTTATGCAGACGAATCTATTAAAATAGTTTTTGCAACAGTCGTAAAATGTTTTAAACCTTTACGTGCCCTGATAAACGCGTAACGGAGTCATAGCGTCTCCATAAATGCCACTCGGCCAGTTTAATGAATAAACAGAATACACATTACCCATGCAGACGTGCGTTAAAGTCTCCATCAATCCACACCTGTATGAAAGTTACGATAAAAAAATATGTTAATATTATTTACAAGTTTAAGGAAATATGTAGTTTTAAAATGTTATCTTGCGAACTGACAATAAAAAAAACTATTAAAACAAGGTATAAAATTTAAAATAATTGGAATAAGAGGTATTGATATTTCTAAATAAATGTTTAATAAATTATTTTTCAAAATCACACGCAAAAAATTGGGTATGCAGTTATTATTATTTTTTAAATTATTAAATAGTAAGACGTTATTAAATTTTACAATGGCCAACTTTTTTTAATTTTATTACAATTGAAACTGAACTTAGTTCATCTATCAATATAGCTATGAAATGAAAGCGTTAGTTGGTTGCACATCCTATGACGCATTCCAAAATCAAAAAATCACTTCATCTTGTGACAGTTGTATCAATCTTGTTTTAGACCAAATCAAACGGTTTTATCCTGTCCAACCGCCGAACTTGTACTGAATTGTTGAGAACTTGTAGCATCTCGATGTTATGGTGCTTATGCAGTTTTTCTTCATGCTTCCTAGCAAATCGCCGAACCTCTTCATGAACTGTAGCAATTTGTAAATCCTTATGAAGATCATCATTGCGTATGTACCATAGGGCATTAACAATGCCTCTCAGTACTTTATTTTGAAACGTTTGAATAATTTTAATATTACTTCTTTCGTGCAGCCCCAAAGCTGCATGCCGCCTCGGTGGCCTAGTTGGAAAAATAAGCTACTGAAGCGGCCATCATGGTAAGTCCCAGTCTCGGGATTATACATAGACTGATAATATTGACAATCATAAACGATCCTATCATCTAATGGAATGAGCTAGAAAGACTTCGAATGGTGTCAATAAATTCTGAATGATTGCGTGAATGTTTCTATTGAATGATAAACACTCTCGCGGTATTTACGATAATACCATTCAGCGTATAAGTCGATCACGTAATCACGTGAGTACTTGTCAAAAGATTAAGTACGGATAATTTACTGTATTAAACACCTGCGAGTGTAAAATTTGTATAATACAAAATTAAGAGTTGAATAGAAAATTTATTAGTTTTACTACATTTTCCAAAGTAATGATAATAAAACATTCTGTGACATAAACGGAGTATAGTAGGTTATTTTTAGCGATCGCCGAAAGTACGGGTGGTCTATTTCTGTTATCCATATATTCTGTCATCCGTCACTCCGACGGTCCTGAGAATGACGGTTAATCGAAATTCTAGTATAGCAGTAGTACGTATGTGTATGTGTGTGCGTGTGAGTGTGTGTGTGTGCGCGCGCTAGCAATTTAGGTCTAAATTACTTTTTTTTTAACGTCCAACTATTGTGCACACTTGGGCTAATGCAGACGATAGCGTCTAATGGGATGATTTATAGCGTATGAAAATGCCAAGCCCTGGCCGGGAATCGAACCCGGGTCCTTGGGGTGAAAGCCTAGTACACTATCAACTAGGCCACCGAGGCTTCTAAATTAATTAATACTTGTCACAAAGTATTATTTTAATAGCTTGGACAAGTGCATTGGACAGTTGGAATTCTTAGTTTAACAGTTTCAAAATGGCGGCCATTCAAATTTTTATTCATAATTTTATTGTGTGGAATGTTTTTGAAAATCAGACATCATTACCGTAACAAGTGCCACAAACCGTATAAATAAGCATTTTGTAATTTAAAATTCGTTGAAATTAATAAATGCCTTACGGCGTCCAGGGATCACTCTTATTTTCAACGTAATTTGAAAGTCAAAAATAATAATTTATGCAGATCTTATGCGCATAGTGACGGTGAAATCGGAATTAAAAAAAGGTAACAGAGAAAAATATGTTTGTGTATTCGCTTCTATCACGTCATCGATACTGCGCCACGATTGTTTTCATCACACGTAACTCGCTCAAAGCTGTAAGAAATACCGACACTTCAGTTTGCCGCAAGCGAAATGCAGTACAATCGTACTGTGCATAACGCCAACACTGATCATGTCCTCAACCTTCAAACAGACTCACAGTTAAGTAACAAAGGACCCCGAAGAAAGCTGATTACAATAAAACCGTGGAGGTGTTCGTATCCCAATTAACATACAAGAATAAAATGCTAACAAACGCAGGACCTGTGGGCAGGATATCTCAGATGACAGAACAAAAGGGTCCTGTAGGAAGGACGCGGAGTGAACTGAACTTGATAAGCTTAATGAGAGTGGGAGGTCACAATGTGGGCTTCGATGGTCGCTGGAATCGATTTCAGCGGTGACTGGAATATTGATGGCTCTGTTAAATAGCTCACCGATAGCAATTTGGCCCAAACTGAAGAGACTGCTCAGTGTTAAGTTGTTACAGGCGTGGCAGGTGATTTAAAAAAAAATAACAAGTACAAAAAATGTATATTATTGAATCAAAAATAAAAATAGTGTATGATGTTTTCTCTTCCTTTTTTATTTTAATTATGATAATTTGTTCGAAAACACGACAAATTAACATAGCTAGTTATTAACAACATAACGTGAAACTTACTATAGCCTATCAGCTGTTCAATGAAATCAGCTGATCATTACGACGATAAATTAACATAGCTGGTTTTCAACAACATAACCTAAAACGTATTATAGCCTATCAGATGTTCAACGAAATCAGCTTATCGTCATGAATTAATACAAACGACAAATTAACATAGCTAGTTTTTAACAACATAACCTAAAACGTATTATAGCTTATCAGCTGTTCAATGAAATCAGCTGATCGTCATGAATTAATATATATGACAAATTAACATAGTTAGTTTTAAAAAACATAAACTAAAACGTATTATAGCCTATCAGCTGTTCAATGAAATCAGCTGATCGTCATGAATTAATATATATGACAAATTAACATAGTTAGTTTTAAAAAACATAACCTAAAACGTATTATAGCCTATCAGCTGTTCAATAAAATCAGCTGATCGTCATGAATTAATATAAACGACAAATTAACAAATCTAGTTTTTAACAACATAACATGAAACTTACTATAGCCTATCAGCTGTTCAATGAAATCAGCTGATCGTTACGAATTAATATAAACGATAAATAAACATAGCTGGTTTTCAACAACATAATCTAAAACGTATTACATCCTATCAGCTGTTCAACGAAATCAGCTTATAGTTATTAATTAATATAAACGACAAATTAACGTAGCTAGTTCTTAACAACATAACCTAAAACGCATTATAGCCTATCAGCTGTTCAAGGAAATCAGCTGGTCTTTACGAATTAATATAAAGCAAGTGATCTTTAGTACAACTACCAAAATTAAATTCACGATTCATTTAATACACTTAAATCGGTCAAACTTCTACCGTAGTCTAGTGGTTATCAAAGCGCTAGGTCCCCTGTTCGATCCCGGGCGGAAACACAGTAATTTTACATTATAATTAATTCCATATGAGACTTGCGGCGCGCAAAAAAAACTATTATATACGTATACAAACATTTTCCTCGCATCACGCATCCCGCAAAATCTAATATCACAACCAGCCCTTAAAACATGATGCATGTTAAAAAACATATGCACAAACAAGTTTAAATTTCGTGACTTTAGGAATTCACTTTCATTTGGAGTAATTATATTTTTAAATAAATAAATATACACGAATACAACAAAATATAAATCAATTTTTATACTTATATAAAAGAAATTATATAGGCCGCCTCGGTGACCTAGTTGATAGCATACTAGGCTTTCACCCCGAGGACCCGGGTTCGATTCCCGGCCAGAGCTTGACAATTTCAAACGCTATAAATCATCCCATCGTCTGCATTACCCAAGTGCGCACAATAGTCGGACGTTAAACACAAAAAAAATAAAATAAATTATAATAAATATATATAAAATGTATAAATTAATATATTTCCGAGGGTTAAATATGTGTTAGTTATAAGGTATAAAATAAAAACTAAAAAAAACAACCTACACCGCATAAATACCTGATTTAGTATATTTTTTTAAAAGTTTAAAGTAATTTTTTTTTTTTGGATTCGCTTCCATCACGTTGGTCAATCCCTTGCGCCGAAGATTATTTTGCATATTTACAGAGCAGATAAAAAAATATACGTATATTCGTTACATTTTTTTGAAAATTCACTTCTATTACGTCAGCCAGTAATTTTCTCCGGTTTCTCGATCATTGATCCACATTTCCCATTCATAATTACACAGCCGTATAAATTTTACGATACTTCTACAACGGAAAGTAAGTTGACAACAAGGCCGCTAGATGGTGCACCACGCGCAAACATCGCAGTTCCCTTTAATTGGATCAAACAGTAATTTATTTGTCGTGTAGTGCGTCCACCACGCCACCGTTACATGTTTAAATGTATCATTCACAATTAGAAACGACGCGATCGGAAATTTGTTCAGCCTAACAAAGGCTACTTGGAACTTGGATGGAACAAGTATATCGGTTAACAAGACCGCGTTACTGGGATAAATCTTCGGTCCGCGGACAGTAGTTGAAACCCATCCCAGAATTAAGTCCATTGTATACGCTAACGCCCTACGGAACTGGTTCCAGATTGGAATCGTGAGGAGAAATACTGCCTCATCCCGGAGCGGAGGCTTATTAAAATATTGTCAACAACATATCGGAAGTGAATCTGGGCAAGATGGAACGCCCAAATATAAATTTGTCACCTTAATTGGCGATGCGAGATAGTTCCAGCAGGTGGTTTGTTCTGTTGAGGTATTTCTTGGAACGTAGGAAATCAAACCTAATCAGAGTTTCTGGCGGGACGAAGAGATACGGCAGAACGTTTTCTTTAGGAAAGGCTACCAACAGGTGTGCCGCGAAAGTTGCCTTGGTGTATTGCGAAATCTTCGGAAATAAAAGTCAGTTTATCACCGATGGGGAATGTTTTTCTGTTGAAACAGCATACAGAGTGAAGTACACACAATGTTTTTTTTTATAAACTTCCCAAATTTTGATATTCTCGGAAAAAATCATTGCTGGATTATAGAGAAAAAATTAGTCGTTTAGTTGGTAGTAGTCAGGCCTCGAGTACAGCACAAGCGATGGACAGCAGGAGGTGAATGGCACTGCTCTGCCTTCTAGTTAGTTTAGTGACCCGTCAAATATAAAACCAGTGGCTACGATAACTCTGACCGAAAACGGCAGTAAGTTTATATATATATATATATATATATATAATTCACTATTATAACTATATATATATATATATATATATATATATATATATATATATTATTATTATTATTATTATTATTATCTGCGCATAGACCCTGTTGGATCACGCAAAGCACTCCGACTCATGTCTTGTTCCTTCTAATCCTCCACACCTCCCTCATCCTGTCCCCATGGATCCTCTTCCGCTCCTCCGTCCATTTTACCCCTGCTCTCTTTGGGATTTCATTCTCTGGGACCTTCCAAACGAGCATCTTTCTCCTGTATGCGCGCCTGTCTTCAACATCTGTTGAGTCTATTCCTGCGTCATGTAGGTCTATTCTGACTTGTGTGATCCACGACGTTGTTGATTTGACACCTTGTATATACTTAAGGATTCTGTTGGCAAGTCTCGTTGTTGGGAGTCTACTGATGTGTCCATAGAACCGAAGCCTCCTTCTTCTGATATCTGCTGCCAGGTTCGATATCTTCTCTGTGGTCTTCCGGGAGTGCAACCTGTATCCATCTTCTGTTAATCTCGGGCCAAGGATCTTCCTCAAGATTTTGCGTTCTTCCTTCAAAATACCCTCCATGGTAGCTTTTGTGTGGAGTGCTAGCGTCTCGCTTGCATATAATACCTCCGGTTTTATGACTGTGTTGTAGTGTCTGATTTTTGTGTGCGTCGACATACATCTCTTATTGTAGATATCACGCGTTATACCGAGAGCCCTCTTCATTCTCAGTAGCCGAACCTTTTGCGCAGCCTTCTCGCCACCTGTGGGTTCAAGAATTTCTCCCAGATATTTGAAGTGCTTGACTCTGTTTATCTTACCATATTTTGTGTTTAGTTCTTGAATATTTAATTTTGTACAGAAGAATTCGGTTTTTTTAAACGAGATCTGTAGACCGACCCTCTCTGCACATTCCTTTAGGACTTCTATCTGTTTAATCGCTGTTGTTTCATTATCTGTGAGTATGGCCAGGTCGTCTGCAAAAGCTAGGCACGCGATTTCTGTGTTGTCCTTAGGTCTTCCAAGTCGAACTGGTTTCCAGTGCCCTTCAATTTTTAATTCTTTCTCCCATTCCCTGATAACTTTGTCCAACACCAGATTGAAAAGGAGAGGCGAGAGTCCATCTCCTTGGTGAACTCCAGTTGTGATCAGGAAGGGTTTAGAAATTACCCCCATAAATTTCACCTTATGAATATATATATATATATATATATATATATATATATATATATATATATATATATATATATATATATATATATATATATATATATATATATATATATATATATATATATATTCAAGAACTAAACACAAAGTATGGTAAGATAAACAGTCAAGCACTTCAAATATCTAGGAGAAATTCTTGAACCCACGGGTGGCGAGAAGGCTGCGCAAAAGGTTCGGCTACTGAGAATGAAGAGGGCTCTTAGTATAACGCGTGATATCTACAGTAAGAGATGTATGTCGACGCACACAAAAATCAGACACTACAACACAGTCATAAAACCGGTGGTATTATATGCGAGACGCTAGCACTCCACACAAAAACTACCATGGAGGATATTTTGAAGGAAGAACGCAAAATCTTGAGGAAGATCCTTGGCCCGAGATTAACAGAAGATAGATACAGGTTGCACTCCCGGAAGAAAACAGAGAAGATATCGAACCTGGCAGCAGATATCAGAAGAAGGAGGCTTCGGTTCTATGGACACATCAGTAGACTCTCAACAACGAGACTTGCCAACAGAATCCTTAAGTATATACAAGGTGTCAAATCAACAACGTCGTGGATCGCACAAGTCAGAATAGACCTACATGACGCAGAAATAGACTCAACAGACGTTTAAGACAGGAAAGCATACAGGAGAATGATGCTCGGTTGGAAGGTCCCAGAGAATGAAATCCCAAAGAGAGCAGGGGTAAAATGGACGGAGGAGCGGAAGAGGATCCATGGGGACAGGATGAGGGAGGTGTGGAGGATTAGAAGGAGCAAGACATGAGTCGGAATGCTTTGCGTGATCCAAAAGGGTCTAACGCAATATAATATAATAATAATAATATATATATATAATATATATATATATATATATATATATATATATATATATATATATATATATATATATATATATATATATATATATATAGATTTGCCATTCCTTAAACATTGCCTCTTTATACATGTCATTTATTAGGATATGCCTCCAGAGCGAGAATTTGCCTCCGCTTCGAGTTTTGACCTCCACGGAGGCAAGAAATCAGGTTCACAGAACGCAAGAAATATTTGGGTTTAGAAAACTGTGTGTTGTCTTATAAGCGGCCATGTTGGAATGCATTAGATTCATTGCAAACTTTGAAAAAATATGAAATATTAAGTACTGCGTTGAAAAGTTTCTAATGTATTGTAAGTGCGAGCAGAGTGATATTAATACGATACTTTATTGTATATGAATGCGTCTTAAATTTCAATTTTTCGAGTGAAAAATGCGAAGTAAACTGCTTTTTCCTAGGTTGAGGTTATGTCAGTGTTGATATCCATAATGTATTTTGTTCATTTGTGTCTGGATTTTTCTATTACAAAAAGTAGTTCAATGAAGAATTGAGATGTAGAAACAAATACAAGTTTTGAAATATATTGACAAAATATTGTTACGGACCAAAATTCTGTTGGATTGAAGAAAACAGGACTGGAAGAAGGTTAGTAAACCCATGAGTGTGTTACTATAATTTTAAGATTTCACATTATTTATAACTTAGAATATTAACAATTATTGTACATGACAAATAGTTGGAGGACCAACAATCACTTTTATAATAATTACTATATTAATAATAGTAAACTGAAACTAATGTATTAGTAATAAATTTTTACATATCACTAAGATATCAGTTTATTTTTAATATTAAAGTAGGCTACTTTGGTTGTAACATTGGTAGATCTAGTAATATTTTGCAAATATCTAAATAATATGTCTATGTCTACTTACAGACCAAAGAAAACTTACAACTAAGCATTATAGTCTAAATATATTTTTTTCTTATACCTACTACTGTAATGGGGTGAGGTTAGTCTAAAGTAGGTTTTTATGTGAAAATGAGAATATATTTACAGAAAAGTATAAAATATTCCTATTTAATATGCCTCAGGTGTAATATAATTACAATATTTAAAAAAAATTAAGTAGGCCTAATATTAACCCACACAACATTTATTAAGTAACGATTTTATACAATTTTTAACAGAAAAATTTTGCGACATTATTATTACATTTTTACATTACATTGAGCATGGAGGATTTACTTTGCAAATTAGTCAGTAATTAATTCAATGCAATTTTTGAAGTAACAAGATGATAGGTTCTAACTAATTGTGAAGTTACAGTTGTTTTTAAGTCTAAAATATAGCAATATTTGTAGAATTCACAAGAATAATTTAATGTTGCTACCATCATGTTATTGTTCAATATAAGCTAAAGGCAGTCAATTTTTAAAACAAAATATAGTTTTTATATAAAATGATGATTACTTATTATATTAGGCCTAACTATTTTTAATTTCAAATCTATATTTCACACAAACCCATATTAGACTAGTTAGGTTCATTTTTTTGTCTTTCATTCATTTGCGCAAAATGACATTTTGGATTTTTACATATAGGCCTATACATTTAATTAAATTAAGTGTTTTGGCAAAAGAACATTCAAAAGTCAGCTGAGGGATAAGTATTAAATACAAATTTATAAAAAGTTAATATGGTTTAAAATGGCTAATGAATAAACTAATCCCAGGCTTACGAAATTGAGGCTATGTCCTTCTTTCATAAAGAACTAGATAAACTTCATAAAGAACTAGATAAACTAGATAAACTTCTACAAATTCAGTATAAAATCAAAGTTTGTAACAACACTATATTTTGATTTAGTTTTGCTTTGACATTTTCTAGGCTAATAATAAATCTATTATATAGGTTACAATACGTATAAGTAAAATGTGTACATTAATATAAAAATTTAACAGTTTGGATTGTAATTACCTCTCGGGTATGTCTGACTTTTCGGAACTTTTGCAAAAATTATGATTTTACTATTTTTTTTCCTTTTATTATATGCTTTGTCATTTCGTTGAGAGATATTAACCCATGGAAGATTAACTTTATTATGATAAATTATGACTTTTAGTAATTTGTTACAAATCTATATTCTGACGTCCATTTTTACTGTATGCTATGATACTACTAACAACAAAGATTAGTACGTTTAAGGAATATAAGTTATATATGTAATAAATGAGTTAACACCCAACAGCTAAGTTGAGTTAGGTTACCAAGTTCTTTTTTTAAGAAAAAAAAATTATATTCTTTTGATTAGTAATAACATGCGTTTCATTAAACACCCAACAGTGAGTCAAGTTAGGTTAAACACGCAACAGCTAAGTCGAGTTAGGTTATCAAGTTCTTTTTAATTATGAAAATACACTTTAATTTTAACAGTTTGGATTGTAATTGGCTCTCGGGTATGTCTGACTTTTCGGAACTTTTGCAAAAATTGTGATTTTACTATTTTTTTGCTTTTATTATATGCTCTGTCATTTCGTTGAGAGATATTAACCCATGGAAGATTAACTTTATTATGATAAATTATGATTTTTAGTGATTTGTTACAAATCTATATTCCGATGTCCATTTTTACTATATGCTGTGATACTACTAACAACAAAGATTAGTACGTTTAAGGAATATAAGTTATATACGTAATAAATGAGTTAACACCCAACAGCTAAGTTGAGTTAGGTTACCAAGTTCTTTTTTTAAGAAAAAAATTATATTCTTTTGATTAGTAATAACATGCGTGTTTCATTAAACACCCAACAGTGAGTCAAGTTAGGTTAACACACGCAACAGCTAAGTCGAGTTAGGTTATCAAGTTTTTTTTAAAAAAAATATGTATTCTTTTAATTATGAAAACACACTATAATTTTAACAGTTTGGATTGTAATTGGCTCTCGGGTATGTCTGACTTTTCGGAACTTTTGCAAAAATTGTGATTTTACTATTTTTTTCCTTTTATTATATGCTCTGTCATTTCGTTGAGAGATATTAACCCATGGAAGATTAACTTTATTATGATAAATTATGATTTTTAGTGATTTGTTACAAATCTATATTCCGACGTCCATTTTTACTATATGCTGTGATACTACTAACAACAAAGATTAGTATGTTTAAGGAATATAAGTTATATACGTAATAAATGAGTTAACACCCAACAGCTAAGCTGAGTTAGGTTACCAAGTTCTTTTTTTAAGAAAAAAATTATATTCTTTTGATTAGTAATAACATGCGTTTCATTAAACACCCAAAAGTGAGTCAAGTTAGGTTAAGCAACAGCTAAGTAGAGTTAGGTTATCAAGTTCTTTAAAAAAAAAAAAAAATATGTATTCTTTTAATTATGAAAATACACTTATCGTTATTATGAAACATTTATCGGTTTTACCATTAAAAGCATGTTACCTACTTTCGAACAGTAGTCATTTTGAGGTTATGTTGGTAACTTTTATTGTAAATTCACTTTTTGTAAATTCTACTTGTTTCTTTATTTTTATATTTTTGATAAATTAATATTGGTCCCAATAACTCAGTTTTACCATCTCTTGTTTATTGGATTGTTTGCTTGTTAATTAATTGAGGATTATTGTATTCCTTAACAGGTTCGGAATATTGTAAACCAGTTTTCCAGTATATTTTATAATTCCACAAGGAGAATACCACTTGATATAGTTCACAAGTAACTAGCATTAAGAAAATGTATATTAATTTTTGTTACATATACATATACACGTCCTACAATAATTAATAATGTTTGTTTACATGTTGCCTTTTAGTTTATTGCTGTAGGTAGCCTAATCAAAAATTACAATTGGTAAATGAAAGATCACACAAAATTGGCCTTCATGAAATTATGACCATGTGATTGGAATAAAAGTTTTTTTCAAAAAATGTCAAGGCATTTGTATAAATTATCATTTGATGGACTATCATGATATTAGTCTAGGCTATATAGAAAATATATTTTTCAGCGAGTTATTTTTTAAGAGAAATATATGTGTTGCAGGTTAAACTTGAGAAACCTTTCAACTACAAGTTTTAAATTACAGTAATCATCACCTAGCCAAAGATATTTTGGATTTGAACATTTTGATTTTATCAAATCGAATATGTGCCTATTTCATCAGTGAAAAGAATAAACAACTCAGTAAGTTCAACTTTGTTCACCTCAGCCTTAAATAATATCAAGTTTAATAATTTTTATACTTACACAGTTAATCAGATTTCACTCTAGGTAAAACTTGTAGTAAAGTGTTAAGCGTATGTGTGTTTTAAGTTAAATCAAGAAAAAACACTTATAGCCTATTGTATATATTTTGAAATCTGCATTAAATGTAGTGCTGTTCTCCTATTTTGTAGTTTTAAAGTTATATATTTTGTTGCTTGAAATTGGGGTGAATATTTATATTGTTGAGAAAAAATTTTAGCATTACTAATTTATTTGATCAGCAGTTTTATTATAAAAATAGAACATTAGCTATCAGTTTGATACAAAAGTACAAATAGTTATCAGTCTATATACTACTGCAAAGTGTAACTATTTTAAGTTCGTAATTAAAATTAGAGGTAATAGCTTTGTATAGTTATAATATATATTTTTTTCTAGGATCAGTCTTCAGTCATTGAGAAATTGGTTTGTCATGGACAACATGCAAATACTGGAAGCTTATAACACAAGAAACTCCTGAACGTCTATTGATTGTGCTAAAATGATATATAAAATATTCTACTGATTGATTATATGAATGATATATATAAATACTGATTGTATGTTACAAATAAACCGTATGGGCTATTCTTAAGAAAGATGATTTTCCTTGTGCTTTTACATTCATAATTATACCAACATCCAGCCATAGCCTACACTAAAAAAAAAAAAAAAAAAAACTAACAGGCCTAAACATTAGTCTTCTTAACATATCTTAGAAACATTTTTAACAAAAAGTTTGAAGTTTTTTTCTACAGAAAAGCTTATTTTATAATTATAAAGAAGTAATATTTTCATTTTTGTTTTGCATTTCTAAAATTTTTTGGTTTTAAAAACTGGTAAAAGCAAGAAATAGCTGGAAAACTGGTTATTACAGTGCTTCAATCTTAAAGTTTTTATGACTAAAAGAAATAATTTTAGAAAAAACTATAAATAATGTAAAATAAAGTAACCTAATATATCTTACACAGTATTTATTAAACCCATTTATGCCCACTTTCATCCATTCGTATTGGGCTAGCAGCGACACATGTTGATTTTATTATAAGTAATTGTATGACACACTCTAACCTTACCAGATCCCTTCACCTTGGTAAAATACTTATGTACAGTTTTGTCTGATGAAAATAATGCTTAAAAATTAGGTATTTATAATGGATCACCACATATCATGATACCTCATACATATTGATCATACATATATCATCAAAAATCACACATATTGATGTATGATGATTATACTACATTTTGTTGTATTTTATATTGTATGACAAAATTAAGTAATATAAACATGTGGTACATTTTTTTAATTTATGATTTTATGCAATTTTTAATGAACTTCATACATTAAGACGTTATATTATCATTTACATTGCATGCATGAACAATTTATTATGTGAACTTTTTAATAATAAACTGACCCAGACTCTTGAAAGTAGTCTGTAGTCAGTAAACTGGTATGAACTCCAAATATGATCACAGTGGGCAATAAAATAAGGTTAGTAAGCTTCACACATCCCCATAGTTCAGGTTTTTCAATTGTTTGATTATTTCTTCAATCGGGCAAAAAATTGTTAAGGATTTTTATTGATATGCTTTAAAACATATACTTAAATGTAAGCCTAAATATTTATTTAAATATACATGAATTTAGCATTTTAGGATAAAAAATTGGTGGTGAACCATTTATTTTATATTAACCAAATACTATAGAATTATTTAAAGTGAATACTATGAAATTTAGTGGCAGTAAATTTTTAAAAAACTTTTTATTTGCAAACCTTTTAATTACATTTAAACCTTAGATATAGCTTAGGTTAACAGGGATTGCAGCTGCAGATATACCAGTAGGCCTACTTCAAAAGTCTCCATTAGTAGTAGATTATTCTTTTTAGTTTGCTTTATTATGAAGTATCAAGGTTTTAAATTTTCGCTCCTGTACCCATACACGTCAGGACATTTGACATTAAAAATAAGATTTCTAATCTAATTAAAAATAAATAAAATTTCTGTTATATGTGGTTATTTACTATTCTATCGTCATATTTACTTTGAATTATCAATACTTGGGTTTTATGAGAACACAGTCTATGAAAACTAGGCAGTTTAAAATCATTTAAGATTACTATCTCCTGCAAAAGTGGAGTTTTCCCATTGAATTGTACTGCACCATTAACCACCTGCAAGGTGCATTTTCTGCACTTGTTTTTGTTTACAGGGTGGAAGACATTTACGACTTATGACAGTATTGCACTTTCACATGTTATTCTGTTTTGAGGATGTAATAACAATAGTACACACTTATTCATAAGTACTTAACACTGCTTTTGTTCTGGTTACAATCACACTATCTTAGGTACTTCATTAAAAGCAACAGTAAGTGATAAAAACCTTGTATCAATTCCAGGTACGTTATTGATTATATATATTTTTACCATACCATGTTACAAATTATAGTCATGAAACCATTCACAGCACCCTACAGATGTTAACCTAGGTGGTAATTGTAATATACTAACACACCAACCTTTCTGGCATTTTTCGAACAAAGTAGCTTGCGTAAATATTTGTATTAAATAAGTTTAAGTAGCAACAGTGGTCACTAGACAGCATGTTTATTGCTACAGTAAATAATTTGTGATATAAAAAAATTATATCAAGGCAGGCATATTATAATTTTTTTATGGGTTATGCTAATCCAAAACGGCATACTGCAGCTGTTAGGTTAGATTAGATTTCATATCGAAATGGTGCTAGACTATAATATTTCTGCTTCTTCTTTGTTGTTCATTACTCTTTTAACCATTTTCCAAGGGAATCATGACCTCGTGTAACTTTTTCGAGCAGGCTATTATGAGTTGTACTGCTTATCGCACCAAGGTTAAATGACATCGAAAACAAAAAGACAGCAATATTTCTTTCCTATGTTTGTTGGTTTTATTTTTTTATTAGCACAACATCAAAATTCTATATAAAAAACACTTGAGGTGATATTTTGGTACTTAGATTAAAAACTTGATGAGCAAATCGAAATCAATATTTAATACTTGTCCGTTAAATTTTTCTCATACTTAGCTTATGATAAAACTTGAACTTAGTAGTTTAAATTTGTATTACCAAAGACATTAAAAGTTTTTAATGTATATTTGTACCTTTTATATATAGCACCTGTATGTATTTGGCTATGTAGGCTAATCACAATAGGCTATATTGTGATTTTATAGCTAAATAGCTTACAGAACTAAAATTTGGCCCAAAATATTTTAATCATATTTTTTGTATTATTATTATGCAAATCAGTTTATTAAAAATCAATTCCCAAGACCTAATGAAAAACATTTTATTGTTTTGGAAGTACAGTACTTCCCTCTAAAGTACAAAATTTAAGTAGCCTAAAAAGTGGCATGCGTGAAAATAAACTTTAGGCAAAACTTAGATCTACAGTCAAATTAGTGATTTAATACATATGTATATGTATTACTTTTATATAAAAGTAGAAGTGAAAGAAAAGGTAGGTTTTGTAATATCAACTACAACTCTAACCTGTTTGAACTGTCAAACCAAAATTATGAAAAAGTACAAGAGCCACAAGTTTCGCCATATCTAATGAATACAACAATAAATCTCAAAGAAAGAACAATTTAATTGGTTTTTATGTAGAGAAATAGAACTTTACAGTTTCGGTATATTTGTAGGTGATAAAACTTTAGAAACATAAAACATAACCTCAACTATATACATATACAGGACTTCAGTAGTGTTCAGTTTGGTAAAAGGTTTAGACTGGAGGCAAGGTCTAATGGTATATATCTGCAAAGTTAGACATCAATTATATTTAACGACATCCGGAGGCAACAATCTATGTTTGACAAACAAATGTTTTATGCTAACCGTACATCTTGCCACCGGGAGGCAATATTTGATTAATTACATAACAAAAAATTGTATTATACATTAGAGCATATTAGAATAAATGTCTTGAATCTGTTATTTTGAACATATACTCAAATGGGATGACACATATATTTTTACAATTAGCTGAGATATAAGGCTGTGAATGTGGAGGCAATATCTAAGGATTACGGACATGGAGGCATATTCTAATGAATGATATATATATATATATATATATATATATATATATATATATATAACGATAAGGGAGAAGCAACGGGAATAACTGCAGTGTGAACAATAGTCGGACGTTAAACACACACACACACACACACACACACACACACACACACACACACACACACACACACACACACACACACACACACACACACACACACACACACACACACACACACACACACACACACACACACACACACACACACACATATATATATATATATATATATATATATATATATATATATATATATATAATTTGACGACCCCTCTAAATATGCATTATAAGTCAGGATCGGTGCTCGTTTCAAGGTCTCTAGTCTGGGTTATACCATGAAGGCTGTTCCAATAGCTCATTTTCCAATGGAAATTACCTAATAAAACCAATGTTAATAAGTGCATTAGAAAGGAACGTCAGCGCTCCTGTTGGACAAATGTACAACTAAATAAGAGCAATGAAAAAATGTTTTCCCGCGCTCCAGCTGATCTTCCTTGTTACTTATATAAGAGATAAGTTTTTTCTCAACGTCCATATTTTGTAGCAGTTAGACTAATGAGGATAAGGGATCAGCGTTAACGGTAAGGAAGAAGCAACTGGAGTAACTGCGGCTAGAAGTAAGAACGCTAAGGTGCGCAGTTCAAAGGCGCAACAGACCAGAGGTGTTTTAGCCACATCGACCACCGAGTCCATAAGAGATAAGAAAGTAGGCGCCCGCATAATGAAAACTGATATTACATCAAAATCCGACTGATATATAATAACGCGTACTTGTAAAATCTATTTTAAAAATTCACTCGTAGGAAGTATTTCCTCAATCATTCGCACAATCTGCTTGCCAGCAATAACTAATTACAACCCACTCGGAACAAATAACTTCTACCTAAGTAATGCAACAAACGTTTTGACATTCTCCCGTACCCAACCTGACCGACACCGCGTTCTGGTATGCACTTTAAGGTATAATAACTACAGTTATGTCGTAGCCGTTATCAAAATGCATTGTACATCTGAGCGAAGCGAACTTATCAATAAGAACATAGCTAATTGTAGCTGTACCGGAGCCGGGCATGTACAACATAAACTTATTGCGGTACAGTCCGGTTAAAAAGTTATCCAACACTGTAACAGGTACGGTGACCTCGTATCTTACACTGTCTGCGGTTTTTTATGGGTTTATATCTTGTACGGGTACGCAACTAGGCTTGTCCGCTGTTGGACGTGGTTTTATTGATTGAATAAATTGTGCATATAATGTAGGTTAATTTTATAATCGCCATTTTGTGTTTCTGACGTATGAACAAACCCCTTATTTGTGTAACGGGATTTTTAATAGCAATACCAATGCAACGGCAAGATAACAGATGTTGAAGCTCGAAGCGATTAAAAAAACATTATTTTTATTTATATTACCTTTCCTTAAAAATTATGATTTCACCTCTATATATTAGCATTTTAACTTTTAAATTACATTGAAATTTCGAAAATTTGAACCTGACCGCCGCTATATTTCTTGATTTTGTAAACTACAAATGCTAATTATTTTAGTTTTTTTGGAAAAAAAACATTAATACGAAAAAGTTACGAATATTTGAAAATTTTAAATAACCGCCATTTTGAAACTGTTTAACGAATTTTACGGGGTAATATACGCGTACTTGTCCAAGCTATTAGGTAAATCGATTGTAGTGGCAAATTTCAATCAAATCGGACTGAAATTGCAAACCTATTCCGAAAATAATTTTGCCCTTCAGTTTACCTTTTTTAAAATTCTGATTTGACCATCGTAATCAGCATTAAAACTTTTAAATTGTATTGAAATTTCAAAAAACAAAACCTGACCGCAGTTACATTTCTTGACTCCAACAGTGTACATTCAAAATGATAATTTATTCAGTTTATTAAAAATAATTTAACAAGATAAAGTTACGAATATTTACAGATTTGAAATTGCCGTCATTTTGAAACTATTGAACGGATTCTTCTAGTAATAAGTTTGTCCAAGATATTACGTAAATCGATTTTAGTACAAGTTTCAATCAAATCGGACTAAAATTGCAAACTTGAGCGTGCTAGAACACGGACACGCTATAAAATTTCCCCCCTTTTTTTGCTTCAACGTCTAAAATTTTTGCCAGTTAGACTAATGAGGACGAGGGATCAGTTAACTGTATGGAAAGCAAAGGGAGCAACTGCGGCTGGAAATAAGACCCTTTAGGTGCGTAGTTCAGAGACAGCAGACTAACCGGTGGTTTCACAACATCGACCACCGAGTCACACACACACACACACACACACACACACACACACACACACACACACACACACACACACACACACACACACACACACACACACACACATACATACACGCACACGCGCGCACACGCACGCACGCGCGCACACACACACACACGCGCGCGCATACACCACACACACGTGCGCACACACACACATACACGCACGCACACACACACACACACACACACACACACACACACACACACACACACACACACACACACACACACACACACACACACACACACACACACACACACACACACACACACACGCGCGCACACGCACGCGCGCGCGCACACACACACACGCGCGCGCATACACTCACACACACGTGCGCGCACACACACATACATACATGCACGCACGCGCGCGCACACACACACACACACACACACACACACACACACACACACACACACACACACTCATGACCGCTCCAATAGTTCATTTTCCAATGGAAGTTCACCAATAAATGTGAATATTTTTAGGTATTAAAATTATGATCTTAATTATTAGCTTTAAAGATTGTAAAGAAGGTACAACCAAAGAATAAACACTATTGACAAAGACGCAGAAAAATTATGAAACTGTCTTACTGCTTGTTGAACAAAAAGCGTACTGGGCTTTCACCCCGAGGACCCGGGTTCGATTCCCGGCGAGGGCTTGGCATTTTCATAAACTATAAAATCATCCCACCGTCTGCATTAGCCCAAGTGTGCACAATAGTCGGACGTTAAACACCAAAAAAAAAAACAAAAACAAAAAAACAAAAAGGTATGTAGACACAGCGGTTTAGATAAAAGCTTGAGGAAGAACAAGGTTGCAGTAAGTCGATTCTGGAGGGACCGGAGCGCCAACTGTAAGTCGGGAAGTGACCGAGGTTCCAGGAAGACATTTCAGCTACTGGTCGTCCTCTACTTCTGATAGAGAATTTTTCAAAACAACGAATTACGAGAAAACTCTAATACCTTTTCTTAAATTCGTTGAATTTCCCTTAACGAAATAAGAGCGTCTTTTTCCACAGCTGTCGTTCTATCTTTACAACGTGCTACTATTCTTAACAATATCAAAACTCCACAGCAATTCCTTCCCTGTTGCTAACGGTTGACCTTGTGTACTTAATGATACCAACTTAACGACGCAATATCCCCCGCAAAACCAAAGTACGTCTAAATTTCCCCAGCCTGTTAGTGAAGTTACATTCGCATATTAAATTTTATAGGCCGAAAAAAGAATAACTTTGATTTATGACGTCATAAAGATCGGCAAATCAATCGCTATTACAGTTCAATTAACGGGGAACGCCATTCAAATTGGCCACCGAGCAATAAATCTTTCGAAAGCTCTTTTTGAAAAGTACGCAGGCGACGGTAAGGCTGCTAAATCGATTGGTTATGTTTGAACCGCATGGGGGATTTTATTGGCGGAAACCCACGCGGAAAATAACTTGCCAGAAGAAACGGAACGCAAGCACTTTGCAGAAACTTTCTCTGGTGAATTTTCTTTCAAAGTGATCGTATCGCTGTAGTTCCACGCAAGATGTTCGGGACGGACGTTATCTGTGCAAATCTACAGAGATAAATGGTAAAGTTCTTTTGAAATTTGAAATCTTATAAAGAAGTGCTAGTGATAATAAAGGAACCACTTTTGAAACCTTTAAGTTAATTAAAACAAATACTGTTCAAAAGTTTAAACACGTCATCCGTGGTTGGAGTCTCTTGGATTTCAAAAATATGCACTAAGATATCGCTTTTAGAGATGTGAAAGATAATGCTATCATTGCTACTGACAACACTGTTCTTGACACTGAGTAGTGAGTAGTTGTGATTGCTCTTCAGCTATCCTGCTCTCTGCTCTGTAAGTGCTATCACTGCTACTGAGAACACTGTTCTTAGCACTGAGCAGTGAGCAGTTGTGATTTCTCTTCAACTACTCCGTTCTCTGCTCTGTAAGTGCTATCATTGTTACTGAGAACACAGTTCTTAGCACTAAGCAGTGAGCATATATATATATATATATATATATATATATATATATATATATATATATATTGTCTTAGGTAAAAAATAGGTAAAAAATATAAATTGTCTTCATTTATTTTAATGATTTTGTAATAATAAGTATTTTTCGTAATAAATTTACTAGCGTAATAAACAGCACTGATAAGTGATCAGTTAGCATACCGTAGCACGCAGTCTCTATTCTCTAACTGTGATTAAATAACTGTTACTGTTCACTGCTCAATTATTTACTGCTCAGAACACACTCATAACAGAAAACGCTCTTAGGCCCACCACTATACAGCACTGAGCAATTAGCACACATCACGCAGTCAGACTCTTTTATAAACTGTGATTAAATCACTGTTATTTTTCACTGTTTATTTACTTAACTGCTACGAACAATAACTGATAACAGAAAAACGCTTTTAGGCCCACCACTATACAGCACTGCGCAGTTAGCATACGGCAGCACGCAGTCAGACTGTTCTCTAACTGTAATTAAATAACTGTTATTGTTCACTGCTCAATTATTTAACTGCTCAGAGCACATTTCTAACAGAAAATGCTCTTAAACACTTAACGCTTTACAGCACTGAGCAATTAGCACACATCACGCAGTCAGACTCTTTTATAAACTGTGATTAAATCACTGCTATTTTTCACTGTTTATTTACTTAACTGCTACGAACAATAACTGATAACAGAAAAACGCTTTTAGGCCCACCACTATACAGCACTGCGCAGTTAGCATACGGCAGCACGCAGTCAGACTGTTCTCTAACTGTAATTAAATAACTGTTATTGTTCACTGCTCAATTATTTAACTGCTCAGAGCACATTTCTAACAGAAAATGCTCTTAAACACTTAACGCTTTACAGCACTGAGCAATTAGCACACATCACGCAGTCAGACTCTTTTCTAAACTGTGATTAAATCACTGCTATTTTTCACTGTTTATTTACTTAACTGCTAAGAACAATAACTAATAACAGAAAAAGTCTTTTAGGCCCACCACTATATAGCACTGCGCAGTTAGCATACGGCAGCATGCAGTCAGACTGTTCTCTAACTGTAATTAAATAACTGTTATTGTTCACTGCTCAATTATTTAACTGCTCAGAGCACATCCCTAACAGAAAATGCTCTTAAACACTTAACGCTTTACAGCACTGAGCAATTAGTACACATCACGCAGTCAGACTCTTTTATAAACTGTGATTAAATCACTGCTATTTTTCACTGTTTATTTACTTAACTGCTACGAACAATAACTGATAACAGAAAAACGCTTTTAGGCCCACCACTATACAGCACTGCGCAGTTAGCATACGGCAGCACGCAGTCAGACTGTTCTATAAACTGTGATTAAATCACTGCTACTTTTCACTGTTTATTTACTTAACTATTACGAACAATAACTGATACCAGAAAAACGCTTTTAGGCCCACCACTATACAGCAATGAACACACATCAGCACGCAGACTCTTCTCTAAACTGTGATTAAATCACTGCTACTTTTCACTGTTTATTTACTTAACTGCTAAGAACAATAACTGATAACAGAAAAACGCTTTTAGGTCCACCACTATACAGCACTGCGCAGTTAGCATACGGCAGCACGCAGTCAGACTGTTCTATAAACTGTGATTAAATCACTGCTACTGTTCACTGCTAACAGAAAAACACTCTTAAGCCAACTGCTATTCTTTCAACAACTTGCAAATTATCATTACATTCGTGAATATATATTTCGAGAATCATTTGAAAAACAACTCCCACTGCCAATTTGTACAACCCATTTTAGACAAATTAATATGTGCACATGAATTTACAAACCGAATGCCCAAGCGATTACTATAAAAACAATTCTGTCCTGGCAATTTATACTTTCCACGAGTCCATTGTTCGAATTCGTAATAATTGTAAACAAGCGAAACAGCCTTTAGGAGTGGCCGTGTTCGCGGGCGAAAACATGCACGCAGTACGACTCTATCGCCACAATATGTTCCTCGGTAAATGATCATGTCCGTCCGTGGTTTGACATTATATGGGCGCGTGTTTTTGGTTCTGTCGTTATCTCGGCCGGGCAAATTGTACATCGGCCGAACGGTCATCGGCAAGCCGGAGTTATGGCGAGGCGTTGCTGTATCTGCAACAAGTGTCTTGAGGAATCCCGAGGTTGGGGAATAAAGTGCGTTGACGAAGGGAGCACTGTCGGTGATTCGGTTTGCCAATTTTAGCCTTGCCCGTTCGGAACTGGAATTCTCTTAACACGCATCATGTTTTAGGGGTTTTTTTGACAGTGGATTTTGCGGGATACGAGGAAGATGTTTATATTTATATATAAAAGAATATTTTGCGCGTCGCAGATCTCCTATTAAATTAATTATAATTAAAAATTACTGTTCGCCTAGGATCGAACCGGAGACCTTGCGCGTGTGATAACCACTACACTACGGAAACTACGAAGAAGTTTAACAGATTTAAGTATACTAAATGAATCTATATTTAATTCTGATATCAAAAGATCAGTTGTTTTATATTAATTCGTAAAGATCAGCTGATTTTATTCAACAACCGTTAATCTGTCGTGTTTTCGAACAAATTTTCGTAATTAAAATAAAAAAAGGACAAGAACACATGATATGTGATTTTTGTTTTCGGTTCAACAAGAGGATATTTTTGATTGACCAATGTTTTGTTAGCGTTTTCTTTAGCGGCAAGAATAGATTTGGTGGGAAAATATTAGGCCTACACAAACGTTCCATAAATAAAGTGTCTCCTTAAAAAAACTATCCGAAATCCAGGAAATGTCTGCACATAAACACCGACATAACGGTCTGATCTTTCAAAAATCATGTTTTCATCAATTTGGCTGCATATTTGAACGTCGCTGTCATCGTACAATTAAGTTTATGAAATTTTCAAAAAAAAACATTTGAGAGTAAATTGGGAAAATAGAAAGCGGTCTGCATTTATTTTCATTTTCTGCGTGTGCGTGCGCGCGTGTGTGTTTGTGTGTGTGTTTGCGTGTGTGTTTGTTTGTGTGTGTGTGTGTGTGTGTGTGTGTGTATCTGTTTTTGTGCGTGTTTGTGTGTGTGTATGTATGTTTTATGTGTGTGTGTGTGTGTGTGTGTGTGTGTGTGTTTATGTGTGTGTTTGTGTGTGTGTTGTGTGTGTGTGTGTGTGTGTGTGTGTGTGTGTGTGTGTGTGTGTGTGTGTGTGTGTTTGTGTGTGTTTGTGTGTGTGTGTGTGTGTGTGTGTGTGTGTGTGTGTGTGTGTGTGTGTGTGTGTGTGTGTGTGTGTGTGTGTGTGTGTGTGTGTGTGTGTGTGTGTGTGTGTGTGTGTGTGTGTGTGTGTGTGTGTGTGTGTGTGTGTGTGTGTGTGTGTGTGTGTGTGTTTGTATGCATACATGTGTGCGTGTGTTTGCGTGTGCGTGCGCGTGCGCGTGTGTATGTGTGTGTTTGTATGTGTGTGTGTTTGCGTGAGTGTTTGTTTGTGTGTTTGTGTGTGTGTATGTGTGTGTTTGTGCGTGTTTGTGTGTTTGTGTGTGTGTGTGTGTGTGTGTGTGTGTGTGTGTTGTGTGTGCTTGTATGCATACGTGTGTGTGTGTTTGTATGCATACGTGTGTGTGTGTGTGTATTTGTGTGTTTGTATGCATATGTGTGTGTGTGTGTGTTTGTATGCATGTGTGTGTGTGTGTGTGTGTGTGTATGCATGTGTGATTGTATGCACGTGTGTTGTGTGTGTATGTGTGTGTGTGTGTGTGTGTGTTTGAGTGAACTGTCGCCGCTTGAAGTGTTTTTTTACTCATAGATAACTTTAGCAGCATCGAGTGTAAAGATCTCCAACATAGTCCATCTAGATCGATAAATTATTTACATTATATTTAAATTGAGGTAAGCTAAGATTAAACTAAGAGTGAATTTTATTTTTCATAACATAATTTTATACTGTAATATATAATGGTTCGGAGATGCACAGGCATCGAAGCACAACCACTTTATTTTTCTCAAGACAACTGAAAACAAATTCATTAAAGTCTTCAAGATACGTTTGTTAAATTGTCATACTTCCTTTGTATGGTAAAAACGTAAAACATAAGTTATAATCTTATATTAAGGATGTTATTGTTATAAATCTGTCAAAATCGTGTCGTATATTAAAACAGACTGCACTGACGTATAACTTTTTCAAGTATATCAGTGTCAAGGGTATCGTAACGGTCTGGAACGCGAGCACATTAAATGAACACCAATCACGATCAGCAGAAAACGTTTTTTTTTCAAATTTTCTATACACAGTTTACCAACAATTTCTATAGCAGTCTTCCACAAGCAAACGATCAGCATAAAAAACCAGCCGCAGGGACCAACGTTGAAGCCCATTTTATTCACTTTGTATAAACGACATACATATTTATACGCCTGATAAATTAACCGGCCACTAGTATTTTAATACCGGTAATAGGTTCTCGTGCTTAACTATTTAAGTGGCAATTTTATAAATTTTTTTATCGTAAAATAAATTTGTGGTTATTAACGTTACTGAAAACACTTTGCTTATTAATTTATTTAATCACGCTTTTATTTTACACTTTGCATAGTAAAATATGCAACAGATTTGACTAAATAAACTGTAGCAGAAGAACGCATTAAATGTCTCGTCTAATAATTAGATTGTTTCAGTTAAATCGTAAAGCCGGGCGGATACCGAGCTGAACCGAACCGAACCGAACGGAATGAGCGGCAACCGGAAGCGGAGTCAGTTTAGAGATCGCTTTTGTATCTTTTACATATAAAAATTTAAGGCACTGTAACGGATTCTAAGAAAATACTGTGTTTAAAACTCGTAACCTAGCAACGAGAAATAATAAGTTTGTAGGCGTGGTCAGCGTGGTGGGGGAAGCTGGGTTACCTTGAAAAACCGAACCAAGACCGAGTCAAAGCTGCGCGGAACGGAACTTAGCAACATTTCTTAACTCCGTTCACTAGCTGCGCTTGTATTAAAAACAATTGGTTAGGTTTTGAATGCGTCGTTCGCTACGCTCAGCGCAACTCCACTCCGCATTTGGTGGCCGCCCGGCCTAATCCAATAAATTTTAACAATGTAAGAAATATGCAACGCCTCTAGAAACCGTAGAAACGCTATAACTTGTAAGCTCTCTGTGATGTACAACTCATTCGTAATTTCAATCTAAGAATTGGAACCGGAAGTGTAGGGCTACACAATATCCAGCTCGACTTACTGATGGAGCGGAAGGGAAAAGTATACGAAAGTGAGGTGATTCAGAATCATTCCATAGATCTGGGGTCCATTAAATAAGAAAAATGGACAAGTGCTGGCAGGGCTGAAATAAATAACCGCAGCTGTCTGGTTGACGTGATATAAGCAAATTTCTGAGAGTATTCTTTATCTTACCCATTTTGGAATTCTGATTTCACCCTCACAATCAGCATATATTAGCATTTCAAACATGCAAATTACTTTGAAAATAAGAAAATGAACCCTGATCGCCGTCAATAACATTTCTTAATTTAAAAGGATTTTTAAAATTGAAAGTGCTTATTTATGCAGTTTTTAACGTTGATTAAGATTGTGAAATCAGACTTTCAAAACAATTTAAGACAAAAATAATGATTTTTCAAAATTTTAAATAGCCGCCATTTTGATACTGTTGAACGATTTTGTCTGGTTAACGAACTTGTTCAAGCTCGGAAAGTAAAAGCGCCAAATTCGGATTAAAATTGCGAACGTGGTAAAACTTTTCAAAAACTGATCTAGAGATCAGAATCATGCTCATTTCAAAGTCACGGGTCTGGGTCTTACCATGATGGCCGCTCCTGTGGCTTACTTTACCAATGGTAATTTCCTAAAAAAGCTCAAGACAAGTTCGTATTTTATGCTATTATCAAATTTAAAACACTGGTTGTAAAAATCTTTGGTTACTAAGGAAAGGTTAAAAAGGGTACGTATATTTAGTAGTTGCTGCGAAAGTGAAAGAAGCTAAGCACGGTTTTATTGTTCTAGTATCAAGAGTTCAATCCTCAAAGGGAACATTTATAACAAACAATAAACAGAGAGGTCAGGACCTTAGCGTATTTTATGATACCATATGTTAGTGTCTTTCAAAGAGCTAACTTTCCAATGAAAAATCGCTTACACACAAGTAAACAAGTTAAATTCTGCGATTTCTGATTCACTTTAACTTGTAAATTCATTATACAAAGTACAAAATAGAAACTCCTGTCTTCAAAAAGTATATTTTACTTCTTCTTTTCTCTCTCTCTCTCGCTCTCTCTCTCTTCCTCTC
Source organism: Callitettix versicolor (assembly GCA_022606455.1). Lineage (NCBI taxonomy): Eukaryota > Metazoa > Arthropoda > Insecta > Hemiptera > Cercopidae > Callitettix > Callitettix versicolor. The sequence goes on from CM040185.1 coordinate 87,643,577, forward strand.
CCCCTCTCTCTCCCTCTCCCTCCCTCTCCCCCTCCTTCCCCCCTCTCTCTCTTTCGACTCGGTTGTCGACGTAATGTGGCACGTAATGGTCTTCTGCGTCTCTGAACTGCGCATCTTAAGGTTCTTAGTTCTAGCCGCATTTACTCCCTTTGCTTTTCCCTTACAGTTAACGCTGATCCCTTGTCCTCAATAGTCTAACTGGCATATAAAGTATAAATGTAAAGGAAAAAATGCAAAGATCTAAATATTTTTTTTAGATCTTGCAAAAGTTTTATCAAACACGAAGATTATTTTATCAGTCATTTTCATCAGTCGTTCCCGACCCGGATTTTTGAAGGAAATATTTCAAGTTTCTGTAATTTTTTTTGCACACTTTATTTTCATTGTGTAATATAGTTGCATTATTTCGTTATTTTTTGAAATTTGAAATTACAGCCAGATAATAATATGTTGGGCCGAAAGGTTACAAATTTAGAAGTTCCGTCCAGAATTGAAAAGTAGTCAGAATTCTTTAACATCATACCAGAAAACTAGAATATTTTGATACTGCGATAGCAGGTACTACGAGAGGCGTTCAATAAATCCTTAGAAAAAGATAAAAAATAATTGTTTTTTGTTTATTTTTCAGCATAATTCCCCTTTAACTCTATACACTTCCTCAAGTGTTTCTCCAAATTTTCTAAGCCACCGAAAGGAAGGATTTCGGTAGTTTCTCAAAATAGGCTTCTGTTTGGACGATGACCTCCTCATTAGACATGAACCGTTTTTTCAAGTTTGAAAATAAAAAAAAGTTACTCGGGACCAAATCCGGTGAATACGTTAAATGTTGTAATAAATCGAGCTTAAATTCCAAAATTTTGACCATCGAAACTGCGCAGGTATACACCCGTGCATTGTCTTCATGAAAGAGGATCTTTTTTTCCAAATAAGGACATTTTATCTTGATTTCTTCACTCAACCGGTGCAAAAATGACGCATAAAATACATATTTCCCATTTTTCTAAGTAACCTATGTAGACGATACCGCGTATATACAAGGCCATCACCTTGTCGGCTTATTTCACCGTTATCGTCTTCTTCGGAGCCCTTTCGATTTCAAAAATCCACTGTTTTTATTACCCTTTTTTTTCCTGGAGTGTAGATTACTATCCATGCTTCGTCTGCAGTCATATATCTACGCAGATACTCGTCAGGATTGTGACGGAAAAGCGCCAAAATAGCCTCAGAGTCAAGCACACAAGCCACGTGTTTCCTGAGATTTTTTTTCCCACCCAATATCTCGTGAAATATTGAAAACACTATAACCTTGGATATGCCTGTGGCCTCAACCATTTCGAAACATTCATTCGTCGAACACTTAAAATAATAAGGATTTTGTCAATCATTTCGGGATTAGTCACTTCCACTGGACGATGCTCATTTTCTGTAAATGTTTGAACTCATTTATCCAGTTGTAAACAGTTGCAGATACAGGAGCAGATGTGCCATCAACTTCATCCAACTCTGCTTTGATCTCTTTCGGTGATAAATATAAGTCACTATGTTCAGTATAATAATCTGCCTTCCCTAGCTTCGTCAATTCTAGTTTCGTTAACGCGTTTTGGAGAACCTCCATCTTCAAAAACTATATCTATACTCTCTAGAAGGCAGATTATTATACTGAACATAGTGACAATAATCCTAGCAGAAAAGAAGAATATAAAAATAATTTCAACGTAGTCAGCCGGACGATGTTAGTAAAAAGACTTGAATTTAGTTTTAGGAAGTTATATAAGACGATAGCCAACATATGATTTAACAATGTATTATAAATAACGTGATTCCTTCATATGCAAGAATCAAGAATAGTTTTGCTGCAAAATACGCAATCCAAAAGGCGGAAAAATATTGGATAAAGACGGAAATAAAAACATTATACAGAAAAAAGAGCGATATTAATAATAAAATAATAAAATTACATCTAATATTAAATGAAATAGTGTTAGGAGAAATTGCAATGGAGATAATAGAGTGTATTAAGAACAAAATGAACAAAGTAAATACGATAAGTTGAATTGAAAATTATGAACACTAATAAATAATAAGAACACAATCAAAAGAAGTAATTACGAAGGGAAGGAGTTTCATGAAAGAATAGTGAATTTAACAACAAAAAAAAAGAGTATAGATATAGTTTTTGAAGACGGAGGTTCTCCGAAACGCGTCAACGAAAGTAGAACTGACGAAGCTATGGAAGGCAGATTATTATACTGAACATAGTGACAATAATCCTAGCAGAAAAGAAGAAGAATATAAAAAGAATAAATATAAGTGTTTAAATATAAACACCTTTTTTATATATAAATATAAATATATATTATAAATACAAGTATAAAGCCTTTTAAATGTGTTTGAACACCGCTAGAAACTCACTTTTTTCCATTTTTATAAAAAACTAAAAGTCCTTTGTTTCAAGCGACAACATTGAAACCATTGTTGCTGTCTAGTGAATAACGTTGCTTACTAAAAACAATTTTCAATACTACGAGCGCCATCTCTTGGATTTTCCGAGAACTTGAACGACCCTCTTATTATTTCATAATAAAAGATAAATCGATGGAACGCAGAACATCTTGGCTGAAAAATCTAAGACAGTGGTTCGACCTCAGCACCAGGACTCTCTTTCTTAGGGTAATGGATGAATGGATAACTAACGCTCTTCGAGGGCAAGTTACGTGAAGAAAATCCTTTCGTTGCTGGATTTATCGCATTTAGTAATATTTATTTTTCCCCCTCATGCAAAGACTGACAATATCCGAATTAAAACTGTCCCATTTAAAAAGAAACATAAAACTTTATTTACATTTCGAAACGTGTAGATTAATTTTCTAATTTTACGACACAAATAATCGATTATGTTAGAGATCCGTTTACGCCTTCTCGTTAGGTAATTATTTACTTGTTATTTATGGTGACTATGAAACAGAAGCGCACTGAATAATCACACTTTCCTCTTCGCTACCTGAACCCGAACACACCCTGCATAAAATAAAAGCACCTATTCTTCAATTAACCGACTGGCGAGGATATAAATTCTCAAAGCCTAAGTGTTCAGGACGAACGCATCGTATATTAAACAACGAACGAGCCGCGATTCGTTAATTATAACCTCGGCAATTGTACTATCCCCGCGTTAACGTCTCCGCGAACGATGTAAATTACACCGAAAATACATTGAACTGAGAGCGTCGATAAACAAAAATAAAATATAATATTAATAAGAGGTGTTTTTTCGCGGCCAATCGTAAAAACGGCCGCGGCCCGAGCCGATAATACGACATGACCGTAAAATTAAACGCCAATAAACGGCTTACCGTAGTTTTTGAGTTACGGCTCGGCAAAGGCGCGCTAACTGCCGGCGCACACGCGAAGCGAGCTTTGTTTTCAAATTTATCAAACATGGAGTGTTCCCGCGCTGATGCGAGTGTCTCGTGAGTATTAACGCGTCGAAATTTATCAGCTCGATGACTGACAAGGTTCGATTTAATTTGCCTGTTTAAAGTACCGGCCGCTTTACAACTTACTGGACTTTCTGTAACGTACCGAATATGATTTGTTTTAGTCTAACTGGTTGGAATTTATGATTTTTGTTTGTTACATACTGAACTTTAACTTTAAATTTCTTTGTAACGAATTTCAGTGTGATATCTGTTTGTAAGTAATTAGTCTTGGATTTTTTCGCTATACTTGTAACTAGATGGAGCGTATGATTTATTTGTAACTTACTGGAATTTACAAGTTTTCGCAATGTTACAAAATATTTTAATAAAATTCTATGTTTCGTTTGTAAATGGAGTGATGATTTGTTTGCTTGTAACTTTTTGGTTTGTAGGTAGTGCAATACTTTTTGGTTTTGTAGGTAGTGCAATACTTTTTGGTTTGTAGATAGTGCAATACTTTTTGGTTTTGTAGGTAATGTAATACTTTTTGGTTTTGTAGGTAGTGCAATACTTTTTGGTTTTGTAGGTAATGTAATACTTTTTGGTTTGTAGGAGGTGCAATACTTTTTGGTTTGTAGGATGTACAATACTTTTTGGTTTGTAAGTAGTGCAATACTTTTTGGTGTGTAGGTTGTGCAATACTTTTTGGTTTGTAGGTAGTGTAATACTTTTTGGGTTGTAGGTAGTGCAATACTTTTTGGTTTGTAGGTAGTGTAATACTTTTTGGTTTGTAGGTAGTGCAATACTTTTTGGTTTGTAGGTAGTGCAATACTTTTTGGTTTGTAGGTAGTGCAATACTTTTTGGTTTGTAGGTAGTGCAATACTTTTTGGTTTGTAGGTAGTGCAATACTTTTTGGTTTTGTAGGTAGTGCAATACTTTTTGGTTTGTAGGTAGTGCAATACTTTTTGGTTTGTAGGTAGTGCAATACTTTTTGGTTTTGTAGGTAGTGCAATACTTTTTGGTTTGTAGGTAGTGCAATACTTTTTGGGTTGTAGGTACTGCAATACTTTTTGGTTTTGTAGGTAGTGCAATACTTTTTGGTTTTGTAGGTAGTGCAATACTTTTTGGGTTTGTAGGTAGTGCAATACTTTTTGGTTTGTAGGTAGTGCAATACTTTTTGGTTTGTAGGTAGTGCAATACTTTTTGGTTTGTAGGTAGTAATACTTTTTGGTTTGTAGGTAGTGCAATTTTTGGTTTGTAGGTAGTGCAATACTTTTTGGTTTGTAGGTAGTGCAATACTTTTTGGTTTGTAGGTAGTGCAATACTTTTTGGTTTGTAGGTAGTGCAATACTTTTGGTTTGTAGGTAGTGCAATACTTTTGGTTTGTAGGTAGTGCAATACTTTTTGTTTTTGTAGGTAGTGCAATACTTTTGGTTTGTAGGTAGTGCAATACTTTTTGGTTTGTAGGTAGTGCAATACTTTTTGGTTTGTAGGTAGTGCAATACTTTTTTGGTTTGTAGGTAGTGCAATACTTTTTGGTTTTGTAGGTACTTTTTGGTGCAATACAATACTTTTTGGTTTTGTAGGTAGTGCAATACTTTTTGGTTTGTAGGTAGTGCAATACTTTTTGGTTTGTAGGTAGTGCAATACTTTTGGTTTGTAGGTAGTGCAATACTTTTTGGTTTGTAGGTAGTGCAATACTTTTTGGTTTGTAGGTAGTGCAATACTTTTGGTTTGTAGGTAGTGCAATACTTTTGGTTTGTAGGTAGTGCAATACTTTTTGGTTTGTAGGTAGTGCAATACTTTTTGGTTTGTAGGTAGTGCAATACTTTTTGGTTTGTAGGTAGTGCAATACTTTTGTAGGTAGTGCAATACTTTTGGTTTGTAGGTAGTGCAATACTTTTTGGTTTTTGGTGTGCAATACTTTTTTGGTTTGTAGTGCAATACTTTTTGGTTTGTAGGTAGTGCAATACTTTTTGGTTTGTAGGTAGTGCAATACTGGTTTTTGTGCAATACTTTTTGTGTAGGTAGTGCAATACTTTTTGGTTTGTAGGTAGTGCAAATAGGTAGTGCAATACTTTTTGGTTTGTAGGTAGTGCAATACAATTTTTGGTTTGTAGGTAGTGCAATACTTTTTTGGTTTGTAGGTAGTGCAATACTTTTTTAGGTAGTGCAATACTTTTTGGTTTGTAGGTAGTGCAATACTTGTAGTTTGTAGGTAATACTTTTGGTTTGTAGGTAGTGTACTTTTTTGTTTTGTAGGTAGTGCAATACTTTTTGGTTTGTAGGTAGTGCAATACTTTTTGTTTTGGTTTTAGGTACTGCAATACTTTTTGGTTTGTAGGTAGTGCAATACTTTTTGGTTTGTAGGTAGTGCAATACTTTTTGGTTTTGTAGGTAGTGCAATAATTTTTGGTTTTGTAGGTAGTGCAATACTTTTTGGTTTGTAGGTAGTGCAATACTTTTTGGTTTGTAGGTAGTGCAATACTTTTTGGTTGTAGGTAGTGCAATACTTTTTGGTTTGTAGGTAGTGCAATACTTTATGGTTTGTAGGTAGTGTAATACCTTTTGGTGTGTAGGTAGTGCAATACTTTTTGGTTTGTAGGTAGTGTAATACTTTTTGGGTTTTAGGTACTGCAATACTTTTTGGTTTGTAGGTAGTGCAATACTTTTTGGTTTGTAGGTAGTGCAATACTGTTTGGTTTTGTAGGTAGTGCAATAATTTTTGGTTTTGTAGGTAGTGCAATACTTTTTGGTTTGTAGGTAGTGCAATACTTTTTAGTTTGTAGGTAGTGCAATACTTTTTGGTTGTAGGTAGTGCAATACTTTTTGGTTTTGTAGGTAGTGCAATACTTTTTGGTTTGTAGATAGTGCAATACTTTTTGGTTTGTAGATAGTGCAATACTTTTTGGTTTTGTAGGTAGTGCAATACTTTTTGGTTTGTAGGTAGTGCAATACTTTTTGGTTGTAGGTAGTGCAATACTTTTTGGTGTGTAGGTAGTGCAATACTTTTTGGTTTGTAGGTAGTGTAATACTTTTTGGTTTGTAGGTAGTGCAATACTTTTTGGTTTGTAGTTAGTGCAATACTTTTTGGGTTTTAGGTACTGCAATACTTTTTGGTTTGTAGGTAGTGGAATACTTTTTGGTTTGTAGGTAGTGCAATACTTTTTGGTTTGTAGGTAGTGCAATACTTTTTGGTTTGTAGGTAGTGCAATACTTTTTAGTTTGTAGGTAGTGCAATACTTTTTGGTTGTAGGTAGTGCAATACTTTTTGGTTTTGTAGGTAGTGCAATACTTTTTGGTTTGTAGATAGTGCAATACTTTTTGGTTTGTAGATAGTGCAATACTTTTTGGTTTTGTAGGTAGTGCAATACTTTTTGGTTTGTAGGTAGTGCAATACTTTTTGGTTTGTAGGATGTGCAATACTTTTTGGTTTGTAAGTAGTGCAATACTTTTTGGTGTGTAGGTAGTGCAATACTTTTTGGTTTGTAGGAGGTGCAATACTTTTTGGTTTGTAGGTAGTGCAATACTTTTTGGTTTGTAGGATGTGCAATACTTTTTGGTTTGTAAGTAGTGCAATACTTTTTGGTGTGTAGGTAGTGCAATACTTTTTGGTTTGTAGGAGTGCAATACTTTTTGGTTTGTAGGTAGTGCAATACTTTTTGGTTTGTAGGATGTGCAATACTTTTTGGTTTGTAAGTAGTGCAATACTTTTTGGTGTGTAGGTAGTGCAATACATTTTGGTTTGTAGGTAGTGTAATACTTTTTGGGTTTTAGGTACTGCAATACTTTTTGGTTTTATAGGTAGTGCAATACTTTTTGGTTTGTAGATAGTGCAATACTTTTTGGTTTTGTAGGTAGTGCAATACTTTTTGGTTTGTAGGTAGTGCAATACTTTTTGGTTTGTAGGTAGTGCAATACTTTTTGGTTTGTAGGTAGTGCAATACTTTTTGGTTTTGTAGGTTAGTATATAATAAAAATTTATGACTGTAAATTTCAATTGTAATTAAAGTGTTTGAATTCTCTGTAAATTCACCCGCTGGGGTTGCAAACTATCTGCTCCTATTGAGAGGATTTAGACGTCCTTCGCGGTACCCGAGTCTAACACACACTTACACCTAAACACTTTACACTCACACTTACATTTAGGGAGGCAAGTAGCCTCAATGTGCTTTCGCCTTAACATAACAACAAAAATTCTCTTTAAATGACAGGATTGTATGTAGTGTCATAACATACAACATAGTCTGAGGTAAGTACGCAGTGTAGCATGTTCTGAATTTTTCGAAATATTTTTTTACTAAAACGCTTTATTACATGCCCGAAAGCAATAATCCAAAATATAAAATTGAGGAAATTACGAGAAGTACGATAAAAATCGAAAATAAAGGTGACCAACATAACCTCAAAATTTCTCAAAATTACCGGTAACGTGATGTAGATCGGTAAAACGAAAAAAATACTTCTAACACGGTTTTTGGGTGACAAAAACCTTAATTTTTTTAAAAAAAGAATATTCTGTAACCTAACTGACACGGTTGTTGGGCCTAACACGGTGTTGGGTGAAAAAAACCTTATTTTTTTTTTAAGAATACTCCATAACCTAACTGACACGGCTGTTGCGTGTCGAACCTAACTGACACGGATGATGGGTGAAAACCCTGTTTAATTAAAGTAGTTGCTAACTTTATAATAAATGTTATTGTGACGGATATAATGCAGCGGCTGCTTTGTAGAATTGGTGATTTCTTTGCTTATTCAGTGGTACCCCTGCTACTGTTGACCTGGACAACGGTCGTATCGTATGAGATATCGGTCATATCTCATCTGTTTCCCCTTTTTTAATAAAAAGAAGAACCAATTTTTCAATTTGTTTACTATACTTAAAACTGTTAGATAAAAAGCAACACTTTTCCAACTTACCGTTTGGACGTTACTGGTGCGTGTTGAACAGATATAATTTTACTGTACTACGAAACAGTAGTTTCTCAACATTCCGCGCTCACTTTCACTAAATCAACAATGCCCCGCCATCTTGGAACAGTGTCGTTCCTTGATCTTTCAGATTTTATCAATTCCTTACCATTTATCCAAGGATATTTATGGACGCCATAAATTTCGCGGACATATTTTGGCATCCGTCCATTTACCCGGCTGTACGCGAACAAACATTGTTTTTACTGTAATTGCGTAATTTATTGTTTAGAAGACTATTCATTAAGTGTTTGCGGGCTTGACTGTTTTGATTTATCTATGAAACAAACAAACAAACGGTAGGAAAATGTTGTATGAAAGATGTATGTGCACACATACAATCAGCGTTTCTGCAACGTTTATAATAAGGCAATATAGTTTATACGGGCGTTTTCACTGACAAGGATATACAAATTCTTAGTAAATATAATATATAATATAAGGAGGATTAGATTTTGACCAGTTGAGTACCATAGACGAAAATATAATAATATCATGCTTTTATTAACTCACTATTTTGTCTGTCTGTTCGGTACAAATTTTGCACACGATTTTAAAATTACTTCCCGATGATTTGAAGAGTTCAAACTTTAAACATAGCTCAGAACTGAATGACAATGCAATACCAATTCACTATTTTGCCTGTCTGTTCGGTACAGATTTTGCACACGATTTTAAAATAACTTCCCGATTAGCTAGAAACTTGAAACTTTAAACATAGCTCAGAACTGAATGACAATGCAATACCAATTCACTATTTTGTCTGTCTGTTCGGTACAAATTTTGCACACGATTTTAAAATAACTTCCCGATGATTTGAAGAGCTTGAAACTTTAAACAGCTCAAAACTGAACGACAATGCATTACTAACTCGTTTTATTGTCTGTTTATCTGTTCGTTACAAATTTTGCATTCGATTTTAAATTAACTTCTCGATGAGCTACATGCTTCAAACTTTAAATATAGCTCAGAAATGAACGACAATGCATTACTAACTCGTTTTCTTGTCTGTTTGTCTGTTCGTTACAAATTTTGCTCTCGATTTTAAATTAACTTCTCGATGAGCTACATGCTTCAAACTTTAAATATAGCTCAGAAATGAACGACAATGCAATACTAACTCGTTTTCTTGTCTGTTTGTCTGGTCGGTACAAATTTTGCTCTCGATTTTAAAATAACTTCTCGATGAGCTACATGCTTCAAACTTTAAATATAGCTCAGAAATGAACGACAATGCAATACTAACTCGTTTTCTTGTCTGTTTATCTGTTCGTTACAAATTTTGCTCTCGATTTTAAATTAACTTCTAGATGAGCTACAGACTTTAATCTTTAAATATAGCTCAGAAATGAACGACAATGCAATACTAACTCGTTTTCTTGTCTGTTTGTCTGGTCGGTACAAATTTTGCTCTCGATTTTAAAATAACTTCTAGATGAGCTACAGACTTTAATCTTTAAATATAGCTCAGAAATGAACGACAATGCAATACTAACTCGTTTTCTTGTCTGTTTGTCTGGTCGGTACAAATTTTGCTCTCGATTTTAAAATAACTTCTCGATGAGCTACATGCTTCAAACTTTAAATATAGCTCAGAAATGAACGACAATGCAATACTAACTCGTTTTCTTGTCTGTTTGTCTGGTCGGTACAAATTTTGCTCTCGATGTTAAACTAACTTCTCGATGTGCTAGAGACTTCAAGCTTTAAATATAGCTCAGAAATGAACGACAATGCAACACTAACTCGTTTTCTTGTCTGTTTGTCTGGTCGAATGTACAAATTTTGTTCTACAAATTTTCGATTTTAAAATAACTTCTCGATGAGCTAGAGACTTCAAGCTTTAAATATAGCTCAGAAATGAACGACAATGCAATACTAACTCGTTTTCTTGTCTGTTTGTCTGGTCGGTACAAATTTTGCTCTCGATTTTAAAATAACTTCTCGATGAGCTACATGCTTCAAACTTTAAATATAGCTCAGAAATGAACGACAATGCAATACTAACTCGTTTTCTTGTCTGTTTGTCTGGTCGGTACAAATTTTGCTCTCGATTTTAAAATAACTTCGCGATGAGCTACATACACACACACACACGTCTTTAAATATAGCTCATAAACTCATCAAAAATTATTCTGGATGTCAGGATTGGCTCTTATTAAAGTTCCGGGTTTGGGGTCTTACCGTGATGGCCGCTACAGTAGCTCATTTTCCAATTTTAAATTCGCCAAAAAACTAACACAATACAGTTTTAATTTTACAAGCAGCCGTTGTATCTGTTGTTATCTGATTGTGACTCGATCGCATATCGATATGATTACTTCACGACTACATCGACTGACGCAACTATCGAAGAGTCATAATGTTTGCTCACCGGAAATGGGAGACTATAACCCGCCCACACAGTTTATAGCTGGTTCTGTCTATCCGTCGCTAATGTATTCATTTTGCAATACATCCAACTTGCAGCTGGGCCGTGATTGTATTGTTTATTGTATTGGCTTTGCATAAAATTACCAGAAATATGCGTTTATTTTAATACTTCTTACTGTGTTGAATATTATAAGGACATAACCGCGGCACGCAGCTGTCTCGCGAATAGTATCGTTACATACCTTACCCACATCGGGAATTCCCGAGTTCGCTGTCATAAACAGCGTTAAAATCTCCATGTATGCGAAATTTCGTAACTTTTTTGTTCAAATTTTTTTCTGAAAATTTAATTTCACCATCGTATTTAGATAAAGAAAATCCAGCGTAAAATAAAACTAGCGTTTTAAATTTTCAAAACTCTGACGACAATTAATGGAAGTCGAGTTTAATTTTCGTAATTTTACTGATTGAAAGTACATATGCAGATTTTAATACTGATTATGACGGTGAAATCAGAATTTTAAAAATGGGAGCTGAGTGTTACTATAATTTTATTTCGATTTACTACCGGGGCCGTATATTCTAGTGGGGACTCGGTGGTCGATGTGGTTAAACACCGGTCAGTCTGTGTGAGTCTGCTGCGCACCTCAAGGCTCTTAGTTCTAGCCGTAGTTATTCCAATTTAGGGGTGGGCGTTTCTGCTATTTTTACAAAACGTCAACAAACTGTTTGTGGAGGAAAAAAGCTGCTTTTTTAAACAGTTGGAAAAAACAGGTTTAGAAAACTGAAACTCTTAGCAGCTAAAACATAAAGCACAAACGTTCAGTTTTCTAAGACTACTTTTTCATCCCCACTACCACCATGTCCTTAACTGTTTTTGGGTGTAAAGCATTTAGAAAAAAATAATCTTTACAAGTGTAGTAATAATTAAATTAATTTCTCAAAACGTTATAATTATGTATGCTATTTTATATTTACAAAATGCAATGAATTTTTAATAGAAGCATTCTTTTTTTTACTTAAAAATTAAATAGTCCTTTGCATATTTACAGAATATTTTTAGTTGATTAAAAAAATATTGATGATTGATATTAAATATAAAAAATACGTATAAATAAAATTAGGTTATGTATTTACAAAATGTGAGATGTTACTGTCATATTTCTATTTGGGAGAAAGTAAGTTTTCACTTTTCAACACTGAAAAAGTAACCTTAATAAGTACAATATAGTAATAAGAACATAGGCCAAATGTGTTTAAAAAAAAATTAGCTCTATACAGTTACAAAATTATATGTTATTAACATAGGTTAAAGATAGGTTATTAACATTAGCATTAGCAAAAAAATAAGTTTTCCGTTTTAAAAAAAGTAAAAGAAAACGTTCAAAATTGTCCACTAAATATTTTTAAGTTTCTAAACACAAAGTAAATTACGGAGAAAAACTAATATAAAACACAATTATGGCTGATTTTACAGTTTAAAAACTGTTTTACATTTAATTACAACAAATTTTACATTTAAAACTTTCAAACAACTCGCAACAAAATAAAGATAAACGTTGACAACGACCAAACAGTTCTTACTTCACTACAAGCAACAAGCAACTTTGAAATAATGGGAATAAGCATAAAAGCAGGTTGAAGAAAAGCAGTTAGCAGGAAAACAGTTTTAGCGCTTGCGGCAACGTTCGAATAGAACGTGGGTGGTGGGGAAGTTCCAACTGCTTTTCATTGTTTAACAAATCACGAACCAGTCCAAATCAATCTGCTTGTTTCCGTTTGAAAAAGCAGTTTTTTTGTCGTTTCTGTAAAATTTGACAGTTTTTTTAACAGTTTGGTGTTTTCTGCCCCACCACTATTCCCTTACAGTTAACGCTGATCCCTCGTCCTCATTAGTCTAACTGGCATAAAGTAGTGACGTTAAAAAAAGAATACATGTGGGACCTAAACTACTTGCAATATGAATATATATATATATACGTATATACGTACGTATATGTTATATATATAATTGTACATGTAGAAATTATATCGTCTCATACTCCCAGGTCGGATTACAAATTTGTAATAAAAGATGTCTATATTTCTTCGATGGCCTATACACCCTAAACATTAAATTTCAAAATACTGGTGTGTATGTATTTGTGTGTGTGTGTGTGTGTGTGTGAGCGCGCGCGCGCGCGCTTTAAGTCGTATTCTCTTAAAAATCGGACTAATAGTAAAATAAATACATTTCCATCTTCTAGAAAGAAGCCACTCTAACCAATTGAAAGACGTCTATTTTACACAATAAAGGAAACCACCTTGTAAAGTTTAATCGTAGGTGTTATAGGTCTTCAGATATAGTCATCTAGTCATCATTTGGTACGTGCATTTACCTAATAAATATAAATATATATATATATATATATATATATATATATATGTGTGTGTGTGTGTGTGTGTGTGTGTGTGTGTGTGTGTGTGTGTGTTTTAGCACTCTCAGGTTCGCAATTTTTATTGAGATTTCATTCAAATTTGGCTTAAAAATAAATTTTGGTAATAGCCTAGGCAAATTCGTAACAGAGCAAAATACTTTTATATATATATATATATATATATATATATATATATATATATACATTATTATAGATTATCTATAGATAATTTCTATAGATAATAATCTATGGATTATTTTATATATATATATATATATATATATATATATGGAGAGAGAGAGAGAGAGAGAGAGAGAGAGAGAGAGAGAGAGAGAGAGGTGTGGTGTGTGTGTATGTTCGTGTGTGCTTTGTTTTCAACCCTTAAAAGTTAAAAAAATTTCAGACCTCATACTGAATGTTAATTGACGTGCCACATATTTCCTACTTATTAGGCCTAATTTCTGATAAATTCTTTGATTGGTTTTTTTTTTTTAATTTAAGAAAAATATTTTCTTTATTTAACATTATGTGACTAGTAGTTCAAAGAATTAACTAACCTAACTCTCTGATTTGGCAATGGATATAAGACCGTTGAAGACCCACTGGTATACGGACCTGTGACCAATTCCTCAACGCAAATTTTGGGAAAACTCGGCCCGACAATTTTACCTCATCGAGCTCCTTGCAGACCCCACGTTTACCACATCGAGCTCCTTGCAGACTCCACGTTTACCACATCGAGCTCCTTGCAGACTCCACGTTTACCTCATAACAAGCCGTTTCGATCTACACTTTACGGCCGACTTCAAGGTATTTCACGCAAGAACAATCGCATCACCTACATCACTTCTAATGAACTAACAAAGCCAAGGAATTCCAACGTGGGCACAGACCTTCAGCGTTTCTACAATTGTGTCCGATTAACCAAGACACCAAACTCGAGTTAATTACATCGGATTCTGCCCCGCGGGTGGACGCCATTGTTTAGAAAACTTCCCAACGTTTCCTCCACGGATTTCTGGGATGAAAAATGTCAGGCTTCACTTCCGGCGATTCACCACTATGATTAAGATTTAAAAATGGCGGCTCCGCGTGGGCGGACACCGGGGTATGTAAATAAGCAGGTGCGGGCGCCACCTCCGAAGCTGCGCGGCGACAGTAACTGACGTTTTTGAAAGAATTTGTAAAGGGCACTTGCAGGAACAGTTTGTCTGCGAAACTGTACGAGTCTAACGTTTGAGAACTCTTGTTACGGTGAAGGCTTCTTAGATACATCATTCAGGAAAGTATTGAAAACGTAAATTGTTCCTAAAATATTTATATACACTATACAAAAGACTATTAGTGGAATATTGTTACAGTATTTCTAAGCTTTGTTATTACCCAAACAAAACTGGATACTGTCTTGATCTTGCAAATGTTTTGTTCAGTTTTGAAATCTTTTATATAAATTTCGATTTTATTTCTGTGTGAATAGAAGTCGTTAAAATCTTTGAAGGACTAATTAATCCTCTTCCAATCATACAGTAGAATTGCAGCTTAGTGCACTGTGCCAATATAAAAACACTAGGATCACAAACTGTAACTCGTTTTTCAGGTTAGCCCGTTGCACTTGAACGAAGGAAACGGGGCTGCTCGCTGAACCTTACGTTGACTTTTTCGACTGAAATTTTATTTGTTCAATTTTCACTTAAAAGTGCTTACAACATCAAACGAGTGACATTTTACGCACGGAACAAGAGATTAACTAGATACATTTATAATATCAGACAGTACTATACGAATTACCTGGTTCAATAGTCAATTTTGACCGCACGAATTTCCTTTTTACCGCCATATTAGTAATAACGAAGGGTGGATAAGAACGATGTTTCTTACTTCATTATTTATCTTTACAAGAAGCATTTCATTTGCATTTCATGTAAACGAGGGTTGGCTCGTTCAATGAATAATTTTCACGAATTATGTGGTTCAAAATTCAATTTTTATTTCACGAATTTCCTTTTTATCGCAATAATAATAATAAAGGAAAATGTATAAAAAAGATATTCTATATTTCATTGCGATAAAACCTTAATAATAATAATAAGGAAAAAACATTTTATTTGCAGCTAAACAAGGGTTTAGTGCTCCATGTATAATTTGAGACAATTCTCACAGAATTACCTGATCAAATATTCAATTTTTATTGGACGAATTTCCGCTTTACCGCAATATTAATAATGACGAATAGTGGACAAAAACGATGTTCTATATTGCATTACGATAAATCCTTTATAATAATAATAAGGAAAACAGAAACATTTTATTTGAATATAAACAAGGGTTATAGTGCTCCAAGTATAATTTGAGACAATTCTCACTGAATTACCTGATCAAATATTCAATTTTGATTGGAAGAATTTCATCTTTACCGCAATATTAATAATAACGAATAGTGGAAAAAAGACGATGTTCTGTATTGCATTACGATAAAACCTTAATATTAATAAGGGGAAAACATTTTATTTGCAGCTAAACAAGGGTTTAGTACTCCATGTATAATTTGAGACAATTCTCACAGAATTACCTGATCAAATATTAAATTTTGATTGGAAGAATTTCATCTTTACCGCAATATTAATAATAACGAATAGTGGAAAAAAGACGATGTTCTGTATTGCATTACGATAAAACCTTAATATTAATAAGGGGAAAACATTTTATTTGCAGCTAAACAAGGGTTTAGTGCTCCAAGTATAATTTGAGACAATTCTCACAGAATTACCTAGTCAAATATTCAATTTTTATTGGACGAATTTCCGTTTATTCGCAATATTAATAATAACGAATAGTTGATAAAAACGATATTCTACATTTCATTACGATAAAACCTTAATAATAATAAGGGAAAACCATTTTATTTGCAACTAAGCAAGGGTTTAGTGCACCATGTATAATTTGAGACAATTCTCACAGAATTACCTGATCAAATATTCAATTTCTATTGGACGAATTTCCGTTTATTCGCAATATTAATAATAACGAATAGTGGATAAAAAACGATATTCTATATATCATTACGATAAATCCATAATATTAATAATTATATATTTAACAGAAACATTTCATTTGCAGCTAAACGATGGTTGGCTTGCTCAGTGTATAATTTTGAGACAATGCTCGACGAATTATGTGGTTGAAAATTCAATTTTCATCACGAGAAATTTCCACTTTATATCGCAATATTAATAATAACGAATAGTGGATAAAAGCGAAGTTCTTTATTTCGTCACGACAAATCCTTCATAAAAAAAATTATTTTTATTGAAACGACATTTTACTTACAGGTTTTTATCGGATAAGGAAGCACGCTAAGTTCGAATTTCATTGGTCCAATCGATCTGGAGATATAAAATAGTGTGTTAAAAAACAAAATGGCGGCTAATGGAAGAACGAACCGTTACCGGATGTACATTTATACGAACTTTAACGTACGAAATCAACTCACGAAAGACTTTCCTACAGTTGAATCATCCTGCGGTCTATAAGCTAGTGTACATAGCCAATAATTTTTTTAAAAAAAAACCTTTAAACACGTTCTAGATGTGAGTAAGTTCATTTCGTAACATTCGTGATATTTATTACAATGGCAAAAGATCATGATAATGCTAACGATATTGATAATGATATTGATAATGGTATTGATAATGACAATTATATTGATAATGATATTGATAACAATATTGATATTGATAATGATATTGACATTGATAATAATATTGATAATGGTATTGATAATGATATTGATATTGATAATGATAATGAAAATGATAATGATAATGGTGATCAAACAGTCAAATAACTTATTTTCCAGTTTTATTTCGCATTAATCGATCTCGTATTTCACTTGACGGCAATGAAATCATTCTGCCAAATTAAAAAAATGTATAACGTGTGTACAAAAGCTTTATACTAATGGAACAGTAACCATCCAACGATCGAATGACTTCATAACGAATTAATCCGCCGTTATTCTTTAAAAGGAAACAACGATAAAGATTAAACAAGCGCGTATTTACATAAACAATGTGACCATTATACAGGACGTAAAATGCAACAACATTTTAATCCGTCGAACGCCTTAATTTAACAAACGACCTAACAGAAAGGTCAGTCATAACAAACGCACATTTCACTTGCAAATGTGAAAACTTTAAAACATAGCGAACGATTTTAATTAAATTACAAACCGATAGAAAACTGAGCAGACAATTATTGACACGTTGCACGCAATTCGGCCATTTTAGAATAACAACCGCACGTAGGCTTGCGATCAAACCGTCGTATTATCGGACGGTCGCACTTGACTCAATGATCTGTTAATACGTGCTGTGTTCAAGGACGTTACAATTAAAACGGGCACATATCGACCTCGGGAGCACGTTATACGTGTAAGCGTTGGCGTAATGGCGTTGGTTTTAACGGATCTGTGCAGTGTTTTATTGGTTTAATTAAATAAACTGCGTCTGCTTTTGTTTTATTGCTTTTCAGAAGTAATTTACTATTAGTGTACAGTATTTACCTATTATGGTAGTAAGCGTGTATGTACTGGGTGACGAAAAGGAAAGTAACTGTTATTAATATTTCACTGTGAAAAATACTGGATAGGAAGTACGCAACGGTGTTAGGCCATTGTTATTGGCGAATTTTAATTGGAAAATGAGTTACTGGACGGCCATCGTGGTAAAAGCAAATCCCACCGCTATACGCGAGTGCCAGATGACGTCTAGAATACGTCACAACGTCTAGAACACTTATTGAGGAGTCATTAAAAACGTGAGTGTGTGTGTGTGTGTGTGTGTGTACTTGTTTAATGGCGAAGTACCTAAAAGGTTACCACCGCCTGTATCAAATATTACATTAAATCTATTTTCCTATATAAAATAGGTTAATAATTAAATATTAATGTAACAGTTACTATGTAACAGTTACAACAGTACTAAAATTAGAACTAAATAATAAAATTACAAGAAATACTAATTTAAATTTAAAAACCATAATAAAACAAACAAAGGCAAGGCTGTATACAGGCCCATAAAAAAAATAATTAATAAACTATACAATTAAAACAACCCTACAACAAGTCAACAAATAACAGCATAAATTTTAAAAAAATAAATAGATTATATAAGCAAATGGAGGCTGTAATAGAGACCTAGTAAACAGATAAACAACTAAATTTTATTAATTAAGCCTACGCGACGAAGCGAGGCCACTACACGGTCAACGGCCGAGCGATCAATTCCCAACAACGCATATAAGCTACCATTAACCCTCAAAAATGTCTAGAAAATTTGTAGTCAATCGCACTCAACAAGGATTTTTTTTGCTGCGAAAAACTGTTAATGTTATCATCGCCGCCTCAACAAGGATATGTCTTCATTGTGATAATACTGCAACTATAACATAGTGGTGGATTTCCGTGTTCCACCAGATGCCAATGCGCAAGCAGGGAATGACCGATGCGAAGACGGGTAACAACCACACTTCTTCACACACGCAAGCGCGCGTGCGCACACACACACACACATATATATATATATATATATATATATATATATATATATTATATATTATAATTATATATTATAATTATATATTATTATATTATTATATATATACATTATAATATAATTATATATTATATATATATTTTATATATATATATATATATATATATATATATATATATATATATATTATATGTGTATAGACTCTGTTGGATCACGCAAAGCACCCGACTCATGTCTTGTTCCGGATCCTCTTCCGCTCCTCCGTCCATTTACCCCTGCTCTCTTTGGTATTTCATTCTCTGGGACCTTCCAACCGAGCATCTTTCTCCTGTATGCGTTCCTGTCTTCAACGTCTGTTGAGTCCATTTCTGCGTCATGTAGGTCTATTCTGACTTGTGCGATCCACGACGTTGTTGACTTGACTCCTTGTATATACTTAAGGATTCTGTTGGCAAGTCTCGTTGTTGGGAGTCTACTGATGTGTCCATAGAACCGAAGCCTCCTTCTTCACACACACACACACACACACACACACACACACATATATATATATATATATATATATATATATATATATATATATATATACCCTTTTTTAATTGCCCGATTTGACTTAAACTTGACAAATTGATTTTGGTAATACTTCTATCATGCGTAGGGAATAATTGCATTTTTTTTACCCAGAAAAATCTGTTTAACCGCTACAAAACGGCAGTAATTTCAATTTTTTTTTAATTCGTAACTTAGTTGTACTTTTTTAAAAGTATTTGATTTCATTCGCAATCAGAGTTTAGATTTGCGTAAATTATCACTTAACATTTTTTGATTTTATTGCGAATTATAATTCTAGCTTTAAGCAGATTTTATTGCAATTATATAATGCTAGCTTAAGCAGATTTTAATGCGAACTTACAATGCTAGCTAAAGCAGATTTTATTGCGAACTTATAATGCTAGCTTACGCAAATTTTATAGCGAACTTATAATGCTAGCTTAAGCAGATTTTATTGCGAACTTATAATGCTAGTTTACGCAGATTTTATTGCGAACTTATAATGCTAACTTAAGCAGCTTTTATAACGAACTTATAATGCTAGCTTAAGCAGATTTTATTGCGAACTTATAATGCTAGTTTACGCAGATTTTATTGCGACTTATAATGCTAGTTTACGCAGATTTTATTGCGAACTTATAATGCTAGCTTACGCAGATTTTATTGCGAACTTATAATGCTATCTTACGCAGATTTTATTGCGAACTTATAATGCTAGTTTACGCAGATTTTATTGCGAACTTATAATGCTAGCTTACGCAGATTTTATTGCGAACTTATAATGCTAGCTTACGCAGATTTTATAGCGAACTTATAATGCTAGCTTAAGCAGATTTTATTGCGAACTTATAATGCTAGTTTACGCAGATTTTATTGCGAACTTATAATGCTAACTTAAGCAGCTTTTATAACGAACTTATAATGCTAGCTTAAGCAGATTTTATTGCGAACTTATAATGCTAGTTTACGCAGATTTTATTGCGAACTTATAATGCTAGCTTACGCAGATTTTATTGCGAACTTATAATGCTATCTTACGCAGATTTTATTGCGAACTTATAATGCTAGTTTACGCAGATTTTATTGCGAACTTATAATGCTAGCTTAAGCAGATTTTATTGCGAACTTATAATGCTAGTTTACGCAGATTTTATTGCGAACTTATAATGCTAACTTAAGCAGCTTTTATAACGAACTTATAATGCTAGTTTACGCAGATTTTATTGCGAAATTATAATGCTAGCTTACGCAGACTTTATTGCGAACTTATAATGCTATCTTACGCAGATTTTATTGCGAACTTATAATGCTAGTTTACGCAGATTTTATTGCGAACTTATAATGCTAGCTTACGCAGATTTTATTGCGAACTTATAATGCTAGCTTACGCAGATTTTATTGCGAACTTATAATGCTATCTTACGCAGATTTTATTGCGAACTTATAATGCTAACTTAAGCAGATTTTATTGCCACCTAAACCACCTAAAAAGGACATAGCATTTTTCATTACTTAGTTTCGATTTCAGTCTATTCGATAACAGTAAACCACCTCAAAACGAACATAGCATTTCTTTATAGAGTTTCCATTACAGTCTATTCGATATCGGCAAACAACTTAAAAAAAAGCATTTCTTTCCTCAGTTTCGATTCCTGTGTATTCGATATCGATAAGCCATCACAATAAGAGCATAGCATTTCTTTATATAGTTTCGATCCACTCTATTCGATATCGATAAACCCCCTCAAAAAGACCACAGCATTTCTTTATTCAGTTTCGATTTCAATGTATTCGATATCGATAAACCACCTCAAAAAGAACATGATATGTTTTTAAACAGTTTCGATTTCAGTAACTTCAATATCAATAAACCACCTCAGAAAGAACACAGCATTCCTTTCTACATTTTCGATTTCCGTTTGTTCGATAATAGTAAACCACCTCAAAACGAACACGGCATTTTTTTACATAGTTTCGATTTCAGTATATTCGATATCGATTAATCACCTCAATAAGAACAAGGCATTTCTTTACATAGTTTCGATTTCTGTCTATTCCCTAATGGTAAACCATCTTAATAATAATACGGCATTCCTTTATATAGTTTCGATTTTTATTATCGATACCAGTAAACCACGTGAAAAAGAACACGGCATTTATATATACATTACAATTTCATTCTATTCGATACTGGTCACACTCACAGATACCGTGCAGTGGGATAAACACACTGTATGTTCCAAGAGTCATTAGGAATTCCGATTGGACAAGTATTTCCCGACCTTATATCAACCTTTCGAGTACCCATGCAGTACTTATGTATGGAAGTTATTGAGACTAGAAAAGGCAAATCTATCATCCTAGATGGCTGCAGATATCGACATTTCAAGGAAGACGAGAATACCCGACAATGTTGAACGGGCGGCCAAGTAATTCTACATTCTTTTCAGTATGTTCGTCAGTCAAGATAGGTTAGGTTAGAGTAAAAACACGTGTTTTATTTTCAGAAAGGTGATTGCAATAACCCACCGTTTCCCTCTTGTGAGCAGAACCTGCAGACTGTTACAAAACATCGCTAAAACAATCTGACCTTAGGTCCGCGACACAACGCCAAGCCTTTCTCTAAAACTTAGAGTCTACCCATGAAGCAATAATTAACCACAATAAGAATGCGCCATTCATTGGCAGTACTTTATTGCCGGGAATTTATGAAAACTTTTAAACTCTTTAATGGCACTCTCTACCTGACATGTGTCAATCAGCTGGGAGTCGTAAAGTCCAGTACAATTTTATGCCCTCGGCCGTCATCGGTAAGCCATTCCTTCTTTCCTCTTCGTCCGATCGTTGGGCAATCCATGTCGGATTTTAATGGTTGCCTTTTATTGTGCACTCCTTATCACGCAATCTATTGTTAGATCCTTGCCCACACCGCGGTTAGGTGGATAGGAGCGTCCGTGGCCTTCGAAAGGCGGTCAGGGTTTTACTTAAATTCCATGCGATTTACTGTCGAAGAAGGTTATGAATTTACATTCTAATGATTGAAATTACTTCTTGGAAAATTCGTACGTCTTCGAATAAGTTCTTTACCAGCAAAGTTAGTGCGACAAATAATAAACAATACCGTAAAAGTCAAATAGTGGATCCAATCAGGGCAAACGTAAGGGCCTGACCCAAGGAAAAACCCGGTAATTCATAAAATATTATTTCCAATAGTTTAATGGATTTATACAATAATTCCCTACGGGCTTAAGTACAATGTTGACCTACTTCAGGGTAAATTAAATCTTCATGGTAAAATCTAAAAAAATATTTATTGTAGTACACAGTTATTTAGGTTAGTTCCTGCCACATGGACTACATACAATTAAATAAGAAAATCAAAATTATAAAAGGCATAAATGAAAATACATTACATATATATATATATATATATATATATATATATATATATATATATATATATATATATATATTAACGTCCGACTATTGTGCACACTTGGGCTAATGCAGACGATGGGAGCGTATGAAAATGCCAAGCCCTTGACGGGAATCGAACCCGGGTCCTCGGGGTGAAAGCCCAGTACACTATCAACTAGGCCACCGAGACGGCTTAATAAAACATTTTTACTAAGTTCACGGTTTTAATTGATAATTCACTTCAGATAACGAAGTCTAACTTCTTTTTTTCAATTTCGCGAATTTATCGACAATTTTTGCTTGGGCCGATTTTGTCTATTACCCTTTTGTGTCCACGTATCCGCTCCTAACAAATGTGTGCGAACTTATTCCTTCTCCCCCCTTCCTCTTCAAGGACAAGTTAAACTTTAATCTGTCCCGTTGTACCTGCGCATGCAGGTTTCAGTGAATCCTCCTTTTAAGAGTAAAATTATGCTGATAGTTGGCATTTTTATTTTACTTAATTAGGTGACTAAAATTAATTTTTTTGCAGAGCTTCTCTTTGATAAGCCAGTGAGTCAAATAATTTTTATTTCGTACCGTTTCAAAAAAACCGATTTCACAGTCGTCGTCAACGTTTAAAAATGCACAAACAACCACTAAAATTGTCCAAACTTCATTGAAAACCAGAAATTAAACTTGATCTTTGTCAGAGATTATTTTCACCATATTTATTATAAAATAAAAAAAATACTCGTTTCCAAGTGTTCTTTTAACGTTACGATTTTGTTAATTTTTTAACTTTCGTTTCCATCACGTCAGCGAGACAGCATTGTGCAGCGACCATTCCTTTTGGAAAATGAATTATTCCACCAGCCATCATGGTAAGTCCTAAGCCCGGGATCTTGAATATCTGTATTTTTGAGGGGTCGTTAAAATGTATGCATACAATGTGCCCCACGAATGGGTTTACGCATTTGGTCCTCCATTATTTTCCCATTTCTCCATTGATCGTTTTGAAACTACACATACTTTTTAAAGAAGGTAACAGAAATAGTATGTGAGAATTGCATCTGGCTGATGTGTGTAGAAACAAAATGGCGGCCAAAATAAACAAATTGTATCCTTCTTAAAAATCTCACTGTACTGATTAAATCGGCGTTATCAGTGTAACTGTGGATGGTTTCCAGTCTGAATAGGTCTGATTTATGAAATGTTCATTGCTATTTAGTTTTCTTTTAATTAGTTTGTGCATAATTATTATTTTTAATTAGGCTACTAATTAAAAAATAAAATGTATGAAAAAAATAACAAAATCAGTTCTATACTTAATTTAAACTTTATTTTGGCCGCCATTTTGTGTCTACAAACATCAGCTAGATGCAGTTCTCACATGCTATTTCTGGTAGGCCTACCTTCTTTAAAAAAGTATGTCTGGTTTCAAAATTGTCAAAGGAGGAATGAAAAAATAATGGAGAATCAAATGCGTAAATCACTTCTTGGGGCACACTGTATATATTGTTAGCTCGCACACGTTTGATTCAAACGATATAAAAGCCGCCTCGGTGGTCTAGTGGATAGCGTTCTAGGCTTTCACCCCGAGGACCCGGGTTCGATTCCCGGCCAGGGCTTGGCATTTTCATACGCTATAAATCACCCCATCGTCTGCATTAGACCAAGTGTGCACAATTGTCGGACGTTAAAAAAAAAAAAAAAAAAAAAAAAAAACAATATAAAAATCGACGACGGTGATCGCTTGAATACGTTCGTCAACCAGCGAAATTCCTTCAACAGTTTCAAAATGGCAGCCAATTCGAAACTTCTTAAATTATCCCGAAAAACTGATTTAACTTTAGAAATCAACGATACAAATTGCATACATTAACACTTCGAATTTTCAAAAATCCGTTGACATTACGGAATTTCATTTTGTCGGCGGTCATGGTTCATTTTCATATCTTCAATGTAATTCGAAAGCTTAAAACGTTCACGTATGCAGATTTTACCGCTTATTATAGTAGTGGGATCAGAATTTCAAAGAAGATAAATAAAACGCTTTTGGAAATTCGCTTCAATCGTGTGAGCGTGACAGCTGCGTGCTGTTACATCGGAATTTGAATTTCCGGACAAAAATTAAAAATATACTCTTTAGCTACTCTATAACAGAGTAGGTATTGTATCGTCTCAAAAATTATATGTAAGTTTAATAGATTCAGGTCTATCTTTATAATTACTTGTGTAACTTAAAACCATGGAAAATTAACCAAAAAGCCGCCAACAAGGTAAATGTAAGGTAACACATCTCAATGTATTAAAGGTAATTTAGCCGCCTCGGTGGCCTAGTCGATAGCGTACTAGGCTTTCACCCCGAGGACCCGGGTTCGATTCCCGGCCAGGGCTTGGCATTTTCATACGCTATAAATCATCCCATCGTCTGCATTAGCCCAAGTGTGCACAATAGTCGGACGTTAAACAAAAAAAAAAAAAATTAACCAAAAAAAGGAGATAACCGGCTACAAGCATAGATTAACACTAACCGTCCTATTTGACTCACATGGCTGGGTAGAAGCAAGAAAAGATCTATTTATCCGCTCTATGAAAATGTCCTGTAAGTGGTTTTAAAAATTAGCTACGTAGCCCCAAAATTAATGGTTTTTGGTAATAATACATATTTCTAAAACAGTATATAACTGTTTCGCTTAAAACTGCTCAAATATAGCTACGGAATACCAAAACAATGTGAACGGATTCGTTTTCCTAAAAACATTAAGCGTATTGCATTTGTAACAAAGGCGAATCGCGGTAAAATATAAATTACCCAACCTGACATCAGATAATTTCTTTCAATTTTTAACCGTAACTTTCTTGCGTGAGCGGAAATTGTCGCGGGGACTTTTGGCAAATCGGATATCTTTTTAAAAATCGTCAATTTACAGTTTTTTATCGATCGCTTCCAAATCGATTTTTTTCACTTTTGAGTATTACAGCAGAGTCTCATTAATCCGACTTAAACCGGGCCGAATTAGCGGGAAAGTCGGATTACACGAAGAACCATTGAAAAACGTTTAAAAGTATTGAATTGAATTTATTACATTAAAAAACTTTGAATTATATTATTACTAAATGTATTGTACCGAAACATAATACAGCACTCAGAATCTCACTGCAGTAATAAAGAGCAGTGCGTCAAATCATCAAACTTGGCGGCAAAAGTTTGTAATTGTTTTTTGTTTACAACTGTTTGACGTTTTCTCGCCGCTACATCTCGCAATCTCATGAGAAGTAAAATATCTTTTAACTTTTAGAAAACAGCGAATAAATACGTGAAACGTTACGAAACACACAAGCAGAATGCTCTCTAAACGTCAACTCTTTCACGAATGTGAATTAATACTAACGGAAATGAACTAACAGGGCAGGTATAAGGGTGGTCGACCCCTTTCTTTTGAAGAGGATATAGGTCATCGGCTGTGCGCGTCACGTTAAAGGCCTGACACGAAAATGGCGCGCGAGCATTTTACATTCGGTTTCACTACACATCTTTTAAATTGCTTGAAATATTGTTCTTTGAGACTAGTTCGGATTAAACGGAAGGTCGGATAAATGGGACTCTACAGTAATAGATTTGCGATAAATTTAGCGCGGTCACCAACGTTACGTTCTCGTACCAAACAAGTAACCTTGACCTTGAACACGTCACACGCTCACAGAAACACGACGCTATGACTCACGCACGCCCAGGCACCCTTCAATGTTCCCATAAACCCTCGGCCGAGATAACGCACGAGATTATCAGAACGAAAACTGTTGAATAATTGATTTGATCAGAGTGTTTAGAACAGAACAGGTTGAAAAGGTGATGGCGTGTGACGTCACCGGTACAGTCGTAGGAAGTAACTGGAGGCCATCGGATCTATTTATTTGTCGGGTACAGACAGGTTAAATGGAAAGTAGAAATATTGAGTGCCACAAGAATCTATACTAGGCTTAATGTTATTTATATCGCACAGCAATGATTTAACGTATATTTCTTAGCGATATTAATCTGTTTTAATATAGAGTAAGGACAATCAGTCTGAAAAGTTACCAGCTTCTAAACTTGGACATTAAAGGCTTTATCCAATTAAACAACTTAAGAATTTTATAATTATAATTTGAAAAAAATATTCAATAAAAATATTCTGTGCGGAACTGGCCGACAGAAATGACTTCTTTTGGCATGTCTGACTGTATAATTTTCACTACTTCGATTTAATTATTTTTATAAAAATTTAGATGCGTTCAGGAAAGGGAAATCCTTGAAAATTATTTTCGTATTAAATTTCGCGTGTTTAATACACACTTAAAAATTAACTGAAACTGTCACAGACTATAAATCTGAGTATCTTAGGCTATATAAGGTACTTTAATAATTAATCAGTTTATAACCCTAGTTTTGAACGTTATACTAAATATAATAATAAATATAATATTTGTGATTCTGGCATTCAAAAAAATTGGTATAGGTCATATACATTGAATAATTTAACTACACAAATTTAGAAAATTATCAAGAACAATAAACATTGCCTCAATTGAAATTATTGTGCGAAATCACCTGTTTAAAAGTAGTCACTTCCGGTATAGATATACACAAGAACAATATATGCAGTGAGGTAGGCATTACGGATTCAAGCGTGACGCGAAACGTTTATACCCATGTTTTGTCAACCGCGACCATTCAAGTTTTCACTACAAAAATACACTTTATTAATCACCGAACAAACAAGTCACTAGAGTGCGCGTATGGATGTGTTAGAGCGTTCCGTGACGACAAACTGAATTTGTTTCCCCGTACAAAATATACACCCATACCCCACGATAAGAAGTAATCACTTGAGGCATTTTTGTCAGTAGAGCGTTCCGTGACGGCAAAGTGAATTTATTTCCCCGTACAAAACACACACCCATACCCGGCGATAAGAAGTAATCACTTCAAGCATTTTTGTCAGTAGAGCGTTCCGTGACGGCAAACTGAATTTGTTTCCTCGTGCAAAACATACACCCATACCCCGCGATAAGAAGTAATCAAGCATTTTTGTCAGTAGAGCGTTCCGTGACGGCAAACTGAATTTTTTTCCCCGTACAAAACATACACCCACACCCCGTGATAAGAAGTAGTATCACTTCAAGCGTTTTTGTCAGTACAGCGTTCCGTGACGGCAAAATGAATTTGTCTCCCCGTACAAATCATACACCCATACCCCGCGATAAGAAGTAGTATCACTTCAAGCATTTTTGTCAGTAGAGCGTTCCGTGACGGCAAACTGAATTTGCTTCCCCGTACAAAACATACACCCATACCCCGCGATAAGAAGTAGTCACTTCAAAAAAACTAATTGCATTCTTGTTTCATTTATAACTTGACACAAACATTGCTGAAACACAAAGAGCGTTTTACGTTTATTTGACAGTACAAGTACCATGGGGGGGGGTTAGATGCACTGCACGTTCAGTCAACAATAGTAATCAACGATAACAGTACAAACGAATTCATTTTATCATCTTACTTGAACATAATTACGTCACACTTAATATAATTAAGTCGAAATGAGGTCAGGAAATCTGAGGCGGCGATTACCGTCAGCACGCCTGATTTTTAATACAGCTCTGTAAAGAATATTGATGGATGCTGATATTCAGATAGGAGGAACTGTATATAACAAATCTGCACAACTATTGATTTATGCAGATGACATGAACAGCGTTCATGACTCTGGAGAGATTTGCCAACACCGTGGCGCTAAGGACTAAAATCAGTAAAACAAATTATGTATTGACCGGCAGTAAGTGCAAGGACCAATGAATCAAAATTGGGCAACACAATGTAGAAGCAGTCCGGCTATTTAAATATCTGAGATCAACAGTGACTCCAGACAATGATTTAAGCCAGGAAGTGAGGCATAAATACAAATAAGTGCATATTATGGCTTGCAGAGATACATCAACATTCATTTATTAATAAAAGCTACTATGTTACTATTGTACAAATATAATATGCTTGTTTATGCGGTAACATGAATTATGACAGACAATTGAAACACAACTGCCTGTGTTAGAAAGGAAAATACTGAGGAAATGTACGGTCCAGTGAAGGATGGAGATTTGTGCAGAATCAGATACAATAACAAGCTGGACGCACTGTGTGAAGAGCCTGATATAGTGAAGTATATGAAATTGGCCAGGTTGCGCTGGGCAAGCCACATTGTCAGAATGGATGAGAACGAAATAGTCAAAAAAATATATTTCCTGACACCGGAGAGGAAAAGAACAAATGGACGGCTGAGAGACTAAGATGGGCCGATGGAGTGAATGGATATGCCAGAGGACTTACTATCAGAGGATTGCTGCAAGAGATCCAGACAGATAACGACGACTTTTACGGGAGGCCAGGACTCGGAAATTAATTGTAACGCCAAGGGTGACAATGATATCATTTATGACGTAATATTTTTGTTATAAAATTCCAAACTTTTCTCGCTAAATGTCGCTAAATGTTTTTCCGTCCAAAAAATGTATCCTCGATTTCGTATGTAGTTTTCTTCAAAGGCAAGTCAACAACAAGAATATAGCGAATAAAAAATATTATAAATGTAAGATTTGTTTTATCTTATACGGCTACAATAATTATGATGTACTCTAAATAATGCTGTAATTAATCTTGGACAAGTTTTTTAGTGAATAGGACAAGGATACGAGAGCACTGGAAAACTCTTACTCTCACAATGGCTAATAGCAGTTAGTGCAAGTGATTGCTTTCAATTTTAGCAAGTCGAATTACAAATTTCATCAAAATCTTACGACCCGATTTGGAGAAGTTTTGCAGACTTTCCTGCGCTTCTTGTACAAAGTTTTTTTTAAAGGATATATGAATATTTAAGGCTTAAAAAAGCACTGCTACCTTTTTATATCTACTGTGTCTTCTTTTTACACTCCTGAAATTCTCAGTCACAATATCGTCCTTAGTCGTAGCCTCTTCATAAAATCCAGGATTCGAGGTAAGTAGATTCCACACTTCTAATTAGGAACTTCCCACCTGGCTCTCGTAACAATCACAGTATAGCATCACGTGACAGAGAGTTTCTTCTTCCCTCCCGTAGTACCTGCAAATTGTATCCTCTACTAAACCAAGAGTCCTAAGGTGTAAGAAAAACCGCCAGCGATACAGTTCTTATAGAACTGTTTCTTGGCCCAGGGACAGTCCTGTCAAAGTTTTTGAAGAGCTCCTTGACCTGCCTCAAACCTCGATTATTTTCCCAGATTCCCAGAGATTATTTAGACCTTTTCCTTCCACAAGCTTCATCTGACGAGGTAATATGTTTTCTTCCCGTTTGGAAAATTAGTAAATAAATTTTAGAAATCTTTTATAATAGTCGTAAGATGTAAAATGTTTATGGATTTGTTATTTGTGATCGAGCGAAGCGAGTATTTGTTTCAACTGGATCGATCGGCATTTTGTTTGTTACACAGTTTTGACCAAACGCATCAACCGATTTTTTTTTTTAATTTGATACAAAAGTACCTTGTTTAGAGCCCGAAAGTCATGTTTAAATTTTTTTCTCAACATTTCCGTTTCAAAATTGCTTCTTCTGATTTAACGATGTACGCACTTTTGGCAAAACGCATTGATCGATTGTTTTCAAATTTAGTACGTAAGTATCTAGTGTAAAGACCGAACGACGAGTATGATCTCCCAGTCATTTCAGTTTCAAGATGGCGGCCTCTGATTTAATGAGAGTTCGCAATTTTGGCAAAACGCAATAATTGATTGTTTTCAAATTTAGTACGTAAGTACCTAGTGTAATGCCCGAACGACGAGTACAGTCACTTCCGTTTCATGATGGCGGCCTCTGATTTAACGAGTGTAGTAATTTTGGCAAAACGCATTGATCGATTGTTTTCAAATTTAGTACGTAAGTATCTAGTGTAAAGCCTGATCGACGAGTACAGTCACTTTCGTTTCAAGATGGCGGCCTCTGATTTAACGAGTGTACGCAATTTTGGCAAAACGCATTGATCGATTGTTTTCAAATTTAGTACGTAAGTATCTAGTGTAAAGCCTGATCGACGAGTACAGTCACTTTCGTTTCAAGATGGCGGCTTCTGATTTAACGAGTGTACGCAATTTTGGCAAAACGCATTGATCGATTGTTTTCAAATTTAGTACGTAAGTATCTAGTGTAAAGCCTGATCGACGAGTACAGTCACTTTCGTTTCAAGATGGCGGCCTCTGATTTAACGAGTGTACGCAATTTTGGCAAAACGCATTGATCGATTGTTTTCAAATTTACGCAAGTACCTAGTGTAATGCCCGAACGACGAGTACAGTCACTTCCGTTTCAAGATGGCGGCCTCTGATTTAACGAGTGTACGCAATTTTGGCAAAACGCATTGATCGATTGTTTTCAAATTTACGCAAGTACCTAGTGTAATGCCCGAACGACGAGTACAGTCACTTCCGTTTCAAGATGGCGGCCTCTGATTTAACGAGTGTACGCAATTTTGGCAAAACGCATTGATCGATTGTTTTCAAATTTACGCAAGTACCTAGTGTAATGCCCGAACGACGAGTACAGTCAATTCCGTTTCAAGATGGCGGCCTCTGATTTAACGAGTGTACGTCATTTTGGCAAAACGCATTGATCGATTGTTTTCAAATTTAGTACGTAAGTATCTAGTGTAAAGCCCGAACGACGAGTATGATTTCACAGTCACTTTCGTTTCAAGATGGCGGCCTCTGGTTTAACGATGACGCATAGTTGCTTGCTGTTTCCTGAACAAGATGTAGCATAATTTTGACCGATTTATGGGGAAAGACCACCCAATTGTTAATAGAGATGGAGCAGTAACATTTTCTTGTAAATATTACGGTTACCGTTTAACTGGCGGAAAATGTTACGAAAAGTGATGGCGAAGTAATAAGAATGCACTGCGAGGTTTACTGTTCTTTGAATATTAGTTGTTTGTTGACAAAACAACAGTAACAGGTCAAACATACTAAAATTGCAGTTAAATCATTTACTTCCAGTACTTTAGCTTCCAGTAATACGAGGTGTTTACAGAAAGTAACGAGAATTTTTAAATTTCGCGGGCTTGGAGAGTCCGATTGTCAAACATTGTTTTTTATTATGTTGATATGCATGTCCTTGACGTATGATAAAACTTTCAGCTGTTTTCATTGTTGACTTTGTCTGTGACAGCCACTAAGGTTAGACGTGTTTTTATGACTTCGTTTGTTAAAAGAAATGGATCAAAGAATTTGTATGAAATTTTGCGTAAAAAATGGAATAAAGTGTAACAAAGTGTGTGAAATGTTAACAAAGGCCTATGATGAGTCTGCTATGAGTAAAGCAAGAGTTTACGAGTAGTATAAGCGTTTCCAAGAAGGCCGTGAAGACGTTGAAGATGACGAACGCCCTGGACGCCCCAGCACATCAACAACCGATGAAAACGTGGAAAAAGTGAAAGAAATGGTCATGAACAATCGCCGAATTACAATTGGAGAGGTAGCTGATGATGTTGGCATATCGATTGGATCATGGCATGACGTTGTTTCCAGTGTTTTGTGTCTGAAACGCGTGGCAGCAAAATTCGTTCCAAAATTGTTAAATTTTGAACAAAAACAGCGGCGAATGGAAGTTGCTCAGGGGTCACTAAATGAAGTCTACGACGATGCAGAATTACTGAAACGTATTATAACGGGTGACGAAACACGGGTTTACGGATATGACATCGAAACTAAGGCTCAATCATCCCAGTGGAGGCATTCTGGCTCACCAAGACCGAAAAAGCTCGACAAGTGCGGTCGAACGTGAAGGCTGTACTCACTGTGTTCTTCGATATTAATGGCATAGTGCATCATGAATTCCTGCCACCAGGTGAAACGGTAAATAAGGAGTACTACCTACAAGTTCAACGGCGTTTGCGTGAAGCAATCCGAAAAAAACGCCTGAATATGTGGAAAAACAATTCATGGTTTTTGCACCACGATAATGCACCAGCTCACACTTCATTGCTTGTTCGTGAATTTTTGGTTAAAAACAGTACTGTAACGATGCCCCAGCCTCCATATTTGCCAGACATGGCTCCGTGTGATTTTTTCCAATTTCTAAAAATAAAGAGAACCTCAAAGGGCCGGCATTTTACAGCCGTAGATGACATTAAAAGCGCATCGCTGAAAGAACTAAAGGCTATCTCAAAGATCGAGTTTGAGAAGTGTTTCGAGGATTGGAAGAAGCGCTGACACAAGTGCGTAATCTCCAATGGGGACTATTTTGAAAGCGACAACATCAATGCAGAAGAATAAATAAATATTTTGTTCAAAAAACTAAAATTCTCGTTACATTCTGAACACACCTCGTATACAAAAACAGGCAAACAGACAGTCACGTAAACACTACTTTCGGACTCAGAAGAACCTGAAACCGAACAGATCCATCAAAACCGTTGTCTAATTCATTATAGTATATCTTAGATTTCGCATTGTGGCAGATTAATAACACAATTCCAAGAACTATTCGTATGGCTATTCAGACAGTTTTCTGTGAATACATTAAAAATACACCCACGCGCGTTAAATCAGTGTTTCCTGTCCGTACCCGTGGGATTTGCAAGGTAAATTAAGAATCTTTATGACTAACTACCCGTTTAGGGATCGCGGTAAGGCGTAATCTATTACAAAAGAAATTATGCAGATATTTAAAAAATTGCTGATTTTAATCACCATTTCATTGTAATAAATAGACAAAGGAAATTGGATACAATCGATTGAGCCAACCAGAGACGAATTACTGCTTTATACACTTTCAATATGGTTGGTTTATTATGTCCTCTTACAATGAAACGGAATTTATTGTGATTTGATATTTTGTTACTTCTTCTTTACTGCTTAAAACGTACCCCGACGTCTTCCGATTCCTACCTTCCATTTTTCAATTCCTACTATTAGTTCACACTCTCCCTATATATATTTATTTATATCTTGTTCAAATTTTCAAGCGTTAATTTGAACTATTAACGCTTAAGTTAAATACATTTTTTTAAACTTGTAGTGAATGACACTTGACCTTAATACAGTTTTTTGTCAAATATTAATATCGCATATTTGTACAGACTATACGATAGGATTTCATTAGGTAATTCCTACTATTATTCATCCACTCAAGTTCAAATGCATTTTTTAAACTTGTAGTGGATGACACTTGGCCTTAATACAGTTTTTTGTCAAATATTAATATGGCATATTTGTACAGACTATACGATAGGATTTCATTAGGTAATTCCTACTATTATTCATCCACTCAAGTTCAAATGCATTTTTTAAACTTGTAGTGGATGACACTTGACCTTAATACAGTTTTTTGTCAAATATTAATATCGCATATTTGTACAGACTATACGATAGGATTTCATTAGATAATTCCTACTATTATTCATCCACTCAAGTTCAAATACATTTTTTAAACTTGTAGTGGATGACACTTGACCTTAATACAGTTTTTTGTCAAATATTAATATGGCATATTTGTACAGACTATACGATAGGATTTCCTCAGGTAATTCTTACTATTATTCATCCACTCAAGTTCAAATACTTTTTTTAAACTTGTAGTGGATGACACTTGATGTTAACACAGTTTTTCTGTCAAATATTAATGTCGCATATTTGTACAGACTATACGATAGGATTGCCTTAGGTAATTCCTTACTATTATTCATCCACTCAAGTTCAAATACGTTTTTTAAACTTATATAGTGGATGACACTTGATGTTAATCCAGTTTTTTTGTCAAATATTAATATCGCATATTTGTTCAGACTATACGAAAGGATTTCCTTAGGTAATTCCCACCATTATTCATCCACTCAAGTTCAAATACGTTTTTTTAAACTTATAGTGGATGACACTTGATGTTAATCCAGTTTTTTTGTCAAATATTAATATCGCATATTTGTTCAGACTATACGAAAGGATTTCCTTAGGTAATTCCCACCATTATTCATCCACTCAAGTTCAAATACGTTTTTTAAACTTATAGTGGATGACACTTGATGTTAACACAGTTTTTTTGTCAAATATTAATGTCGCATATTTGCACAGACTATACTATAGGATTTCCTTAGGTAATTCCTACTATTATTCATCCACTCAAGTTCAAATACATTTTTTTAAACTTGTAGTGGATGACACTTGAACTTAATACAGTTTTTTGTCAAATATTAATATCGCATATTTGTACAGACTGTACGATAAGATTTCCTTAGGTAATTCATCCACTCAAGTTCAAATGTATTTTTTAAACTTGTAGTAGATGACACTTGATCTTAACACTCAAATATTAATATGGCATATTTGTACAGACTATACGATAGGACTTCCTTAGGTAATTCCTACTATTATTCATCCACTCAAGTTCAAATGTATTTTTTAAACTTGTAGTAGATGACACTTGATCTTAACACAGTTTTTTGTCAAATATTAATATGGCATATTTGTAGAGACTATACGATAGGACTTCCTTAGGTAATTCCTACTATTATTCATCAACTCAAGGTAAAATACATTTTTTTAAACTTGTAGTGGATGACACTTGATCTTAATACAGTTTTTTTGTTAAATATTAATATCGCATATTTGTACGGACTATACGATAGGATTTCCTTAGGTAATTCTTATTATTATTCATCCACTCAAGTTCAAATACATTTTTTTAAACTTGTAGTGGATGACACTTGATCTTAATACAGTTTTTTGTCAAATATTAATATTGCATATTTGTACAGAGTATACGATAGGATTTCCTTAGGTAATTCCTACTATTATTCATCCACTCAAGTTCAAATACATTTTTTAAACTTGTGGATGACACTTGATCTTAATACAGTTTTTTTTTCAATATATTAATATCGAATATTTGTACAGACTATACGATAGGATTTGATTTAAATAACACTTATGTTCTATTTTATGTTAGTTTTAGGAATCGCAGCACGCACTGTTTCACTGACGTGATGGAAGCGCATGACCTAAGTAGAAATTTACTTATATTTTTGATATTAATTATTTTCTGTCATTCCACAGATCTTGATCCAATCTCTTTCATTTCTTTATCTCCAACAAAGTCTCGGTCTTCCTTTTTTTTTGCGACCATGTGGTTTAAATTTTAAAATCTTTTTGAAAAGTAAATTTTCGTCCATCATTTGGACATAACCAAGGAATGTTTAGATTTTTTAATCTCTCCCTTCAACACTTCGAACTACGTATAATGTCCTATAATATTATTTATGTCCATTATATTCTATTACCCCGTAGACTATTGAGAGGATTTAGACGTCCCTCGCGGCACCCGAGTCTAACATTCACGTACACTTACAACACTACACTTACGACTTTAACACTTTACGCTCACACTTACATTTAAGGAGGCAATAATAGCCTCAATGTGTTTTTCGCCTTAAAATAAAAAAAAATTATTCCATTATGCCACTAAAAATACGGTTTAAATTCACAATTATCAGGTAATTAAAACAGGAAAAAAGAACGTTAGCGAAAATATTTTCTATCCCAATCAGATCTTCTCACCAGTTAATTTGGCATTATACCATACCATGTACTATAAATACAATACACCGAATAATTATGTGAACGTAAATAGAGATTGTTGACAAATTGAAATATTTTTTCCCAAATCAGTTGTGTTCACATTTAGGGTCTTTACGCCTAATAATTCAGTGTTTATATGTTACAGTAACTAAGTTAGGGAGTAAATTAAAAAAAAAACAGTACACTTTGAATCTCGGGGCATTACCGACAGAAGCAAAGCTTAAATTAACGTTAACTCTGCTGAATATATAATTAGTTTCACGATATGTTTACAAATTTCTGGTTTTGTTTAAATAAATAAATACGTGAACTTACCTTAGATATTACTTACTGTAAATATGGTGAAAGATCAGCTGTTTTATATTAATTCGTAACGATCAGCTGATGTCACTGAACAGCTGATACGTTTTTAGGTTATGCTGTTGAATACTAGCCAACAATTATTATAAACGTTTATATTAATGTACTTCAATTAAGGGAAAATACCGAAACCAAAGCACCACAACGTGTCCATATATTACGGTGTACTGTTATCGAAAAGGAGGAAGACAGTAATAGCTCTAGACGAAATTCGTTTGATCTTTCGTTCCACATTTCCGTTACATCCTTCCGTTCGACAGA
This sequence comes from Callitettix versicolor, assembly GCA_022606455.1. Taxonomy (NCBI): domain Eukaryota; kingdom Metazoa; phylum Arthropoda; class Insecta; order Hemiptera; family Cercopidae; genus Callitettix; species Callitettix versicolor. The sequence continues at coordinate 87,680,527 of CM040185.1, forward strand.
CATTTTTCTATCTCTCACGCCAAAGCTAACAATAAAAGTTTCTCTTCGAAATGTAATCTTAACCGCCATCAAGTCTTTGTTTCACTTACTTGAGACATAATCTGTCATTTATCACTAAAATTTTATAACCGATTTGGCTGATTACTGGCGTTTTTTTTGAAGTTTTGCAAGCAATATTACGGTTGATTGCAATGAGTTAGTATACCATTTCCCGCCATATTACTCTATTATTCTTGGCGAGAAGAAATTCATTCGCAGACCGTTGAAAGTAGTCTGAGAGTACATTACACGTGTCGATCACTGATACTTAAATACAACTGTGACCGTAACGTACAGGATTAGGAACGATCACTTCAACAAACTAAAACGGCGTATATCATACAGGCATACATTATTTTTCGAGTCAACATCCCTTTTTCTCAGCGCATACTATTCGTACAAGCATAAATGAGGTATCTTTAGAAAGATTTTTTAACCGACTTCTGACACTGCAAAAGGATTTTGCGCTAAAACTTACTGTTTGTGGAAAATTTTAACATAAACGACAATTTTAACTGGCATAGGCAAAACGGCATCTTGGATGCGCATGCGCGGTATAATGTTGTATATTTTACGAAGCTAACTTATTAATCACGAATAGACAATCCCATTACAAATGTCACTTTTTTGCATAACGTGCTTAGAACAATTTCAATATTTACTTAATAGTCATTAAACTTACAGGTTATGTGGCCCTACTGACAGTTCCCTATCCCTGCCCGTTGTAAAAGCCGGGACAAGCATTTCGAATACCAAACACATGTTTTGGACACTGTTTATACTTGTGATTTGTCCTTCCATCGTACATTTATCCGTTGTTAATGCGGACATCATAAAATACGAAGTACAATTAAAATGTCAAAATACAGTTAGAGGTCATTTCAATTGACTATAAGACTTGTGGATGACACTTGATCTTAATACAGTTTTAGTTAAATATTAATATCGCATATTTCTACAGACTATACGATAGGATTTTATTTAAATAACACTTCTATCCTATGTTGGTTTTAGGATATATATTGTGTGTGTGTGTGTGTGTGTGTGTGTGTGTGTGTATGTGTGTCAGTCTGTCTGTCTGTATGTGTATGTATGTATGTGTGTCTGTGTCTGTCATTGTGTGTGCGTGCGTGCGTGCGTGTGTGTCTGTCTGTCTGTGTATGTGTGTCTGTGTCTGTCATTGTGTGTATATATATATATATATATATATATATATATATATATATATATATATATATATATGAGTGTATGTGTATGTGCGTGCGTGAGCGTGTGTGTGTGCGCGCGTGTGAGTGAAAATTGCGTTTGCTATCACTGTAAATACGTCGCAGGGAGAAAAACTTCAAACTATCTATTACGAAACTATCACGAATAGACAATCCTATTAAAAATGCTACATTTTTGCATAACATGCTTAGAACAATTTCAATATTTATTTTAAAAGTCTTTAAACTTACAGGTTATGCGGCCCTACTGACAGTCCCCTATCCCTGCCCGTCGTACAAGCCGGGACAAGCATTTCGAATACCAAACACATGTTTTGGACACTGTTTTTACACAAATATATTTGTGATTTGTCCTTCCATCGTGCATTTATCTACGAAGTACAACAAAATACGAAGTACAACAAAAACGTCAAAATACATTTAGAGGTTATCATGAATGCATTTCAATTGACTAGACGACAGTTACGTATTAAAATTGCGTTTGCTATCACTATAAACAAGTCGCAGGGACAAACACTTCAAAGACCAGGATAGTATTTACCAAATGGCGTGTTTACTCACGGACAATTCTATGCAGCCTTTTCAAGGATAACTAAACCAACTAACATGTTTGTATCCATTAAAGAAAATTAAATACAAAAAGTACAAGAAGATTACATTCTTACAACGTTTACAAAGAAGTATTTTAATGCCATGTAAAAATTGCTATTAAAACAAACAATTATTTGTATTTTTATTTTGTGATTATTACTTCAAACCTATCGCTTTTCGATTTATTTTTTAAACTTGTTTTCCCTTCCTTCCAACTACCGCCCTCACTCCAACGACTACTCTTATTCAAAAGGCTGTGTTTACTTAAAAACTTCCAAATTTCGCACGGGCCCCCTGGTTACATATATTTAAGAAAATCTTCTACTCACACTGCCGTACATGTTATGACTTTGCCCTTTCTATACTTCAGAAACTACCACTATGCGATAATATTTACCGAGAAAGCGAAACAGCTGTTTTGTTGTTTGCTTTAAAATGTAGAACCGCAAACATTATTTTATCACTTGCAAGAGTTAACTTGTTCGAAATACACGATATTACGCGAATTTAAAAAGAAACTTAAAAAACAGAATAACTCCCAACAGCTGTGTCAGAAAACGGGGATTTTCGTGGAATCAATAAAATATAAGAAAGACTGTGTACAACGTTTTTTTGCAAAATTTATTTTTAAAGGTTAAAAGCTGCGCATGTTTTAAACACAAATAAACAATTTGTCAAGTGAATGTTATAAAATAACATACTAGGAACTATTATTTGGCGGTAACAAAATTTATTGTGCAATTCCTCTGGCCAGTGTGTGTGTGTGTGTGTGTGTGTGTGTGTGTGTGTGTGTGTGTGTGTGTGTGTGTGTGTGTCTTAACAGCTGATTAAATTTGAGCCTTGCAGAACAGTAGTTAACACGTTAAGTAAGTGGGACAGCTGATCAGCGAATGCGTCACGATTGTACTGACCCTTTGACCTCTGCCTGCGTCTCATTTGAATAATGACTCATGCATGCGCACGCTTTCCAACGCCATTATTTACGAAAAAATGTGCAATTGAAAAAAAAGGTTAAATCGATCGTCAGGAACTAAATCGTTCCACATTAGAGTTCAATGGCGGAGCGATTTTCTACGTCGCTTAATGCGAGTTTCAGCTTGAAGCGGGTTTGAGCGATGCATAACCGAGACATGGTCAAAGTTCTTTTGCGAATTTCTATTATATATTCGTGTGTGGGGGGGGCGCGTATGTATGTGTGCTTGTGCGTGTGTGCTCGTGCGCGTGTGTGTATGTGTATGTG
>CM040185.1:87686122-87738622 GCA_022606455.1 Callitettix versicolor
GATATATAACAGTATATTTTTAGCGTCACATTATTAAATTACTGTGTTTCCGCCCGGGATCAAACCGGGAACCTGGTGTGTGATATTCGCGTGATAACCAACACACTAAAGAAACTACGAAGAATTTTAACCGATTTAATTATATGAAATGAATCGTTATTTTAACTTTGGTAATTGTATTAAAAGATCTGTTGTTTTATATTAATTCGTAAAGATCAGCTGATTTAATTGAACAGCTGATAAGCTATAATTCGTTTCAGGTTATGTTGTTAAAAACTAGCTGCGTTAATTTATCGTGTTTTCGAACAAATTATCGTAATTAAAAGAAAAAAAGAAGAGAAAAAATTATTAATGATTTTTGTTTTTTGGTTCGGTAACAGAAATTTTGTTTTTAGCCTCAAAAAAGGATGATTTTCTTTGGAAGTGAGAAAGTTAGTGTAATTTTTTTTTGCACACTTTAAAATCGTTAAGAACAAAATGTTCATTATGACAAGGTTACATATAGGAGTAACTTTAAACATAAAAATCTAAATATATACTATTTCCAGATATAAGTTAGGTTGAACGTTTCAGCGCACCCTGTATATTGAACATCAATATAAAAGGAATACCTTTTAAAACGGCAATAAACGCCCGCAACGTCGCTAAATGTCAAAACACTTAGCCACAAGTAAATATTAATTTCATAACAAATTGAAAATTACGACCTCCCCGAGTTACAATAATTTCATGGCGTTATTACCTTTTATTGTCTGTCGCACGAATGGGTCGACGACACCCACCTTCCGCGATGAATGGAAGGATCTCCTAACGAGGCCGCGGAGATATAATAAAACCCCGTAAAAAGATGGAGGTGAAGAGGCTTTTCCGCGTAGAATCCTTCGGCCGTGGGTATGTTTTGTTCTCGTGCAATAGGAATGATTGATAGTAAACACTGAAGACCTTTGTGTGTTATTGGAAAATATAAGCCATGAATTCTTCAGTAACCTTGGTAACGTCACGGAAGTGATATTCCGAAATCATTGAAGATGACGCTAACATTTCGATACGCGAATACGCAAATTGAAATAAACAAATGATTAAGAATATTGTATAAATTTTCTCACTAAATATCCAGAAGAAAAGCCGAAAGATGTATAACATCGAAGAGAAAACAGAGTTATTTTTAGTTCAGTGACAGAAATTTTGTTTTTGTCGTTTAACCTCATAAACGGATGATTTTATTGAAAGTGAGAAAGTTAGTGTTTTTTTTCACACTTTGAAGTTGTTAGACGTGTAGGTATTCGCCATCCGGGAAATGGCAAATAACGCAAAATATATTTCTATATTTAGGCTTTAAATACATTTCTATAATTATATATAATTGGTTTTATCGCCATTCCAGTTTTCGACGAGAACCATAATTTCTCAGAAATGTATTGTTAATACCAAAGAAAGAATGAAGACAGCTTGTAATGAAGATGCGATGTGGTGTCGGCAATAATATCTGGGCAGAATAACGATAATCTAAGGGCACTAGACCCGATATACGCAAGCATTGAAAGCCAGGAGAGACGTTCGGGAAATTACCGTGGATGTTTTTCGGTTTTAGTAAGTGGAACTATTTGTATAATTCAGTTCCTGTACTTGTTAGGCGATGACAACTTCGTTATAAATATTTATTTGAAAATATTTCGATAAATTTTTACAAAGCGATTTTCAGAAAATAAATTTTAAATGTTCTTGTGAACCAAATTTTTTGGGAAGATTGATAGATGAGCAGTCTTGAACTTAGAGAAAGAACGCACCAATCAGAATGAAGTTATTACGTACGGGAGTTGCGATGTGGTGCGCCTGCAGAATATCAGAAGCGAGTATTGGTTTACGGAAGAACTGTGAACTGGGTTCGCAGGTGCAGGCTGTTTGAAAGCCGGGAAAGAAGTTCAGAAATTTAGCGTGGATGTTTTTCGGTTTTATTAAGTGTATAACTGCAGTACCAATGTTATTTAGTCGATGACAACTTTATTATAAATCTTTATTTGAAACTATTTGGGTAAATTCTTACAAAAGCGATTTTCGGAAAATAGACAGATATATATGTTCTTGTAAACCAGATTTTTGAGAAGACAGCTATTAATAGATGTGTAGATACTTGAACTTAGAGAAAGAACGCAGTCAGGACGAAGCTATTGTGTACGGGAGATGCGATATGGTGCGCCGGAAGAAAAATGATAACCTAGAGTACACTAGACCCGAAATACGCGAGCACTGCGGACCAATCAGAAGCGAGTATTGGTTTACGGAAGAATTGTGAACTAGATTCGTCGGTGTAGGCTGTTTGAAAGCCGGGAAAGAAGTTGCAGGACGAAGCTATTACGTACGGGAGATGCGATGTGATGCGCCGGCAGAAAAGTGATAATCTAGCGTAAACTAGACCCGAAATACGCGAGCACTGCGAACCAATCAGAAGCGAGTATTGGTTTACGGAAGAACTGTGAAATAGGTTCGCAGGTGTAGGATGTTTGAAAGCCGGGAAAGAAGTTCAGAAATTTAATGTGGATGTTTTTCGGTTTTAATAACTGTATAACTGCAGTACCAATGTTATTTAGGCAATGGCAATTTTATCATAAATCTTTATTTGAAAATATTTCGGTAAATTCTTACAAAAGCGATATTCACAAATTAGACACATTTATGTGTTCTTGTAAACCAGATTTTTTGAGAAGATAGCTATTAATAGATGTGTAGATACTTGACCTTAGAGAAAGAACGCAGTCAGGACGAAGCTATTGTGTACGGGAGATGCGATATGGTGCGCCGGAAGAAAAGTGATAATCTAGCGCACACTAGACCCGAAATATGCGAGCACTGCGAACCAATCAGAAGCGAGTATTGGTTTACGGAAGAATTGTGAACTAGATTCGCAGATATAGGCTGTTTGAAAGTTGGAAGAAAAGTTCAGAAATTTAGCGTGGATCTTTTTCGATATTAGCAACTGTATAACTGCAGTACCAATGTTATTTAGGCGATGACAACTTCATTATAAATCTTTCTTTGAAAATATTTGGTTAAATTCTTTCAAAAAGCAGACAGATTTTATGTGTTCTTGTAAACCAGATTTCTTTAAAAGATAGCTATTAATAGATGTGTAGATACTTGAACTTAGAGAGCCCCGCAGGGGTGCAGACTAGCTGCACCTATTGAGAGGATTTAAACGTTCCTCGCGATACCCAGGTCTAACACACACTTACATTTACAACACTATACTTACGACTTTAACACTTTACACTCACACTTACATTTAGGGTGGCGATAATAGCCTCAATGTGCTTTTCGCCTTAAAATAACAGCAACAAAAAGTTGAACTTAGAGGAAGAACGCACCAATCAGGACGAAGCTATTACGTACGGGAGATGCGGTGTGATGCGCCAGCAGAAAAGTGATAATCTAGCGTACACTAGACCCGCGCGAGCACTGCGAACCAATCAGAAGCGAGTATTGGTTTACGGAAGAACTGTGAACTAGGTTCGTCGATATAGGTTGTTTGAAAGCCGGGAAAGAAGTCCAGAAATTTAATGTGGATGTTTTTCGGTTTTAATAACTGTATAACTGCAGTACCAATGTTATTTAGGCAATGGCAATTTTATCATAAATCTTTATTTGAAAATATTTCGGTAAATTCTTACAAAAGCGATATTCACAAATTAGACACATTTATGTGTTCTTGTAAACCAGATTTTTTGAAAAGATAGCTATTAATAGATGTGTAGGTACTTGAACTTAGGGAAAGGAACGCACCAGTCAGGACGAAGCTATTGTGTACGGGAGATGCGATATGGTGCGCCGGCAGAAAAGCGATAATCTAGCGCACACTAGACCCGAAATATGCGAGCACTGCGAACAAATCAGAAGCGAGTATTGGTTTACGGGAGAATTGTGAACTAGTTTTGCAAGCTAGGAAAGACGTTCGGGAATTAAACGTCGATGCTTTCCAATGTTAATAAGTGCATATCTCCAGTACCTATGTTATTTAGGCGATGATAACTTTTATTATAAATTTTATTTAAAAATATTTGGGTAAAATCCTACAAACGCGAGTTTCATAAAATTTATGTGTTGTTGTAAATGATTTTATAGGAAACTATCGATAAACGTGTATGTACATGAACTGCTTTCTTCATCCTCGAACATATTTCAATAACTAAACAGTTCACGTGCTGCACTTCAAACACTGAAGAGTACCGGACAAATTAACGTGCACTCGGTAAAATTCGTTACGAAACGCGTTTCCTCAGCGGTAATTTCACAACGTTTAACTATTTGCACAACGTATTGTTCCACGGCATGCTCGGTAACCACAATAAATCCGCAAATATTCCCTCGCTCCGCCAGCAATACAATAGATCTACGTAAAGATAGAGACTTTAATAGCGGGTAAGCGTGCAATTATGCGGGCAATTGCGGACAGTTCGTTAGGCAGACCCCCATTGTCCGACAGACCACAACAAATCTTAATTTCGCGCGTTTACGGAACGATTCGAGATTTTGTAATACGTTAACAAGCAGCGCCGCGATGACAAATGAACCGTACGTGATTTACAAGTCAGTCAGCTGTCTTATTATCAGCTCACTACCGGGTGCCGTAAAATATTTATGTGTTCTTGAATTATGTAGATTATTGTTGTGCAAGTTGTCGACAGAGGTCGTGTAGAGGGCGAGATGGAAATTACAGATTTTATCCAGCCAAGGTCAAATCGTTACGTACGGAACAAAACGCACGCTGATTCATGCGAATTGTGTCTGGTAGCGCGATCCAATCGGGTCTTTTGGGACAGGGTTATTGGTGTTTTTTTTTAAATTTTGTGGGCGAAAAACCTGAAAGATTATCACCGACCAAAACAGGATCGGAAAGAGAGTATCAATTATAAAAATACTCGACACTAAATTAAAATGGAAAGCGCACGTCAAAAAGAAAGAAGAAGAGCTAGCTATTAAGTATAGGAAAATGTATTGGTTGATTGGACGAAGTTCCCAACTTAACATACACAACAAATTGTTATTATATAAACAGATTTTGCAACCAATCTGGAGGTATGGCTTACAACTTTGGGGTTGCACCAAGAAATCCAATATTAAAATTATACAAAACTTCCAAAACAAGGTGCTGCGTGGAATTGTTAACGCCCCTTGGTATATTAGGAATGATGACATCCACAGAGATTTAAACATGAACACAGTAAATGAGGAAATTAAAAATTACAGCAATTAAGCATTTAAAGAAGCTTATTAATCATGAAAATCCAGCAGTGCTCCAGATCTCAAGTACCAACAGGGTAATAAGGAGACTTAAGAGAACCAAGCCTGTAGATTTAGTGCAGTGATGATACTTTGTTTCCCGCAGTGGATATCTGGTGGACTTAACACAGTGGACTAAATTCCGCCGTATAGTTAACTGTTATTAGATTTAAGCTGCTAGATAAGTTTTATTACTTAGTTGTAGCGTAAAATAAAATTTAAAAAAAAATTATAAAAATACCCAATTAAAAGTAAGAGAAATTTCCAAAATTCAAAACAAAATTTCAAATAGCTCTATTTTAACGAATCAATAATAGTTAATAAAACATTATAGAAGTAAAATGGTTAGGGAATTTCGAATAAAATATAATAAATTATTATAATGTTTAAACAATAAAATACGACAGGAATGGAAATAGTCCATGCAAAAATAATATAACAGTAATAAATATTAATTACATTTTATAAAATATATTTAAGAGAAGCAGAAATTTACTACTCGGTCAATAGCTGAAGCATCAGCTTTTAAAGTTTCCGTTACAGCAAAACAAAAACAACCCTGACCTCCGTAACACGTTTTGACAGGCCGTTAAAATGTTCTGGTAGCTCGAAGAACAGTAGACCTCGCAGTATAGCCGTAATTAATAACCTGGCCGCCACTCCAGTGCGCTGACGCGCTCGTCAAAAACAATTTAACCGGTTACCGCAATGTTACTAAGCAATATTTCAAGCGAAGGGGTCGAAATTTTAATAGGTCTTGCCGTTCAACCAGTATTACAGAAAATAACCTACTACACTGGTCAGCGATAAGAGGCCGTTTCGAAACGGAAGTGAATGGGGAAAACCTTACAAAAATCGTTCTGGTACACACTGTATCGTCGTATAGAATTTCAAAATAATCGGTTGAAACGTTTGGCCAAAACTGCGTAACAGACAGAAATAAAACAGAAAACCAAATGCTGAACGGTCGAGCAAAAACAGAGACTTATAGCTCTAGCAAATTTCATTCAAACTTTGCCAAAAATTATTTCGATTTTTTTTTTTTTTAACGTCCGACTATTGTGCACACTCGGGCTAATGCAGACGATGGGATGATTTATAGCGTATGAAAATGCCAAGCCCTGGCCGAAAATCGAACCCGGATCCTCGGGGTGAAAGCCCAGTACGCTATCAACTAGGCCACCGAGGCGGCTGGGGAACGTTTTATTGGACAAAATATTTATGGGGGGGGAACTTTTCATTGAGTGAAACGTTTATGGGCGGAATGTCTCATTGGACGAAATTATTTCGATATCTACATTTTATTTCGCATACATTTTTTTAAATATCTGCTTGAATTAAATTATATCTTTTTTGGAGGCTCAAATACACCGTAGTATCGAGAAAGTCTGTTACGGGTTTCGACTTCACCGCCATCATTACCTCAGAAGGTTTGGTATTAAGAAACATTTATAGGACAAACTATAATACTCAAATACGAACGTAACTTTAGATAGAACAGAAACACAACGGTTCTTTTATTGCGTAATGAACGACGTAAAATATTTTTCTTCTTTTCTAAAAATTGTTAAAGAAATGAAATAATATCGTATAAGGGAACGAACAAATACGATAGATGTGCTTCGACTATTATTCTCACAAACAGCTGATTTTGGACTGTAAATATTGTTCATGTTTTACGTTAAATTTGTGTTTTTTTTAATATCAATAATTTAAGGTTATGGCTGAGGTACAAATCTAAAGGTACACGCTGAGCAAGCATTAAAGGACATATCAGAGAGTAAAGTTAATTTTTCCAAAAATGTTGAACAGATTAGAAAATCTAATTAGGTAAAAACCAATAATGGCGACAAACATTTATTTATTTTATTTTTTTACTTATTTATTTATCATATGGCGGCCTTGCTGAAGTTCACAAAAAAATTCTGTTATTCAACCTGTTTTATCTCCTTTTTTTATTTTAATTACGATAATTTGTTCGAAAACACGACAAATGAAAATAAGCTAGTGTTTAGAAACACAACCTGAATACAATGGAATCAGCTGATCCTTACGGATTAATATAAGCGTCAAATCAATATAGCTAGTTCTTAAGAACATAACCTAAAACTTATTATAACCTATCAGCTGTTCAATGAAATCAGCTGATCTTTACGAATTAATATAAAACAACTGATCTTTTAATATAAATATAAAAATTAAATTTGGTCTTCGAAGTTTCCGTAGTGTAGTGGTTATCAGGCGCGCCTCACACGCCCAAGGTTTGTGACGGAAACGGTAATTTCTAATTAATTTAATACGAGACTTGCGACGCGCAAAATATTGTTATATATCTACTTAAACATGTTCCTCGCGTCACATACCACAAAATCCATCGCAACCAGCCCTAAAACATGACGCGTGTTAAAAAAAAAACCCCAAAAAAGGAAAGGAAAATAAATCCAGACAGTGAATAATTCTCGGACCGTATACAAAAATTGTACGCTGACTTGATTTTTGAATCCGAACGTAAAAAGTTTGAACGAAATCTAGCGAACTGAATTTGAAAAATTAAAACAATTTCCGGCTATTTTTTTGTGGGAAATACGGGACAACTTGAGCGCTACCTAGGAGCCGTTTATTGTTATCTGTAGACAAAATGGCGAATATGTACTAAAATTAATAACAGGAAGCACGCAAAACTGAATGTAAAACATGCCCTACGTTAACAGCAATCCTTAGATTACAGTCCTTCAATCAGCTGTACTATAAACTGTTAATAAACTACTTTCAGTTACACGATCGCTCACCAGAGCGTGGTAGTATCGCCATTAAATGCACTCCACAAAACAATCAAAGTAATAGCTGTGGTCATTATATTAACATTTTAATTGTTACTTATACCCATGTATAAGTACGCGGCTAATACTTTTCCATATTGCTATTATATACAATTTATTGAGCAATAAAAAGATAATATACAGCTTATACCGCTCTGGCAATCATTTATTTGTCTTTGATCTGTTTTAATTGATTCTTTAAGTGATTTAAAGTTGATTATTGTATGTGTCTTCCAGGCCGTTAAACTGTAATTATTTTCGTATTACAGAGGAATGACCCGTTGTGTGTTAGTGAAAAAAAACTTGAGAATTTGATGTAGGCCTACACATCCGATGTTATGCCTTAAAATTGTTTTACGTGAATATATGTGAGCAAATTCCTAACGGACTATACTAATGACAGATTTGGAAGATTTTAGCGTTGAAGCGCGGTTTGTTCACCGTTTAAAAATAACTTACTGCTTAGAAATCCTTTAAAAAATTTGTTTTAACTGTTCAATGTTTGTTCAAGTTAAGTTTATATTAAGATAACGTTTTTGAGGTTATGAAGTTTGGTGGACCCTGGAATGGTAATGGACTGAAACTATTTTGCTACTTCAGGGGTATCAGCGTTAACGGTAAGGGAAAAGCGACGGGATTAACTGCGCGTGGAAAAAACCTTGAGGTGCGCAGTTCAGAAACGCAACGGACTGACCGGTGCTTTAGCCACATCGACCGCACTCTTCTATTCCGGCTGAGGCAGATGAAGTGAAAAGCTGATAGGTTTAACGATCCCACCTTATCTGTAGGTCATACTACTCTCACTAATCTACTCGATACACGCACGAGTGCGCGCAAGCACACACACACACAAAATCACTACTCTACATAGCTTAGCTAACTCTAAAATACAAAGCGTACCGTGCTGTTAGAGTGAATGGCACCGGCCTACTGGTGTATCAAACTGAGCAATGGGATACAGGACAACCTCGCAGTGTACTTTAACCTTATCCATGCATACGGGGCTCTGATAGGTGGACTTAATTTCCCTAGCTACTCATGGTAACAACATGAGAATGAGAATTAGTGGGACCTCAGCGCACAATAAGAAACACAACCTGGGGTACAACCTCTTTGATAAAAGTCAAGATTACGGGAGAAAACCGAAAAGGAATTAGCAGAGCAAGCATCTTGAAGCACCTCAATAACAAGTTGGGAAGTCACAATTAGAAGTGGGGGACACCATGAATCTTCAAGACTCACCTTGAATCTTCTCCAAATACTAGATTTCATGAAGACATTAGGGTTGGAGAAGGCGTTGTAACTGAGCAACTCAGGGGGAACAATAAACTGCAGTGCCATAATAACCCGAGAATCCCGCAGGGGGCTGCAGACTAGCTGCACCTGTTGAGAGGATTTAGACGTCCCTCGCGGTACCGAGTGGGGTGTTTAACGTTCGACTTTAAACACCAAAAAAAAAGTTGGTTAACCAACAAAACTCGTTCTACACTTCTACAAAACGGCGGCTATTTAAAAAATCATAAATTTGCGTCTATTTTTTAAATTTGATTTGACCAGTGTAACCAGTGTTAAAAACTGCATAAATTAGAATTTTGAATTTTCAAAATTAGTTAAAATCAAACAATTTCTTGCGAAGGCGGCCAGGGTTTATTTCCTGTATTTTCAAATGCAATTGTAAAAACTAACATAAGCGTATTTTAATGATGATTACGATTGTGAAGTCAGCATTTGAAAAAAGCGTAAAAAAGTACTGCAGCGAGACAGCTGCGTGCCGCGATTATTTTTACTAATAAATAAATTGAAATAGCTAATAAATTACTTCAGTTTTTTCCTTGCGTACTAAATAAATGACAAAAAAAATCAAATAGTTTACAAAAATATAGCGACCGTCCGAAGCGGAGCTCGAATCAATTGCCTTCCTCTCCGTAACCACGCTTGGTAGGAGCGCTGTGCCGAGCAGGAATGGCCAGTTTCACACTGTAAGGATTCCTTCTTTCATCTAACCCTCCGTACACGATAGGATGTCCTCGGTGAGGGCTGATCAGGTCGTCGGTTCTCCCCTAAAAATATCAACTGCTTTGTTACACGAGATTCAGTGTAACTGTTTAAACTGCTCAATGGCAGACATTTTTTGGTAACTTAGCAAAGAAATTTCGAGTTTTCAGCAAGATTTCGCTCAATAAACAGGTTCAAAGTATAATTCCTCTCCTGTCATCGCGTTCGATTTGTGTTTAATTTAAAACGTGATGATCTTGTTAGCTCTTATTGCAAGAAATTGAATCATATGTATTATTTGTCGAATCAACATCCCTTTTTCTCAGCACATACTATTCGTACAGGCATAAATGAGGTATCTATAGAAAGAGTTTTTAACCGGCTTCTGACATTGCAAATTTTAACATAAGACACTTTTAACTGTCACAGGCAAAACGGCATCGTAGATGCGCAGTTCGCATGAGCATGCGCTGAATCATAAATAAAAAAAAAAATTATTAAAAAAATAATGTTTTTTGTTAATATTTTCCGTCAGTGTATTTCTACGCAACGCTGAAAAATCTACTAAACAAATTTACCTATTTCAATGAAATTTGCGTATAAACCTTAATTCCGCATAAGTTGCTACTTTGTTTAACTCATTTTCGGTCTAGAAAATGAAAATCACATTTTGAAAATTGTCGCCTAACATAATCTTTACAAAAATTACCCCCAAACCGAAAGAACGGGTCGGTACTTAACAACATTTCAGTTTGAGAACTATTGAAACAAAAAAATTGGCTTACTTTCTTCCAAAATAATCTCTTTTAAGTTTACAATAATAAACGCTGCAAAACTTTGAATCGAAAATGTCAGCGATTTGAACTTTAATCCCGTTGGTATTACTGAAGTTTATTAAAAATACATGAAAACTATATATACATATAGGCTATATATATATATATATATATATATATATATATATATATATATATATATATATATATATATAAGAACCGGAGGTATTAAATGCAAGCGAGACGCTAGCACTCCACACAAAAGCTACCATGGAGGGTATTTTGAAGGAAGAACGAAAAATCTTGAGGAAGATCCTTGGTCCGAGATTAACAGAAGATGGATACAGGTTGCACTCCCGGAAGACTACAGAGAAGATATCGAACCTGGCAGCAGATATCAGAAGAAGGAGGCTTCGGTTCTATGGACACATCAGTAGACTCCCAACAACGAGACTTGCCAACAGAATCCTTAAGTATATACAAGGTGTCAAATCAACAACGTCGTGGATCGCACAAGTCAGAATAGACCTACATGACGCAGAAATAGACTCAACAGAAGTTGAAGATAGGCGCGCATACAGGAGAAAGATGCTCGGTTGGAAGATCCCAGAGAATGAAATCCCAAAGAGAGCAGGGGTAAAATGGACGGAGGAGCGGAAGAGGATCCATGGGGACAGAATGAGGGAGGTGTGGAGGATTAGAAGGAGCAAGACATGAGTCGGAGTGCTTTGCGTGATTCAACAGGGTCTATGCGCAAATATATATATATATATATATATATATATATATATATATATATATATATATATATAGGTATCGTATAGAATTAAATGCAGTTTTAAATGTTTTATTAATTTAAAATAATATAAGATCAAGGATGTAATTAAAAAAATCTAAAATGTTCCGAACGAGTCAGTGTAACAGGCGCCTCAGAACGATTTGGGTAGACAACGTGCGAAGGTCGTTGGCGATAGCGAACATATCCTCCAGAGACCGATAGTAGTCTCTTTGCAACTCAACATTTCAGAGTACAAAGGCTCACTAAGTATATACAAATGCAATATATTTAAATAAATTTAAAAAACCAGCGATGAACGGTTAAGCTGTGAGACATATTACAGTTGTGGGATACGATAATATTTTTTAAAACTATAACTGAATTTGTAAAACTTACATAAGGAGGATTTACTAGCGTCAGATCACGCAGGAACCAAGGATCAATGCCCATTTTGGTCTTGTACCACTGCCTCATCGTTTTTACAGAAGCTGTGTGCGACGGGTCCTGGAATTATAGCCAATTATTAATTTTTTTAACGTCCGACTATTGATGCAGACGATGGGATGATTTATAGCGTATGAAAATGCCAAGCCCTGGCCGGGAATCGAACCCGGGTCCTCGGGGTGAAAGCCCAGTACGCTATCAACTAGGCCACCGAGGCGGCTAACAATTATTAGAAGTACAGTAATGTGTAAAAGTATTACGACAAAGTCAGCACCGTAACAAAGTTCAACAGGAACGTCTTGAGTTGCCAAGTACGACAAAGTTACTGTACTATAATTAATGATTAAATTGGACTGAGTCGCCGCGGTATCCGGAGTGGGCGAGTTTTGGCCAATCGTAACCTCAGTCGCCAGCCAGCGTTGTCGATGTTCTCCCGCACTTTGTGAATCACTACACATACATTGACCTATTAGCTGAAACGTGGCAACGTCGCACACAATCTACGCTTGCTGCTCGGTCCTAGTATATCTTTAAACAATAATTTTCCCACCAATCCATAACAATCAGATTATACGATATAAAGTCGCTTTATTCTTAAAATGTTTTGGGTTCTGAAGAATTTTAAAAATGTAAAAGAACTGATATACCCAGTCATTCAAAATTCCAAGGCAGGGAATTAATAAGACGTCTATTGAGAGAATTTAGACGTCCCTCGCGGTACGCAAGTCTAACACACACTTACACTTACAACACTACACTTACGACTTCAACAGTTAACACTCACACTTACATTTAGGGAAGCGATAATAGCCTTAATGTGCTTTTGCCTTAAAATAAAAAAATATTTCAAATTCGTTTCACAAATATTCCGTTTGTGAAATTTTAATCGTAAGGAAAAAATCATAACTCAAGTAGGTGTACAAAATTGGAAAATAAAGTGCAGTGTAATTAATGATTATTTTGTAAACGAACTAAAATTATTTCAAATTTTGATTAGTAACCTTTAAGTATGCTTGATTAAAATTCAGAAATTTTATTTCGTTTTATAGCACCTACCTTCTTTTTAAGGGGTGAATAATTATAAAAAAATTCGAGGGAAGAAAGAGAAACTTAATACTAATGAAGTTTGAAACAACTTAAAATAGTTTTTGCCGTCACACAAATGTAACACTCATACAATCAATTTTTTTTCCTTATACTTTTTTATACAACGGCAAAAAAAAATCAAAATTATTTTATAAAGATAAAATTTATTCCAGCCCCAAAACTCACCGAACGGACATTCCTTAACAGCCGCCATGTTGGAACCCCGACTGTTTCCAATTGTCTGAACACGTCCGACTTTTCCGGAAACGCTTCGGGACCGTTCTGGTAAATACTGGTCAACATGAAGTCCAACGAGTCTCTCGGTACTAGTGGAGACTTTAATATGCGTCGCCAACGAACGCTAGCTGCAAAATAAACATAATGATTTCACTAAATGCCAGTTAGACTAATAAATACGATGGTTGCAACGCGAGGAAAAGTCAACGAACGGAAAACATACCAAACTGCGTACATACTAGACTGTCCGCTACATTACCGACTGAGCTACGGCTCCTAAGGCAGAAAAAGGAAGACGTATGAACATTTAACAGAACTCGGAAATGTTTAAATCTAAATTAAAGGGAGAAAACATAATAAATGAACAGATATCATCGCAAGCAGATATTGCGTTTAAAAATCTAAAAAATTTTAAAAATTAACAGGAGGGACGACCGTTGAAGAGAAAGTTTGAAAGGAGTCAATCAGAAGCGAGCGAAAACGTATGATTTTGAAGAGCCAATCAGAAGCGAGCACGTCAGGTTTAATGTGCACGTGTTGAATAGAGGAGGGGTACGAGGTGGAGATAGAAAATTATAAATAGGACAGGCCATAATATTGGTGACCAGTATAGATAGTTTTTGAAGATGGATGTTCTCCGAAACGCGTCAACGAAAGTAGAATTGACGAAGCTAGGGAAGGCAGATCATTATACTGAACATAGTGATATTCCTTATATTTTGCATATATACTTGTACTATTCAATATTATTTAATACATTTTTCACTTAATCACTTATTTCGTTAGGTTTCTGATTTTACAAGGGAATAATGTTCTAAAATTTGAGGGATTTAATTTAAATTTTAACAGACCGCTAATATTGTTCTTCATTTTATAAAGTATACAGGTGATTTGCCACTGGATGAAGAAACCACGGTGGCTAAATTTTCGAACGATACATCTATACTAGTTGTTGGCGATCATTTTCCGAAAAACTGCAGAAAACCAACCTGAAAAAATGTGTGGATCAAAAGGTGGTTATAAAACTCAACGAGTCTAAGTCAAAAATGTGTGGACCAAAAGGTGGTTATAAAACTTAACTAGTCTAAGTCAAAAATGTGTGGACCAAAATGTGGTTATAAAACTTAACTAGGCTAAGTCAAAAATGTGTGGACCAAAAGATGGTTATAAAACTTAACGAGTCTAAGTCAAAAATGTGTGGACCAAAAGGTGGTTATAAAACTTAACGAGTCTAAGTAAAAAAGGTGTGGACCAAATGGTGGTTATAAAACTTAACGAGTCTAAGTCAAAAATGTGTGGACCAAAAGGTGGTTATAAAACTTAACTACTCTAAGTCAAAAATGTGTGGACCAAAAGGTGGTTATAAAACTTAACTAGTCTAAGTGAAAAATGTGTGGACCAAATGGTGGTTATAAAACTTAACGAGTCTAAGTCAAAACTGTGTGGACCAATAGGTGGTTATAAAACTTAACGAGTCTAAGTCAAAAATGTGTGGACCAAATGGTGGTTATAAAACTTAACGAGTCTAAGTCAAAAATGTGTGGACGAAAAGGTGGTTATAAAACTTAACGAGTCTAAGTCAAAACTGTGTGGACCAATAGGTGGTTATAAAACTTAACGAGTCTAAGTCAAAAATGTGTGGACGAAAAGGTGGTTATAAAACTTAACGAGTCTAAGTCAAAAATGTGTGGACGAAAAGGTGGTTATAAAACTTAACGAGTCTAAGTCAAAAATGTGTGGACCAAAAGGTGATTATAAAACTTAACTAGTCTAAGTCAAAAATGTGTGGACCAAAAGGTGGTTATAAAACTTAACTAGTCTAAGTCAAAAATGTGTGGACCAAATGGTGGTTATAAAACTTAACGAGTCTAAATCAACCCGTATTAATTTTACTTTTAGAAAAGAAAAAGAAACGCCAGTGCTAATAAACAGTAAAGTTATTCCGTACAGAAATATAGTGAATCTGGAAATGAATTTGGATTCAAATCTGAACTGGATTGCAAAGAAAACAAAATACTTGAGATTATGTTCTAGAATATGTATTGGCTATTTAGATATAATGCGGGATTGTGTATAAGTAATAAATTACTTGTGTACAAACAAGTTCTTAAGCCGGTGTAGAGTTATGGACTGCAAATTTGGGGATGTGCCAAGAAAGAAGTAATATAAAAATTCAGATTATTCAAAAGAAAATACTTCGGATAATAGTAAATGCGCCTTGTTACATGCGCAATGAAAATATTTACAGAGACCTTAGATAGAATACAATTGTTGATGAAAGGCAGCAGCAACGGAGCATGAAAAACGACTTCAAACCCAAACTAATACTAGTGTTCAGCAGACGCTAGCACATAGGGCTTGGTGCATATCAAGCTAAGAGGCTGTAGCTGATCACGAGCCATTCAGTGGAATGAACATCTGACAGTGATCCATTTCAAGTTATAACTACTAGATAAGTTTATAAAAATTTTAAAACACTGTGACTAATAGGATTCCACTAGTTTTACTTCCGTGTTTGGTCTTTGCATTAACCAAATTTGAACAAAATCACTCCATCGCTTGTCGCTGTGTGTATTAGCAGACAATCTTTTGCGGTCTTCTAAATGGTATTTTTACGCCTGTCACATATTTTCTATCTCCACTTGAATCTCTTTTACCGATTTTTGTGCCAGACGCCATTACAATCGATTTGTTTTGATGCACAAAGAAATTCAGAACAAACGCTGCGCATGACTAAACTAGACTTGATGCAGTGATAGCTTATCAAGCTAAGAGACTCTGAGCTACACACAATGATCCACAGTTAAGTTACAGCTACCAGATAAGTTTGTACTCAGCAATAGGCCTTAATGAAAAATAAATAAACACTAATGTTTACATTTGGCTATTGTAACTTATTTTAAGTTTGAAAAATAAGATTATTAATTATACAAAAAAAATCACTTCAACAATTTACAAAATGTTTCAAACATTTTTAAGTTACTTAAAACTTAGAAATATGCCCGTGTTCAGTACAATGATCTGCCTTCCCTAGCTTTGTCAACTCTACTTTCGTTGACGCGTTTCGGAGAACCTCCACCTTCAAAAACTATATCTATACTCTGCGAGATATCTATAGAGTATTAATATAGTTTTTGAAGATGGAGGTTCTCCGAAACGCGTCAACGAAAGTAGAATCGACGAAGCTAGTGAAGGCAGATCATTATACTGAACACAGTGATAACAATCCTAGCAGAAAAGAAGAAGAATATAAAAAAAATTAGAAATATGCTTTAATATTCGCATACTTAGAAAATGGTTTTTGTTGCGTAAAAAGAGGAATTGCGTCAAAGTTGTAAAATTATTTCTGAAAATAACGCGTTCAGCAGAACGGTAGAGTTTATTGCTTAGGCTACACGCTCCGTTAAAGGACCAGTCTGGTTACAGATATTAATTTTGTACAGTCAAAACCTGGCAAAACGTCCTGGATGTCCTGCATACTGTACGGTAGCCGGTGTTTGGTTGCTGAGGTTAGGAATATCACTGCCACTAAACTACAGATTATGACTGTATCTGATAGACCGTAAAACAAAGGAGAAGTGTTTTAGTTTTAGAAATACCGAACTGATGGTTTTGGTGGAAAGTCTACCCCTAGCTTCTGCAGTGGAAACTAGAGACAGCACGAAAAAAGCACTAAAGTACGCGGACTTTTCCCTATTCACTGTTGGACTACTTACTTGTCGCTTGCTGTGCTAGTTGAGAAGTGAGCCAGTTTGTCAGTACAGGTAGGCCCCTAGAACCGGCATGGCTGTTGTACATGTTTAATCTTGAAATTTTGTTTAAGAAACACTTGTTACTTTACGTAACAGTTTTAAAATTAAATATCCTTTAATTTTCCTTTAATATCCTTTAATTTCCTTTTAATATCCTGTAATTTTCCTTTAATAACTTTTAATTTTTCTTTAGTGTCCTTTAATTTTCCTTTAGTATCATTTAATTAAATATCCCTTAATTTTCCTTTAATATCATTTAATTAAATATCCCTCAATTTTCCTTTAATATCATTTAATTAAATATCCCTTAATTTTCCTTCAATATCATTTAAATAAATATCCTTTAAATATTCCTTTAATATCCTTTTAATTAAATATCCTTTAATAACGTTTAAACTTTTTTTTTATTTTACAAGACCTTGATAGAAAAATCCAGTTTATCGACACTTGTTCAAATGTAGTAAGTAACTAAACGCGGACGTCCCAAGTAAGTAACTTTTCTATTTACTTTTTTAGGTCCTAAAGCAATTAAAGATCTATGAAAATGGACAAATTGCACTTTTTAAATGGTTTTAATGCGTAAATGCACTCACCGAGGGTGTGGTTCAGGTAGAGCCTCGTGTTCGGGTCGACATTTTGTTTCCAGTCGTAAGTGAACCCAGGACGCCGAAGCGGTTCTGTGTACAACTCCTCGTGTTGGATCTGTGGGTAGGGTAGGGGGTTGCGTTCCATCGCCAGAACACTACAATTTTTCTGCAACAAAAAAAATCGACAAATATTTTTAAAACAACACGTCTAACTTGAAAGTTTCTAAATATTTGTACAACCTTTCTTTCTCCGCCCTTTTAATTCCTCAGAAATTTCCTGCGCAAGTTCTCAAACCCGATGCCATCTTTTAAATCCAACAAACTTAATCCCCTATAGCCATCCCATCGAAATTCCAATCAACCGAGGGGACTCGGTGGTCGATGAGGCTAAAGCACCGGTCAGTC
Source organism: Callitettix versicolor (assembly GCA_022606455.1). Classification (NCBI taxonomy): domain Eukaryota; kingdom Metazoa; phylum Arthropoda; class Insecta; order Hemiptera; family Cercopidae; genus Callitettix; species Callitettix versicolor. Next base: position 87,704,276 of record CM040185.1, read on the forward strand.
TGCTGCGTCTCTGAACTGCGCACTTTAAGGTTCTTAGTTCTAGTCGCGGTTATTCACCGTCACTTTCATCTTACCGTTAACGCTGATCCCTCATTAGTCTAACTGGCAAAGTATGTAAGTTAAAAAAATCCAAACAACCAATTATTCCATCCACGATTCCAATTTCTTTTCCACAACCTTCAACATTTCTAGTAACTCTTTCAAGGTCAACAGTGTAGATTTACCTCTTCTTTATCGTCCAACCTAACGACCACCAAACCAAGAGTACACTCACAAATTTACACAAACATTTCTACAACCTCCAACTTTCCGATCTTCTCATCTAAATTCTACCATTGGATATAAGCGGACTAGAAGTACAGCCGCCATTATAAAAAGCGTGTTCGTTATCGGAGCCTAAAATCCAAGAAGTTGGGCTATCTGCCGCTACGAATGCTGCAAACTGCAATGACAGAGGCAAGACGTTTGCGATAGTACTATTATTTATTCAACTGTAGTTGGACACTCTGCCGTAAGATGCCACCAGCAGCGAGTGCGCACATATCTCCTATAAGGGTTCTCATTCTAGTAAGTTCATATCCAATAGTTCTACTCTTCAAATTCCTCTTTCGCAACCTTTCTATCACAAGATTTAATTAATAGATTTTAATTAAATCTATTAAACTCCTCCTACCAAACTTAAAACCATCTCTTCCTAGGTCCTAGTGATGCCCTTCTTCCCACAGGATTGCTCGTAAATAAGACCTACCAGCGGTCAAACGACCAACGGCTTGTTACACGCGATTACCTAACTCGTAAACACGCATGCAATCAGAAGGCGTCAGGTTATACGCGTCAGGTTATACGCGTCAGGTTATACGCGTCAGGAACGGCCATCATGGTAAGACTCAGATCCGTGAGCTTGAAATGAGCACCGATCCTGACTTTCATATCACTTTTTGAAAAGTCGTTAATGTGTGTGTGTGTGTGTGTGTGTGTGTGTGTGTGTTTGCGACGCAATTAAGGTGAAAAAAATGTTTTACAGACGACCTGGGGTAGGGTACCGTCACTCCCCAGAGTGTAGGACTGAAGTTAAGATATATAGCTACCCACTAAAAAAAACACCAAAAGCATTTTTCTTCTGTAAACCTCCCCTCACGGAACCGCCGCCAGGCATTACTTCGTGAGGAGGTGGACTGGCTGTCCGCCTACTCGTCTACAGCGTTGGCTTACCTTTCTCAGTCCTCAGCCCTCAAACTCTTCATGACCACAATCCCCCAATTGCCTTCCAGTTGGCTTCTGAAACCATCATTGTCACAACCAGACTTTTCGGTGTAATGCTGCCTCGCAGATATGTTTGCAGCTTCATGCTGTCCTCGTCGAATCTCCGACACCGGAAAACTCCGCATCTTCATCCACTGCTGGAGGACAGAGGGGACAAGCCGAGTTTGTTTCCAGCCTGAAAGGAACAAGTAAGCTCAGAAGCAAACGTGCCCAGTGAGAATCTGTGTGAGATAGAAGGCCACCTCCCCATTCTTCCTGATGCACCAATCCATGAGTTGGTGTGTCCATCGTCCGTTTGTTGATTCGTTCCACTGTCTCTGCCATGTCTCCAGGGTCCGATTTCGCTCCTCTGTAATTACCATTGTATGACTATACCGCTGCTCAGCATTGCCTCGGTGGCCTAGTGGATAGCATACTAGGCTTTCACCCCGAGGACCCGGGTTCGATTCCCGGCGAGGGCTTGGCATTTTCATACGCTATAAATCATCCCATCGTCTGCATTAGCCCAAGTGTGCACAAGAGTCGGACGTTAAAACAAAAAAGCACTTCGCTTGCGCCAGTGCAGCCTTGTTCTTTCAGCAACCATCAGCTTCATTTGGGGTTCGCCCGCTACTACGCATGCAGCGTCATAGGAAACTGTTCGGTAACCACTCACGACAAGCAGCAACGCACGACGTGTGTGTGTGTGTGTGTGTGTGTGTGTGTGTGTGTGTGTGTGTGTGTGTGTGTGTGTGTGTGTGTGTGTGTGTGTGTGTTAAAAAATCACATTCGTAATTTTGTTCCATTTGATTAAAATTTGACACAAAAATCGATTTTCATAAGAGGCGACAAGTTCGTTACATAACAAAATCCGTTTGACAGTGTTGTAATAGCGAACGTTTTAATTCATTAAAAATCAATAACGTTTTTGTTTGTTTTTAATCTGATTTCACCGTCTTAAATACGGTTGAAACCACGTAAATGTGTATTTTGACTTTGGATTGAAAAAACAATTTAATTGTGAAGTTGACGGCGGTCAGGGTTGAACATTTAATACGCCAAATGTCAGTAGACTGTAACGCTGTGTTACGATCAGAACTTCGAAGAAAAATTATTTTTTTCAAACCCGCTTCAATCACTTAAGCGAGACAGTTGCGTGCCGCGTTTGTATTGTATTTGACGTACATTGTATAAATTAACTAAAAGGAAATGAATACTTATTCATAAATTTAAAAGTTAAACCCGTTACCTTTTACTGAGATTTTGTCGTAGAATTGTTTCTATAGAAACGAAAATATATTTAAAAGAAATCACTGCAGGCGACAATTATAATGTAAAACAATGAAATTTATGAAATGTGCACGTATTTAAGCAACTAAAACCTCAATATTTTTAAATAACTAGTTCTAAAATCCATGAAGACTTCACAACTTACTTTTTATTCAAACACAATAATTAGTGACTTTCCATTAGACAAATTCAGAACAAGACACAGGATCTTCAAATGAGCACCGATTCTGACCTCTAGATAATTTTTTGAAGGGTTATATATACGCATGTTAGCACGATCACGTTTGCAATTTTGGTCTAATTTGATTTCAAACTTGGCACAATAATCAAATACGGAAAAAGCTTGGAAAAGTTCGTTAAACAGCAAAATTCGTAACAGTTTCAAAATGGAGGTCATTCCAAGTTTTTAAAAAAATTTACATTTTTTTGTCTTAGATTATTTTACATCCGATCTCAACTTGTCATATCAATAAATTTCATTTGACGCTGTTCAGGGTTTATTTTTGTACTTCAATATAATTTAAAAGTTTAATTTATGGAGATTTTAATGCTGGTTATGACGAATAGGACAAAGACAAATATATTTTTTTGAGTGCCTATCTTTGTTTTTCCTACCTTCAAACGCTTTATATTTGTTGACGCGTTTCGGAATACTTCCATTTTCAAAATGTATTTGATAATGGAAGTAATCCGAAACGCGTTAACAAATATATGGTGTTTGAAGATATGAAAGGCAGGGACATTTACTCTAAAAAAATTAGAACGTTCCTAACGGAAAAAATGATTACATTAAGAATTTAAATTTTATTATCAGCGAGACAGCTGGTAGGACAAAGACAAATATATTTTTTTGAGTGCCTATCTTTGTTTTTCCTAGCTTCAAACGCTTTATATTTGTTGAAGCGTTTCGGAATACGTACATTTTCAAAACGTATTTGATAATGGAAGTATTCCGAAACGCGTCAACAAATATAAAGTGTTTGAAGATATGAAAGGCAGGGACATTTACTCTAAAAAATTAGAACATACCTAACGGAAAAAAAATGATTACAATAAGAATTTAAAGAAAAATACTTTTGGAAATTCGCTTCTATTACGTCAGCGAGACAGCTGCGTGCCGCGGTTATTACTATTCACTTCGGAGGAGCGGTGCAGAAAAAAAGGAACGAAAAATCACTCACGCTACAATCAACTATTAGCCACTGACTGTAACATAAACATTAAGTTGTGCCGTATTTTATTACGCTGCGCGACAACAATGAACCGAGCGACAAACGCCGCTTACAAGCAGTGCCAGAGTCCACAGCACGTCCCACCGCGGACACTAAGACACAGGCTAATCGATAAGCTTACACTATATACACTGGCTGTAAGGCTGTTAAAAGCAGTACGTTGTAGGCAGGTACGTGACTGCCATTAGCTTCTTGTTCTTTGCTGAGTTGTTGCACTGTGTTGTATTTACTGGAAAAATGAACTAATGGAGCGGCCATCATGGTAACACCCAGATCCGGAACCCTGAAGTGAGCACCGATCCTGACCTCTGCATCACTTTTTGATGGGTTGTTTAAAAAAATGTGTGTGTTTAAGCGAGCTCACGTTTGCAATTTTGGTCCGATTAGAATCAAACTTGGCGCAAAAATCGATTATTACAGTAGCTTAAACAATTTCGCTGACCAGTAAAATCGATTCAACGGTTTTTAAATGGCGGCACTTCAAATCTTAAAAAATCCTAACTTTCTTGTCTTATGTTTTTTTTTTGAAAATACAAAAAAAAACTTTCTTGTCTTGTTTTTTTTTTTTGAAAATATGATAGCGTGCTAGGCTTTCACCCCGAGGACCCGGATTCGATTCCCGGCGAGGGCCTGGCATTTTCATACGCTAAATCATCCCATCGTCTGCATTAGCCCAAGTGTACACAATAGTCGGACGTTAAACACCAAAAAAAAAAAAAAAAAAAAAAAATTGAAATACAATTTCACCATTGTAATAAACGTTAAAAACTGAATAAATTAGCATATTTTACGTAATTTCCAAAATCCTTTGAAAAGTTTGGTCCGACTTGATTCAAACTCCTTGAGTAGCCTCGGTGGCCTAGTTGATAGCATACTGGGCTTTCACCCCGAGAACCCGAGTTCGATTCTTGGCATTTTCATACGCTAAAAATCATCCCATCGTCTGCATTAGCCCAAGTGTGCACAATAGTCGGACATTAAAAAAAAAATAATTCAAACTTAACAAATATATAGATTTTGGTAGCATATATCGACTTGGGAAAGGACAGTTAAGCAGCAAAATTCGTTCAACAGTTTCAAAATGGCGGCCATTTAAATTTTTTTAAATTGTTAACTTTATTCTTACAAGTTTTTTTGGAAATGTTATTTCACCATCGTAATCATCGTTAAAAACTGTAACAAGTAGGATTTTTGATTCTTTTAAATCTGTTGAAATAAAGAAATTCGATTTGGCCGTGTTCGTTTTCGTGTTTTTCATTGTATTTTAAAAGTTTAGAAGTAATATATACAGATTTTAATGATTATTATGATAGCGAAATAGTAGTTTAAAGAAGAGGTAACAAAGTACTTTTGGAACTTTGCCTCTATCACGTCAGCGAGACAAATACGTGCCGTGTTTATTTTAGGAAGACCTGGTGTACAAAAAGCGAAACTAGTGTTCCATAATTTATGCTTTTATGAACCTTTTCGTATTATCGTAGTGCGCATGTACAGTTACTAACACCCTATAACGGCTGCGGAAAAAAAGCGATTTTGAAACACGTTTTAACTCTGCTCAAACATCACGACCTCCTTAATTGCACGTTCTTATTTCCCTTTACGTACGAGAAAGCAAACATGCAATTTAATCAAACCCAACTTCACAACTCCATTCTTAACCACAGCGTTCGTGTTACCATTAACACTATACGCACACCTGCACACTAAACACTATCATAACTTAATTGTCTCGAGTTATAATTTACAAACAAACAAATAACGAACAGCTCGGCGTAAAGATGCGATCTATAATACCAGTACCGGCCGATAGACCGCGTACCGTACGCTGTTATTTGAACACGGCGCTCGGAAAAAATTGGAAACTTCGCGGAACGCGGCGTCAGTCAGTTTTCCAAAGTGTGTATTACACAGTGGCCCTTTGGCAACGCAATTATTGTAATAGCAGACGGACAGAACGTTGAGCTTTTTGCTATTGTAACGATTATAATTCCTGGATTATGTCGGGAGCATGCGCAAACAGATGTTTCTTGGACGCATTATGTGTTCTCAGCGGTCACTTGATGGTTGAAATCTTGTTTGTCATATGGTGTATGATGAAAACAGCTGTCGCGAGTGTACAGGCTATGTGATTGAACGTGTTGACATGTTTTTTTGCATGTCGGGACAGTAAACGATTTTAAATACTACCTATAAACGGTCTTCCGTTGACGTTGGAAGGCTCTTCGGTGAAGAGCTATAATGGTTCTTCTTCACTGCCGCGGCTGGACCGGTTCCTACAATAGTTTAAACTTCGATACGTCTCTGAAGGCAAACATTGCTAACCATCGAGTCAAACTAAATGGTGTGAACATTTTTAAACATTCGAAAACAATTAAATTCGATCTAATTTCTTAAAAATGTATTCATGTAAGTAGAACACTTTAAACATTCGAAAACAATGAAATTCGATCTAATTTCTTAAAAATGTATTCATGTAAGTAGAACACTTTAAACATTCGAAAACAATGAAATTCGATCTAATTTCTTAAAAATGTATTCATGTAAGTAGAACACTTTAAACATTCGAAAACAATGAAATTCGATCTAATTTCTTAAAAATGTATTCATGTAAGTAGAACACTTTAAACTTTTGAAAACAATGACATTCGATCTAATTTCTTAAAAATGTATTCATGTAAGTAGAACACTTTAAACATTCGAAAACAATGAAATTCGATCTAATTTCTTAAAAATGTATTCATGTAAGTAGAACACTTTAAACATTCGAAAACAATGAAATTCGATCTAATTTCTTAAAAATGTATTCATGTAAGTAGAACACTTTAAACATTCGAAAACAATTAAATTCGATCTAATTTCTTAAAAATGTATTCATGTAAGTAGATCACTTTAAACATTCGAAAACAATGAAATTCGATCTAATTTCTTAAAAATGTATTCATGTAAGTAGAACACTTTAAACATTCGAAAACAATGAAATTCGATGTAATTTCTTAAAAATGTATTCATGTAAGTAGAACACTTTAAACATTCGAAAACAATGAAATTCGATCTAATTTCTTAAAAATGTATTCATGTAAGTAGAACACTTTAAACATTCGAAAACAATGAAATTCGATGTAATTTCTTAAAAATGTATTCATGTAAGTAGAACACTTTAAACATTCGAAAACAATGAAATTCGATCTAATTTCTTAAAAATGTATTCATGTAAGTAGAACACTTTAAACATTCGAAAACAATGAAATTCGATCTAATTTCTTAAAAATGTATTCATGTAAGTAGAACACTTTAAACATTCGAAAACAATTAAATTCGATCTAATTTCTTTAAAATGTATTCATGTAAGTAGAACACTTTAAACATTCGAAAACAATGAAATTCGATCTAATTTATTAAAAATGTATTCATGTAAGTAGAACACTTTAAACATTCGAAAACAATTAAATTCGATCTAATTTCTTAAAAATGTATTCATGTAAGTAGAACACTTTAAACATTCGAAAACAATTAAATTCGATCTAATTTCTTAAAAATGTATTCATGTAAGTAGAACATTTTAAACATTCGAAAACAATTAAATTCGATCTAATTTCTTAAAAATGTATTCATGTAAGTAGAACACTTTAAACATTCGAAAACAATTAAATTCGATCTAATTTCTTAAAAATGTATTCATGTAAGTAGAACATTTTAAACATTCGAAAACAATTAAATTCGATCTAATTTCTTAAAAATGTATTCGTGTAAGTAGATCACTTTAAACATTCGAAAACAATTAAATTCGATCTAATTTCTTAAAAATGTATTCATGTAAGTAGATCACTTTAAACATTCGAAAACAATGAAATTCGATCTAATTTCTTAAAAATGTATTCATGTAAGTAAAACACTTTAAACATTCGAAAACAATGAAATTCGATCTAATTTCTTAAAAATGTATTCGTGTAAGTAGAACACTTTAAACATTCGAAAACAATGAAATTCGATCTAATTTCTTAAAAATGTATTCATGTAAGTAGAACACTTTAAACATTCGAAAACAATGAAATTCGATCTAATTTCTTAAAAATGTATTCATGTGTGTAGAATCTCAAATGAGCCTGACTAGCTCGAAAGACCGTTTTTTTTGGAATCTCTATAAAGATAATCTTCAGGTTGAATGTTAAAAAAAATTTATAAGTTCCAGCAAGTTAAATAGTCACGGCACTATCCGCAAGTCTTGGTTATCTATCATCATCAGCATTAAAATCTCCCAATTTAAGTTTATTTCGAAAATTTAAAAATGTGTAGATTTTAACGCGATGGTCAAATCGGATTGATAAAAAGTGTAACAAAACTGACTTTAAAAAATAATAATAATAACGTCGCTTTCTAAGCGATTAAATGAATTTAGCTGAAAAACCAATTTGTCTAAGGTATTACTACAACAGATATTTCCTATAGTTTGAATCAAATCGGCACAAATTAGTTCATTAAACGTTCAGATCCGCTTAGTAACATGACGCAAGTTTCACTCATATAATTCCCATAAAATTTTAAATAGAGTAAACCAGCGATTATTCGAGATAATTGGGACCAAGACTACCTCGGATAATACTCAGTTTGTTTCTTAATGACGAAAAAGAGAATAGAAAATTTAATGTTAAAAAACAAGTTATACACCAACAACTAAACGTAATTCAGTAAGCAACTTCATCAAAGTTAAAATCTGTACAGTATTTTTACCCTAAAACAAAATTTTTTTCTGAAAAAGTCTCCTGGTTTTCTGGGCTAAACTTCTTGTCTCTCTTGGACGCGACGATATTGCGCCAACGCTGCAGAAACAAAAGATCGTGCGGTGAGGATCCTCTTGCTGTTCAATTTAAGTTCCTTTAAGCCATCAGAGTGAGATATTTTCTGAATTATCTCGTCAGCATCGTCCTCTTCGCCACTGCGTCGTCATAGCTCTATTTGTACATCTAGATTACACCAATCACGAATGTTTGCATTGTCAATTGAAAGTTCAACAGCTAGTTCGACTAGTTCACTGACGGAGTTTTCGCTGTTCTGTTCTGACACATTTTCCCATTTTTTCGATGCCAAACAGTTTCCTCCGCGCATTTTGTGTAGTCGAACATATTACCCTAAGTTGGCAAATGTGCCGAACAAGGAAAAGAAATCTCCGTTATATTCCTAGAATCGGTATTGGCCGAAGCGTGGGAGAGTGCAATAATAATATTTCACATTAAATCCTTGCATTAAGGTTGGTGAAAATTACCGCCCATTTCTTCACCGCTAATCATAATTCAACCAAAGAAACAGAATCACACGTTTGTATCCGTTCTAGAGGTGGGCGTTTCCGCTATTTTTACAAAACGTCAACAAACCGTTTGTTGAGAAAAAGAGCAGCTTTTTAAAACAGTTGAAGAAAGCAGGTTTAGAAAACTGAAACTCAAAGTTGTATTAACAGCGAAAACATAAAGCGCATACGTTCAGTTTTCTAAGACTACTTTTTAATTCCCACTACCACCACGTCCTTAAACTGTTTTTGGGTATAAAGCATTTAGAAAAAAATAATCCTTATAAGTGTAGTAATAATTAAATTACATTCTCAAAACGTAATAATTATGTAAGCCATTTTATGTACAAAATGCAATGAATTTCTAATAGAAGCATTCTTTTTTTTACTTAAAAATTAAATAGTCCTTTGCATATTTACCGAAATGCAAACGATTTAGAATATTTTTAGTTGATTAAAAAATATTGATGATTGATAATAAATATAAAAAATATGTTTAAATAAAATTAGGCTCTGTATCTACAAAATGTGAGAGGTTGTTACTACAACTCGCAACAAAATAGAGATAAACGTTGACCGACCAGTTCTTACGTCACTACAAGCAACAAGCAACTTTGGAATAAAGAGAAAAAGCATAAAAGCAGGTTGAAGAAAAGCAATTAGCAGGAAAACAGTTTTAGCGCTTGCGGCAACGTTCGAATAGAACATTGTTCGTCCGTTCCTTGTTCAAAAAATCATAAACCAGTCCAAATCAAACTGCTTGTTTCCGTTTGAAAAAGCAGTTTGTTTGTTGTATATAGAAAAGCAGTTTTTTTTAACAGTTTGGTGTTTTCTGCCCCACCACTAATCCGTTCCTAATGCTGATGTAGACCTAATGTACTTTTGTTATTTGTTTAATGACTGTTTCGGTTCACAAACAGTCTCGGATAATCGCGACTGTACTGTATTAATTTATATAGACTTAACACGTACAATAAAATATTTATTTTTTGAAATTTGAAATTAACGCCATTTTGAAACTGTTTTTCTAGATACTGTTTTCTAACCAATTAGTAAAATGAATTTTTCCGCTACGTTTGCACAAAAAATCGCGCTAAAATTTCGAACTCGGCAGCAGACACGATAGATTTACACATTATTTCATTGCTTATCGAGCCGCCTTGGTGGCTAGTTGATAGCGAACTGGGCTTTCACCCCGAGGACCCGGGTTCGATTCCCGGCCAGGGCTCGGCATTTTAATACGCTATAAATCGTCTGCATTAGCCCAAGTGTGCACAATAGTCGGACGTTAAAAAAAAAAAAAATCATTGCTTATCATCCGAAAAAATTAAAGCTTACGCAATAAACTGCAGTCGAACCTACGACCTAACGTTTTGCACGTTCTAACGCAGCGAACTTACCGCTTACCACTTCAGACACACCGACCCTTATAATATAAAAACTTTAACCCCTGAAAAATTAACCTAGTAATTGCGATCGGCGTTCGTTTCAAGGTCACTCTAGATATTACCGCCAGTAAAGTATACCAACTTTACCATATTGTATAATCTATATAATGTAACACACAAACTCTCGCCAAACAACTCTCGCCAAACAACTCTCGCCAAACAATTTCTACGACGAATACCTCGATATTTGGGCCCCACCGCTTCCACTCTCTCCGTGGGAACTAACTCTAATCGCACTAAACAAACCATCAACGTCCGTCCCATGCTATATACGTCGATCCTGTTATCCTCTGACGACAATTATGCCGGATGGACTCGGATCTTGCGTTCCCACAGACAGAAGACGGCTGTCAGGATGCAGTTCACGTCGGAATGCCACAAGCACCCGTGTACGTTGTTCTCTATATTAGCTAATACGTCGTCGATTCCAGTCATACATTATTTATCGATTCTGTTTCGTGCGATTGCTTCGCGTTTCGACGTATATTTGACGTCATCCGTTTGCGATTCCGTTGTTTTTTAAACTCGATTAGTCGATTAGTTTTGTGAACTGTATATTCTCGGTTGGGATTGATAGTCTTGGTGTTATTGTGATCGTATAAAGTTCGGTAGCTGAATTGGTCAGTTATAAGCCTGGCTATGTGAAGTGTATATTTCCTTACAATGAGAAAATCAAAAAAAAATTAAGTAATTTCAGGGTAGTAAATTGCTCTTAAGTGTTATTGTGTTTTTTGTGCTGAACATGGAAAACCTGAGAAACAACTAGGAATAAACATAGGGTCGAACTTTGTTAAAAATATAACACACACGTTTCTTACTGGCAAAAAGTATTTCGAGTTTTCAGACTTGTTCAAAAACATTTCCTAAAGTAGGCCTATTATTTCATACACCTTTGAAACATCCACGCCAGATTAAATAAACAAATAGTTTTTAAATTTTTTTTCAGACTAATATATATTAAAATACAAAATTCATAATTCAAAAATTCAAAATTCATGTGTATATATATATATATATATATATATATATATATATATATATATATATATATATATATATAATTCATTCCCAAAATATGTTCGTGTTTTGAACTTTGCTTGAAATAATGACTCTCTGCGGTTAATATTTCACTGCGACCACAAGATCTATTGTGCATCCTTTCTACATTCCTCGAATGCTCATTTACAGCGCCTTCTTCAGTACCAATCTCTTTATAAAGTCTAGGATTTGTAAAGGATTCAAGTGGAAAGCTCCTCCACTTCTATTTGGTGACTTTCAATTTTGAGGTCTTTGCGAACGCTTGCTCTGCTAATTGCCTTTCAAATTCTCCTTCTTACTCTTGACCATTATCACTGATGTTGCGGACCATTTGGTAAACGTTCTGTTGTTCGACGTGTTCCCGCTCATTCTGCATGGTAACATGAGTAGCTAGGGACGTTATGTCCGCCCACACAGTCCATATGCACGGGTAAGGTTACGGTACCTTGACGTTCTGTCCCGGGATAACTCTTCACTGGGTTCCGGGGCATAGGGGAGTTGAGGGTAATGAGGAGGCAGACCGACTGGCTGGACTTGGATCTGCATCTGAGTTCATCGGACCTGAGCTGGCTTTAGGGATTTCTCTATCGTTGGCCAGGTCCGCTATTAATGGGTGGATTACATGTCAACACCAGGTAAGATGGGACAACATTCATGGGCATTCCCACAGTAAACGTCTCTTAAGCAAAGTTCCTTCTGGAGAAATCAAAGAGGCAGCAGATGTCCTGGGCAGAGCACAACTCAGGAGGATCATGGGGCTCATAACAGGGCACTGTGGTCTGAGGGTGTACATGAACAGGATAGGTGTATACCACGGAGAAACCATGTGTAGATTGTGCAGGAAGGAGGAGGAAACTGCAGGTCACATAATTTATGATTGCGAGACTCTTGCTAGTAGGAGGCTAAGGGTTTTTGGTTTCCAACACTCTAGAGATCTTCAGCAGAGTGAGCTAGTCAGTAGATTGTTGAAACTTATTAGGGGCACCAATCTGCTGAACTAGGTATTTTAAGAGGTAAGTTGCACAATGGGTCAGTCGATCGCAGTGCCTGGGGTTGAACTATCTCTTCCTCTAGTAAATAATCTTAAATCTTAATCTTAAGGCTACGGTAGACTGGGAAGTTGCCAGGTTTGATACAACATGCGCTCATCAGTACACTTTAGAGTTAGCTAGGTTGTGTAGAGTAGTGAATGTGTGTATGTGTATCTTGAGTAGATGTATGAGAGTAGTATGAGCTGGAGGCACGGTGGCCCATTAGCTGCTCATTTCACACATTTTGTCGGCTTGAATCTTGTTTAATTTTACCTGAATTTATTTAAAAGCGAAAACGGAAGCTATTACTTGTGTAAGCGAAGTATTAATAGTGAGATATACTTCAGCCTTTTTCTCTGATTTTCACTGTTAAAATAAAGTAACGAGAGGAGACAGATGTCCATACTTTACGTCAGTTAAACTAATGAGGACGAGGGATCAGCGTTCAATAAGAGTAAAGGATCTACAGTAACTGCGTATTGAATTAACTACCTTGAGTTGCGCAGTTCGCGAACGCAACAGACTGACAGGTGCCTTAGCCCCATCGGTCACCGAGTCATTATCATGTCCTGCAGGTGACATCCATTTATGAGAAGCTTACGTGTGATTTAACTGTACTACAAGCCAGCAACATGAAAAACGCAAGTATAAAGATAAGCGATATTTCACTGTGATTTTTAACAAGTACTTTTAAATCACAGTTACTAGCAAATAAAATAACAGGTAGATTGCGACGACTCCGTAACGCCTAGTAAAAAAAAAAACGGCACTGTAACTGTTCGCTTGTGCTGCGATCTTGCGGGGATATGAAACACTGCATTTCACAACAGCGATAGTCTATCGTTCTCCATTAAAATAACGAAAAATCCGAACAATATTATCGTTAATAATACTTGGTAGACAGTCAGCCTACAACGCAGTGCGGTTACATTAAGACAGTTGAGTACACAAATACGAAATACTTCGTTACGTTCCGCATTGTGTACGATATATCAATTACGTTCCTGCAAAAAGTCGCAGGTGATTTTTTCTTGTCACGGTTATTTAAAAATCACCGATATTCGGAAATAACAATGACGGATGCCAATCTTCGAAACAGAAACGGCGAGAGCAACGAAGTTTTCTATTGCAGAAGCCAACAGAACGAGTTGACCTCAACGATTTCGCAGCGTCGCCTTCACGCGCTCTGCAGCTCCAAAGCCACTGGTTTTCTATAAATACCCGGTTGCACGGGGATTAAGTATATCAATTATTATTATCTTGACAATTAAAAAAAAACATCAAACCACTAGCATTAATTAAATTAACGAACAGCCACCAATCGTACGCAAGGCTGTGGCGTGCCGCAATGTTATTTTCTGAGCTGACGCTGTTTTTCTATTCGGACAGATGCTTATTTCTAATGGAATAAAACGTCAACATTGTTGTTTTTTTTACGAGAAACGACCGGTTCTAGCTGTCTGGTTTCCATCATCTGGTCCGACGAGAAGATGTCCCGAGAGCGTCAGGTGAATTATTCAACAACGATCCTACACGGCTAATAATCGATATTAGCCGAGTGTCCGAAACTGGATTGTCGAATCCAAAAACACCTCAGTGTCTGAGTTATACAAAAAAATTTTAACGAATTTCTATCGCAAAATAAGCTTTTGGGGTGCCATCATAGTAAGGCCCGGACCTAAGATCTTGAACTGCGCGCCGATCCTGAATTTAAATTACATTTTAACTTTCAGTAAATAATTTACAAACTAGGCTTTACTAGGGGTAATAAGTCCGCTTGTGTTAGCACTAAATTTTTCGTTATTTTGGTTCAAAACTATAATCGACATGCCAAAACTTTGAAAATCTTTACGTTTTTACCTTAAAAATATGATCTAACCATCGTTAAAATCTCCGTAAATTAGCTTTTTAAATATTTCGTTTAATTGAAGTGCTTTGGATGCGTACGTTGTGCAGGTAAAGCCTGCTTAAAAACAACAAATATTTTTAAAATTTATTGTGATATTTTTGGAAATTCGCTTCCATCAGTGAACTATTTCGATTCCGTCAGGTGCCGCCAACGATTATTTTGGAAAAAAATAACCTACTTACTTTTAAATTCTTACGGTTGGTAAGTAAAAAGACTTTTTAAAACGCTCATAACGTTGTACAGGATAATATATTGTAAAAATTTCCCCATTAACGGTCAACAAGTCGAAAAGCAGTGATATTTATTACGGGAACGTTAGCACTGTAAAACAGCTGATTTCCTATCGGAAGATAACCTGAACGCTTATCGCTGAGAAAGTGCAGATCCAGAAGCTCACACGACAAGGAACACGGTACCGATCTAATCGCCAACACCAATTGCCCGGTGTGTAACAATAAATACGGAAGATCGGCCAAGATTGATCGGGCAACGGTAATTGATTGTCCGGCCGCGTTCCCCGTCGACCGGCATTCCGCCAATATGACGTGTATCGCTGAAACAAAACGCCGTGATAGCGACATTAATTAACGCGTATAAATAAGGGAGGCCGTGGGAAGCGTTCCTTTCGATTCGATCTGAGCCGGTAAATAATCGAATTGTAAGAGTTCGATATCGTTTTTATCGAGATTAGATTTATCTGCGAACATTGTTTATTGAAGAGAAGTATTAATGTTAGCTTTGGCGAGAGGAGTGAATAGAAAAAAGTCTGTTGAACGGAAGAATGTAACGGAAATGTGAAACGAATTTACATCTCTAAATTTCTGTCTTTTTCTTCCTACTTTTCCGATAACAGTACACGCGTGTTATATGAAAACGTTGTTGGTTACGGTATTTTTCCTCAGTTGAAGAACACGTGCACGTTGTAACCGTTTATAACACATTCGAAATCAATTTTTAATATTGCTAGTTTTCAACAACATAACCTAAAACGTATCAGCTGTTCAATGGAACCACTGTAACTACAGTAAATAATATCTGAGGTAGGTTTACGTATTTATTAATTTAAACAAGATATTTAACTTCTGTAGTAACTCCCGAAGTTCTACAAGTGTACTTTTTTATGTTGAAAACGCTATTATGCTGTGTAGTTCAACAACAATTAATTTTATTGTTGTCAATAATTAATATTATCTAGTTGATTACAGGAAGATGTTTAGGTATTTATTTAACCCATTTTTTAACTCTTTGTTGATAAAAAGTTCTATAATGTCATCTGAAATGTCATAAATCATCCTAATGATTGAAATTGTAGACTATTAATATTTTCCATCTTTCTTATTTAACTAGAAGGACACGAATTATTCAATATTCTTCTCTGTGACACCAAAAACTGACATAAAGTATAGACGTTATATAAAAAAAAAAAAAATAGAACACTTGATTTCGAAAGCACTTTGTGCGATGTGAGCCACAACGGTTACGTATCCAAAAAAAGCTTCTGGAACGTTCGATAGCAGCGCATGATTGTCACGGTAGCGTGTCCGCACAGTGTGAACGGTCTCGTTTAACAACGTAGTAAGCGATTTTTCAAAATTACCTCACGTGCGTTGATGGACGATCAGCTCATGCATTGCGGAATAGCCTGTATTGCTAAGTAACGAGCAGACGGACAGGACTCTCGGTCGCCTCGCCTCGCCTTCGCCTTCGCCCTTTGCTTGGATGTCCCATTCAAAACGTTCCTTTACGACGTCCATTCAGCACAACTGGTAACAGATCATTGTTCTGCTAAGTGAGATCACAGCGTGATATGACCTCTAAGTGACACTGACGACAGTTATTGGCTGTAAGCGATGACGCACAACGGTAAGGTTCACGGAGAAAAAGTCCTGTTCTTGAAGAACTTAACGAGAGTCCTTATAGCCGATTGTGAATGTGCTGAGATTAACGTAGAATCAGTACTGACTGCAAACAGTTTAAATTAAACTGCAAATTAACAGTGCCTGTTTTAGCAGACAGTTTATATTAAACTGCAAATTAACTGTTTTAGCAAACAGTTTACATTAAACTGCAAATTAACAGTGGCTGTTTTAACAAACAGTTACTGCGAATTAATAGTGGATGTTTTAGCAAACAGTTTAAATTAAACTGCAAATTAACAGTGGCTGTTTTAGCAGACAGTTTATATTAAACTGCAAATTAACTGTTTTAGCAAACAGTTTACATTAAACTGCAAATTAACAGTGGCTGTTTTAACAAACAGTTACTGCGAATTAATAGTGGATGTTTTAGCAAACAGTTTAAATTAAACTGCAAATTAACAGTGGCTGTTTTAACAAACAGTTACTGCGAATTAATAGTGGATGTTTTAGCAAACAGTTTAAATTAAACTGCAAATTAACAGTGCCTGTTTTAGCAGACAGTTTATATTAAACTGCAAATTAACTGTTTTAGCAAACAGTTTACATTAAACTGCAAATTAACAGTGGCTGTTTTAACAAACAGTTACTGCGAATTAATAGTGGATGTTTTAGCAAACAGTTTAAATTAAACTGCAAATTAACAGTGCCTGTTTTAGCAGACAGTTTATATTAAACTGCAAATTAACTGTTTTAGCAAACAGTTTACATTAAACTGCAAATTAACAGTGGCTGTTTTAACAAACAGTTACTGCGAATTAATAGTGGATGTTTTAGCAAACAGTTTAAATTAAACTGCAAATTAACAGTGGCTGTTTTAACAAACAGTTACTGCGAATTAATAGTGGATGTTTTAGCAAACAGTTTAAATTAAACTGCAAATTAACAGTGCCTGTTTTAGCAGACAGTTTATATTAAACTGCAAATTAACTGTTTTAGCAAACAGTTTACATTAAACTGCAAATTAACAGTGGCTGTTTTAACAAACAGTTACTGCGAATTAATAGTGGATGTTTTAGCAAACAGTTTAAATTAAACTGCAAATTAACAGTGCCTGTTTTAGCAGACAGTTTATATTAAACTGCAAATTAACTGTTTTAGCAAACAGTTTACATTAAACTGCAAATTAACAGTGGCTGTTTTAACAAACAGTTACTGCGAATTAATAGTGGATGTTTTAGCAAACAGTTTAAATTAAACTGCAAATTAACAGTGGCTGTTTTAACAAACAGTTACTGCGAATTAATAGTGGATGTTTTAGCAAACAGTTTAAATTAAACTGCAAATTAACAGTGCCTGTTTTAGCAGACAGTTTATATTAAACTGCAAATTAACTGTTTTAGCAAACAGTTTACATTAAACTGCAAATTAACAGTGGCTGTTTTAACAAACAGTTACTGCGAATTAATAGTGGATGTTTTAGCAAACAGTTTAAATTAAACTGCAAATTAACAGTGGCTGTTTTAACAAACAGTTACTGCGAATTAATAGTGGATGTTTTAGCAAACAGTTTAAATTAAACTGCAAATTAACAGTGGCTGTTTTAGCAGACAGTTTACATTAAACTGCAAATTAACTGTTATAACAAACAGTTGCTGCAAATTAACAGTGGCTGTTTTAGCAAACAGTTTACATTAAACTGTAAATTAAAGTTTCATTGAAAACGACTCTGATGACGGTCATATTTTCAATGTGATTTACAACACTATTTAATAAAGGTTTTAATTCTGAATAAAATTGTGAAGACATATTTTGAAAAACGTTTGACATGACAAAATCATTGTTTACATGAACTAAACTGTTGTAGTCTCCGGGAGAAATAGAATCTCCGGGCGTTTCTCCAGGTCGACAGCGGCCTGGCGAGGCACTCTTCCAGTTCGGAATTGTAAGACGTTCAAGTCTTTTTTATAGTTCTTCCTATTCCTATCCGAGCACGTTGTGGTGTAGAATTATTCCGGGTGTTGGTAGCATTTTTTTTTTTTTTTTTTTTTTTTTTTTTTTTTTTTTTGGTAGCACTGTCGAGTAATTGTTGTGCAGAGGACGGTCCTCATCAAAGTTTTACCGAACAACGATTTTGACCGGCTTTCATATTCGAAATTATGGCGGGAACCATAGTTTCTCAGAATTCCATTGTTAAATCTAAAAGAAAGAACGCACCAATCAGAACGAAGCTATTGTGTACATTAGATGCGACGTGGTGCGCCGGCAGTAATGTTTGGACAGAAATATGATAATCTAGCGTATATTAGACCCGAGAAAGCGAGCACTGCGAACCAATCAGAAGCGAGTATTGGTTGACTGCATAGTTGTGAACCTGGTTTGCAGGCGTAGGTTGTTTAAAAGCCGGAAGAGAACTTCGAAAAAATAACATGGTTGTTTTTCGATGCTAATAAGCGGATTTAGGTTGTGTAACTCAATTCATATGTTTAGGCGATGACAAAACAACTTCGAGCACTGTTATTATAGCTGTCCCAACCAGGGTTGACACCCAAAGCGGACAGGGTTAGCCTGGTATTAAATTGCACAATTCCATCCAACATTCCCGCCAATTTATACGCGTACACGTGAACCCACGTGGTTGCATAACGTCGCTTTCCAATTTGAAAGTGACTTATTCGGTTTTCGTTTGGAAAGACACATCTACCTTTGGACGTATCAGCTGATCAGATAACGAGACCACGCCCACAATCAGCTGATAGACACACAATAAACGTATGCAAATTAGTTGTCGCACCGTTTAATTCACAATATTGACAAGCGGAAACCGTAAACTCAGATTAGGCGGCCATTGTTGGTCAATGTACGACTCAGTTTGTTTGCTTAGCTCGATTTATCGCGCTTTGAATGACTGTAAGCGTGTTACCTGCGTTGAGATTTACGGAGTTGAAGGTGTTATTGAAACGTCTACAGTGTCCGAACCAAACTGTATCAGGAGGAATTAAGTAAAGTTATAGGCTAGAGTAGGAGTCGTCCAAAATGCTAAATCTTTTAAGCCTATTTTGGCAATTTATTACAGTTTAATAGTCATCCACTAATGACACCAACTGTCCTCGAAGCCTACAAACTAGGCATGATCTTTATTATGCCTACTGTATGAGAATACCTACTTGAAGTGGGTATACGAGGTGTGTTCAGAAAGTAACGAGAATTTTTTATTTCGCGGGCTTGGAGAGTCCGATTGTCAAACATTTTTTTTATTATGTTGGTATACATGCCCTTAAAGTATGATAAAACTTTCAGCTGTTTTCATTGTTGACTTTGTCTGTGACAGCCACTAAGGTTAGATGTGTTTTATGAGCTCGGCGATTTTCGTTTGTTAAAAGAAATGGATCAAAGAATTTGTATCAAATTTTGCGTAAAAAATGGAATAAAGTGTAACAAAGTGTGTGAAATGTTAACAAAGGCCAATGGTGAGTCCGCTATGAGTAAAACAAGAGTTTACGAGTGATATAAGCGTTTCCAAGAAGGCCGTGAAGACGTTGAAGATGAACGCCCTGGGCGCCCCAGCACTTCAACAACCGATGAAAACGTGGAAAAAGTGAAAGAATTGGTTACGAACAATCGCCGAATCACAATTAGAGAGGTCGCTGATGATGTTGGTATATCGATTGGATCATGTCATGACATTGTTTCCAATGCTTTGTGTATGAAACGCGTGGCAGCAAAATTCGTTCCAAAATTGTTTAATTTTGAACAAAAACAGAGGCGAATGTAATTTGCTCAGGATTCACTAAATGAAGTCAACGACGATGCAGAATTACTGAAACGTATTATAACAGGTGACTAAACATGGGTTTACGGATATGACGTCGACACTAAAGCTCAATCATCCCAGTGGAGGCATTCTGGCTCGCCAAGACCGAAAAAGGCTCGACAAATGCGGTCGAACGTGAAGGTTATGCTCACTGTATTCTTCAACATTAATGGCATAGTGCAACATGAATTTCTGCCACCAGGTGAAACGGTCAATAAGGAGTACTACCTACAAGTTCAACGCCGTTTGCGTGAAGTAATCCGGAAAAAAGCGCCCGGATCTGTGTAAAAACAATTCATAGCTTTTGCACCACAATAATGCACCAGCTCACACTCCATTGCTTGTTCGTGAATTTTTGGTCAAAAACAGTATTGTAACGATGCCCCAGCCTCCATATTCGCCAGACATGGCTCCGTGTGACTTTTTCCTATTTCCAAAAATAAAGAGAACCTTAAAGGGCCGTCGTTTTACAGCCGTAGATGACATTAAAAGCGCATCGCTGAAAGAACTAAAGGCTATCTCAAAGATCGAGATTGAGAAGTGTTTCGAGGATTGGAAGAAGCGCTGGCACAAGTGCATAATCTCTAATGGGGACTAATTTGAAGGTGACAACATCGATGTAGAAGAATAAATAAATGTTTTATTTAAAAATAATTAAAATTCTCGTTACTTTCTGAACACACCTCGTATGTCAAATTCCATTGAATTTGCTCATATCAGATTGTTTTATTTATTTTGAGAATCAGGGTTAATATTTCTGTTTTTATTTTAAGAACGGTATTTTTTATGGACTTAAACCAAAACGTTTTGTTTGCGCTACAATTTTAAAAATGTTTACATCAAAAAGGCGCTTGCGAATTATTTTTGAATGTAAATATGTGTGTGTGTGTGTGCGCGCGCGCGCGCCTTTCTATAGCTAATTTCTCAAATGCGAATTAACTAAAAACGTTACCGTCAACTAAAAACGAGGCGGCAGGCCAAGCTCGAATCTGATGACAAGTTATATGACTTGTAGAAATGAAACTAACAAAGCCTATGACAAGAAATGTTTTGCGTGGGAGTTGAATTCCATGCGCCGCGGCTGATATATGACACGTGTCAGGGCTTATTGATTTATGCCGGGGATAAATTCAATCACTTTTAAATTTGCGGTCGAAACCGCTTTTCCGCGCTATGGCGGGTAATTTATGGGCCGCACTTCCTGTCGAGGTGAAATAAGTTGGGGATAGAATTAGCGGAGGATGTTTTGTTGGTTGAAAATCTACTGGAAACTAATTAACAGTCAGTAGGCATATTAATAAAGACTATACAACAGTCCTGTTTTGTTCAGTGTCTCACGTGTATTTGTTTCTCTACTGTTTGACTATGTGATGGTATAATTTGTAAATCGAGAGTACTTAAGGCAATTTGCCTACTACCATTTTAAAAAACATAAGGTTGTACTTTCTATTGATATAAATGATAGAATAACATGACAAACACATCCTCAATTTAATTATTTGTTTTAAAATATGCAGTTCAGAAAAATACACGAAAAATGGTCATAATTACTCAAAACTTGTCCAAAACGTTTGGTCGTACATAAAATATATTACAAGTAATTGTATCAGATTGCAATAGAACGAGCGAAGCGAAGCGTGGTCTCCGTTTAAACTCGACCGATCGGTGTTTGGTTTGTATGTTTCTTTGTTGCGCAGTTTTGGACCAAACGCGTTGACCGATTGTTTTGAAATTTGGTAATAAAAAACCTCGCAAAAAGCCCGTACGACGTATGTTATAGATTTTTCCATGTTCACATCCGTTTCAAGATGGCGGCCTTTGATTACAATTACGAGTGTACGCAGTTTTTCGATAAACGCATAGACGTATTGTTTTTAAGTTTGGTACTAAGGTAACTTGTACTAAGCCCGTACGATGTACGTGTAGGATTTTTACCAATTACTTCCGTTTCAAAATGGCAGCCTTTGATTTTCAATTAGGAATGTACGCCATAGTTATTTTCCGATTGTTTTGAAATTTGGTACGAAGATATCATCGCTTATACAGTACCATTATTTATTGATCCTAAAAACAAATCCAAAAATTAAGAGCACCGTTAATCCTCGAATAATGAGAAAGTTAAACATACTGGTACCTGAACATAACCTATCTTGTTCGGCTACGACATTATCTAACCTTACACGACATCGCTTATACAGTACCATTATTTATTGATCCTAAAAACAAATCCCAAAATTAAGATCAACCGTTATTCCTCGAATAATGAGAAAGCGAAACACACCAGTACGTGAACATAACCAAATTTGTTCGTCATCAATATTACCGAACCTTACACGACATCGCTTATACAGTTCCATCATCTAATGGATCCTAAAAACAAATCCCAAAATTAAGATCAACCGTATTCTTGGAATAATGAGAAAGCTAAACACACCGGTGCCAGAACATAACCTATCTTGTTCGGCGACAACATTACCTAACCTTACACGACATCGCTTATACAGTTCCAACATCTAACCTTGCTTATACGTGCACGAAGTTAATGTGGTAATTTTAACCTATAAAAGCGGCAAACAAAAGAATAATGTACACAAGAAGAAAGTCGAGATATACCGACTGATAAACGATACCTCGATAATCGTATTCAGCGACGGTTTTAATCGAATGATACTTTCGTTCACCAAAGTGTCGAATGGTTAATGCGATTCAGGCCGGCAGCCATCGCTGTAACTGGCGATAATTGTTGCTTTAGCGCGACTAGAAGTAAATGAACCAAGAAATTTATACACCGCGGCCGCGTGGCCAGTACCACAATGGTAAAACTAATTTGTCGCGGTCTTAACCTTATCTGTTCGTTGATTTGTTTCTGTTTTTAATCCCGAAGTAAATGTATTACCGTATTTCATCGATTCTAAGACGCCATCGATTCTAAGACACCGTCGATTCTAAGACGCCATCAATTCTAAGACGCAATCAATTCTTAGACGCCATCGATTCTAAGACGCAATCGATTCTAAGACGCCATCGATTCTAAGACGCAATCGATTCTTAGACGCTATCAATTCTTAGACGCCATCGATTCTAAGACGCCATCGATTCTAAGACGCCATCGATTCTAAGACGCCATCGATTCTAAGACGCCATCTTTTATAAGACACCGTCGAATCTAAGACGCCATCGATTTTAAGACGCCATCGATTCTAAGACACCATTGATTCTAAGACGCCATCGATTCTAAGACACCATCGACTTTAAGACGCCATCGATTCTAAGATGCCATCAATTCTAAAACGCCATCGATTCTAAGACGCAATCGATTCTTAGACGCTATCGATTCTTAGACACCATCGATTCTAAGACGCAATCGATTCTTAGACGCTATCGATTCTTAGACGTCATTGATTCTAAGACGCCATCGATTCTAAGACGCCATCGATTCTAAGACGCCATCGATTCTAAGACGCCATCGATTCTAAGACGCCATCGCTTATAAGACGCCATCGAATCAAAGACGCCATCGATTTTAAGACGCCACCGATTCTAAGACACCATTGATTCTAAGACGCAACCGATTCTTAGACGCTATCAATTCTTAGACGCCATCGATTCTAAGACGCCATCGCTTATAAGACGCCATCGAATCAAAGACGCCATCGATTCTAAGACGCCATCGCTTATAAGACGCCATCGAATCAAAGACGCCATCGATTTTAAGACGCCATCGATTCTAAGACACTATTGATTCTAAGACGCCATCGATTCTAAGACACCATCGACTTTAAGACGCAATCGATTCTTAGACGCTATCGATTCTTAAACGACATCGATTCTAAGACTCCATTGATTCTAAGATGCCATCGATTCTAAGACGCCATCGATTTTAAGACGCCATCGATTCTAAGAAGCCATCGATTCTAAGACAAACTGTATCTTAAAATTTTTAAGGAACATTACAAAATGACAGCACTGCAATTTTGTGGGTGGGGTGGTTGGTTGGTTGGATGATTTAATTTAAATGAAAGACGCTTAGGGGATGACAATTATTGAAATAATACCTTCAAAAACTAGCGTTATTTGAGTTTTGAGACTTAAGAAGCACATAAAATAAGTGTAAAAATTTACTCAATTTTTGGCAAAAAAAGTCAGTTTTCTTAGATTCATAAAACTTTTCCAAAACTGGCTCCATTTTACATAATTTCCTTCTTTTCTCAATATACCTACACAGTATATAATTATTTATATACAGTTACAGTTACTCCCATCGCTTTACCCTTACCGTTAACGCTGATCCCTCGTCCTCATTAGCCTAAGCAAGTCCAGTTAAGCGTCACAACAGTTTCTCAAACAAGTTTCGATCTATTTTGAGTCGACAAAATTCTTTCTACTGTTACATTTAACGCAGGAAGAGAAGAGGCAACTAACATAAAATATCTAACTGATTAACCCTGTTCTCACCCTCAGTACAAGCATTTCAAAGTGCACAAACGTACATACGGGTATACAAATTTCAGATCGGGTCAACGTGACGGGTTTCGGAACCCTGGGAGACAACATATGTCTCTGACTCTTTTCATCGAAGTCAAATAGGATCTTTTAACATGTTTTAATTTATTTCTTTTATCTCGGGAGTTCGGTCCTTTTATCCCTTTAATCTGTCCTTGGATGAGAGACGTTTTAAGAAATCAAATTTAATAAATCCTACTGTACTTAGTTGAAAATAAATGATCAAACACTTAAATGTATTAAACTCAATCTCAGGATTACGATACCTAACGCCGCATGGCATGACCGTGATACAGTACTTTTCATATCCGTTGTTTTTTTATTTTAATTTCTTTAGCACCTTTAGAATTCTCTGTATAATTTCGTTTCATCCATATTGCCTATTTAGCTATAGACATAGTTACGCATCTTACGAATATCTATTTGTTTCACCCAACTTTGGGGTACACTAACTAAATCAATCACTTTTTAATGTTCTGTGCCTTCCTCGTAGCCCAGTATTGCTTCATTCGTTGTGATCTTGCTTTTCTTTCGTCGTCAGAGATTTGGATCGTTCGCTTGGATTTGATTTTACCTTGGAACCGTTGCTTCTTGTCCTAGGTTATTGTTTTGGCTGTTCTGTCCATAAGCATGGTGTCAGTGATTTGTAGTTCTGTTATGCCTTTCTCTGTTTCTCTAAACCAAAGTGGTTTGGCTCTTTTATTGTGAAAGTAGTCAGATATTTTTTTTGGTTAGTCTATCTTTGTCCATTCAGAGGATGTGCCCATAAAAATCAATTCTGCTTTTTCTTATTGTGTCTGATAGTGTTTCAGTTTTTTGTTAAAGAGTTTCATTACTGATGTGGAGTAATTGGTTGTTACGGAATTTGAGGCCTAAGATTTTTCGTAATATCTTTCTTTCTTTGATCTCCAGCCTTTCAAGTGGGCCCTGGGTTGTGAGAGATAATATTTCAGCAGCATATAAGGCAGGTTTAATTACCGTATGATAATGCCTTATCTTTGAATTCCAGGAGAGAGACTTCTTATTATATGTGTCTTTGGTAAGTTGGAAGGCTACTTACGAATATCAATAATATGATTTGTTTAAGGCAAAAAGCACATTGAGGCTATTATCGCCTCACTAAATGTAAGTGTGAGTGTAAAGTGTTAAAGTCGTAAGTGTAGTGTTGTAAGTGTAAGTGTTTGTTAGACTCGCGTACCGCGAGGGACGTCTAAATCCTCTCGATAGGTACAGCTAGTCTAACCCCATGCGGCGATAATATGATGTTAAAAACTCGAAAGTTATACGTTAAAATCAGCTGGAAGTTTTTTACAAACGGAAATCCGACAACGTAGTCCTTGACTACGCATAAACCTATCGTACCAACATCTTTTACTTTTGAATAAATTTATCCCGTTAAATGCTGAATGGAAGCAGTTCCATTGCTTTCATATCCATCATTTGACGCGTTACTGGTAGATATTTACTTCCAGCATCAATTACGAGTTGTAGGACGGCTTCGTCTATTGCAGGATATCGTCCTTTTTTACCTTTTTTCACAAGCAAAAACGTTTAACGTAGCTTTAAATGCAAAAATTGAATTTTTGTTCTTGTGCGAATATTTGCCTCACTTTATAAATATCCGTTCTGCAGCTCTGTTTCAATTGTGTTCAACGAATAAAATAACTTTTCGTTTCTAAGCTGCATCACAACGTGTTCCCTCTGAAGATAACACTTTATTTACGATATTTTTTAACAACCAAGTTCTCGCCAATTTTTTTTTTTTTTTTTTTTTTTTTTTAACGTCCGACTATTGTGCACACTTGGGCTAATGCAGACGATGGGATGATTTATAGCGTATGAAAATGCCAGGCCCTGGCCGGGAATCGAAATCGGGTCCTCGGGGTGAAAGCCCAGTACGCTATCAACTAGGCAACCGCATCGGCAACAGTTCTCGCCGAACGACGCAAGTTTAGATAAAAACACTGGGTACAACACAAGATTGAAATGGATGTAGTCGTTACTCAATGCCTATTGGATACAAAATGACGGAATTGGTACACTTGTATCATAATAAATGACCTTGCAGCTGTGTGGTTTCTTCAATTAAAAGGGGTTCATTTTTTAAAAGGGGAATATGAAATAGAAGTATTTTTTGGATTACCGTTTTGACATTAAATGTAAGACGACATCCATTCTAAGGAGCTCTCGTTTTTTTTTTTAGTAACAGAATAGGAAAAGTGTGCCTCTTAGAATCGATGAGATACGGTAATATTAATTGTTGTCTTCAGGGGTTGTGTAGTTCGACTGTTAGGTTAGGTTTTGGCAGACAGAAAACATGGCTTAAGCAATGAAAACAGAAAAGAGGAGTAACGTTAAACGTACTTCGTTTAAGGTTTGTAGAATTCATGAGCCGTGCCTAGCGGTAAAAAGTTTTTAGCGAATTTTAAAATGAGCTCGTAAAACTCATTTCAATTAAAACTAATGAGTTATAATAATGGTAAAACGTAGACAAGGTAGGCTATCATTAAATATGCATCGCATGATCCTTAGCCAACGTTTCAAGTGTTAGAATATCCTGTATAATGTGCGTTAACATTCTACGGCGGGAATTTTCAAAACAAATATCTTTTGTGGTCTAAAAATACAAAAATTAGTAAAATACCGTAAAATCATACTTTTAGAAAAGTCTAGCGGCTTGACCAATCTCATTTTGACCATTTCTTGTTCCACATTACCCCCCAAAACAATAGTATTTTAAAATTAAACTAGACTTTTGTATTGGCAATCGAACAAGAGTAAACTTTCAACGTAACCTACAAAATATTACTTCTGCTATTGCTTAAACTATGACGTCATCTTGTGACGGTGTGATCTTACCGCCCGTTAAAGTCTCCTTTGATATCAGCTGAGTGATTCAAACACCTGTCAGTCGCACAAGAAGTGTCGCTTTGACGGATGTGCTTAGCCTGCACCGGCTTAACCTATTTGCAGTGAAACCTTTTCACGCGCCGTTGACACCGCGATTGGCCATCTTACGTAATTCTAATCGAAAATGCAGACAAGTTGGGGGAAAATTGTTCGGAACGTTCTCGGGTAGTTTAAAAATCTACTACAGACCCTAAGCCTAGTAATTTCCTTAAACTACTCACTAGGTAACAATAATATTTTGGAGGAAAGGAAGTTACAGGTTTTCTCTTACTCGCGTGAATTTCAGACTTGCATGTATATCCTAAATGGATTGGCATTTAGTAGCTATATATATATATATATATATATATATATATATATATATATATATATATATAGGGATACTCACAGATAATGAAACAACAGCGATTAAACGGATAGAAGTCCTAAAGGAATGTGCAGAGAGGGTCGGTCTACAGATCTCGTTTAAAAAAACCGAATTCTTCTGTTCAAAATTAAATATTCAAGAACTAAACACAAAATATGGTAAGATAAACAGAGTCAAGCACTTCAAATATCTGGGAGAAATTCTTGAACCCACAGGTGGCGAGAAGGCTGCGCAAAGGGTTCGGCTACTGAGAATGAAGAGGGCTCTTAGTATAACGCGTGATATCTACAATAAGAGATTTATGTCGACGCACACAAAAATCAGACACTACAACACAGTCATAAAACCGGAGGTATTATATGCAAGCGAGACCCTAGCACTTCACACAAAAGCTACCATGGAGGGTATTTTCAAGGAAGAACGCAAAATCTTGAGGAAGATCCTTGGCCGGAGATTAACAGAAGGTGGATACAGGTTGCACTCCCGGAAGACCACAGAGAAGATATCGAACCTGGCAGCAGATATCAGAAGAAGGAGGCTTCGGTTCTATGGACACATCAGTAGACTCCCAACAACGAGACTTGCCAACAGAATCCTTAAGTATATACAAGGAGTCACATCAACAACGTCGTGGATCGCACAAGTCAGAATAGACCTACATGACGCAGAAATAGACTCAACAGAAGTTGAAGACAGGCACGCATACAGGAGAAAGGTGCTCGGTTAGAAGGTCCCAGAGAATGAAATCCCAAAGAGAGCAGGGGTAAAATGGACGGAGGAGCGGAAGAGGATCCATGGGGACAGGATGAGGGAGGTGTGGAGGATTAGAAGGAGCAAGACATGAGTCGGAGTGCTTTGCGTGATCCAACAGGGTCTATACGCAAATAATAATAATAATAATAATAATAATAATATATATATATATATATATATATATATATATATATATATAAAGTATCACAGAAGAATTTTTTTGAAGCGTAGCTTTTAATGTTAGCTTTGGCGAGAGGAGTAAATAGAAAAAAAGTCCCCGGAACGTTTTAATGAAACGGAAACGATCAAACGAATTACGTCTCTCTATGTGTATGTTCCTTCCTCCTTTTCGATAACAGTAAACGCGTATTATATGAAGACAATGTGTTGCTTTGGTTTCGGAATTTTTCCGTACTTGAAGAACACGTGCTCTTTGTAACCGTTTATATTCGAAATAAATATAAACGTTTATAATAATTTTAGTTAATATTGCTAGTTTTTAACAACATAATCTAAAACTTATTATAGCCTATCAGCTGTTCAGTGAAATCAGCTGATCGTTACAAATTAATATAAAACAACTGATCTTTTACAACAACTACAGTAAATAATATGTAAGACAGATGCACGTATTTAGTTATTTAAACAAAACAAGATATTTGTAAACATATGATATTAATTATATATTCATCAAAGATATCGTTAACAAAAGCTCCGCTTCTACAAACAAAAAAAAACTTCCCGAGTTTTAAACGATTATTTTTTTTAATAAGAAAATATTTGTAAACTTTTTTTATCGTCAAAAAAATCAACAATTTTCCCAAAAATTGAAATTTTGTAAC
Organism: Callitettix versicolor; assembly: GCA_022606455.1. Lineage (NCBI taxonomy): Eukaryota > Metazoa > Arthropoda > Insecta > Hemiptera > Cercopidae > Callitettix > Callitettix versicolor. The sequence continues at coordinate 87,733,792 of CM040185.1, forward strand.
CACTAGAAAAAAACAGATAAAATCTGATTTTCAAAAACAAGTAGATTTTACTGAATATTTGTGTGAAGATATTTGAAACAAAAAATTTTTCAGTTTACGATTTAAGAAAAACAAATGCTTTCTACTGTCAGGTTCATTTTTGCTTTTCGAATTTACAAAAATTTCGTAAATATTTTGTATTTAAAAATTAGGAATACTAAATTAACGATTTCGTTATGGGACCGGATTTTTAAGAAATTTGCCTATTTGTTTTGGTGGAGTTTTAGGATAAACTACTTAAAAAGTCAGTGCAATGTTTCTGACCGATTTATTTAAGTACAAACACTGTTTTTTTTTTAGTTTTTTTTTACGTCCACGTATTGTGCACACTTGCGCTAACGCAGACGCAACTTTCTAAAGAGAAAGTTACTATACATATTTTTAGTACAGAAATTAAAAGGTACAAACACATTTTGACGTTATAGAGAGCTTTCCGTTATAAAGAGATTTTACTGTATTTATAGAGATAATAATAATTCCAATTAAGTGATATCAACTTACGGGATGTCATGTTCTGTTGTGTCCATTAGAGAAATGCTCTGGTCCCTGAAACAAAACAAAAAAATAACCATAATTATACGTTTTATTATATCTTAAAGTAATTGAAAAAGGCTTTCGCAAATCTATAACCATGCGAAATGGTAATAACCTTTGATTTTTTTTTTTTTATTTCCGACTGTTGTGCACACTTGCGCTAATGTAGACGATGGGATGATTTATAGCGTATGAAAATACCAAACCCTGGCCGGGAATTGAACCCGGGTCCTCGGGATGAAAGCCCAGTACGCTATCAACTAGGCCATCGAGGCGGCTATCAAACACTGTATAAATGGTGTCAGTTGATCATTGATATAAATCAGCTTAACGGGGTCCACGAAACCTCACTGCAGTATCACAATTAAGCCAAAACATTTACCATTTCCGTTCGTTTCATTGATGAACTCAGTTGGAAGACCACCACAAAGCCGCATTCCCGGCACCATCTGTTCTTCCCAGCACCGCCGTGGTATATCCGACATTTACGCCGAGGTATTCGCCCAGGCTATTTACGTTCAGTTATGCTAAGACAACTGTTAGACACTTTTTGCAGCGCGTTAGGAGTCATTGATTTTTAGTATTATTCGGTGCAATTAAGTGAATTACTGGGGAAATTACCGGCACTCTCCACTATGTACAACAGACCGCGGCGATTTGCCGATCTGTGTTCACGACAGTCTTAAATCTGTTGTTCGTAATCGAGATAAAGCATCCGTGACAAAGTCCGTTTTGCCGTCTAAAACATCACGAGATCTACCGAACAGATTTTTAGTTCCATCAACTGTCATTCAGTTTATATTTTTAATAAATTATATAAAAATATGACCCACAATTTTTCACGTTCAATTTTTTTCCTAAATAAACTTGTTCGAAAGCTACATTATAAAACTGCAAAAAGGGTTTATCAAATTCCTCTCAATATTTGTTTTAAATATCGTAAAGACGTTACAGCCAAAGAATAAAAACTATTGACAAATACAGAGAAATTACGATTGTTATTTTAAGGCAAAAAGCACTTAATAATCTCCTCCCTAAATGTAAGTGTGAGTGTAAACTGTTGAAGTCGAAAGTGTAGTGTTGTAAGTGTAACTGTATTAGACTCGGGTACCGCGAGGACGTCTAAATCCTCTCAATAGGTTCAGCTAGTCTGCGGGGTTATAGAATATAATGGACATAAATAAAATTATAGGCCATTATACGTAGTTCGAAGTGTTGAAGAGAGAGTTTAAAAAAAACAAAAAATCCTTGGACATGTACAAAGGATGGACGAAAATTTTCTTTTTGAAACATGGTCGCAAAAAGAAAGGAAGACAGAGACTTAGTTGGAAAGTAGGAATTGATAAGGAAATGAGAGAGATTGGGTCAAGATCTGTGGAATGACAGAAAACAATTAATATAAAAAAATAAATCAATTCCTACTTAGGTCATGCGCTTCCTTCACATCAGCGAGACAGCTGCGTGCTGCAATTCCTAAAACTAACATAGGATAGAAGTGTTACTTAAATCAAATCCTATCGTATAGTTTGTACAAATATGCGATATTAATATTTGACAAAAACTATATTAAGATCAAGTGTCATCCACTACAAGTTTAAAAAATGTATTTGAACTTGATTGCATGAATAACAGTAGGAATTACGAAACTGCTACAATAAACAACTAGATTTGTAGAAGAGCAGTTTATATAGAAGAAGAAGATCGTGGACAGTCGATTCCAGAGGGAACTGAAGGGCCGTAGGACAACAGCGTCAGGAAGTCCAAGAGGACATTCCAGTCAGGCAGTGCTGGGGAACAACGAATTGTCAGTCCACGTAAGTAAACGGTTTTTGTGTACACTTCATCTCCTTTTTTCTTTTTAGTTTAAACAAATTGGGACACGGTTTCCAGAGGACGTATTTCAGCCGACCGTTTTGAGAGCCACCTCGGTGGCCTAGTTGATAGCGTACTGGGCTTTCACCCCGAGGACCCGGGTTCGATTCCCGGCCAGGGATTGGCATTTTCATACGCTATAAATCATGCCATCGTCTGCATTAGCCAAATGTGCACAATAGTCGGACGTTAAACACCAAAAAAAAAGAAGGCCGATTTGATTTCACCATCGTAATTAAGCTGCATGAATTTACATTTTGAATTTTCAAAATCAGTTGAAATTAGAAAATGATTTCACGGCGGTCGGGTTTCATTTTTGTAATTTCAGTGCAATTTGAAAATTTGACATGCCAATATATGCGCATTACAATGCCGGTTATGATGGTGAAATCGAAATTTCAAAAAGGGTAAAATTAAATAAGAACTTTTTGAAATCACGTCACCGAGACAGTCGAGTGCGGCGATTCATTCGACTCAAAATCTCACGATCGATATTGTAACGATCACAAAACGTCCTGTCTGCCGCGTCTCTGAACTGCGCACCTTAAGGCGGTGGGTTCGAAAAGACGATGATTTAATCTTTCCATTAACTCCATTTATTATTATTCATTAGTCTGTCAGAGTATGGATATTAAAGAAAAAATATATATACGAAATTTCAAAAGAATTAAATGTTCAGGTATTATCTTACCTTAAATGTCAGAGTTCTAAGTAGCTGACAGTTTCCTCATTGCAATATTTGTGTAGACGAATTCTAGAGCCTCGGTTTCACCAATCCTGTTGGCAGACAAAGTAAATATTAAATCTAAAATTAGGATTTGTATTAAATAATATTAACAAAAACCTCATACGGGCACTGAAACCGTTTATCAGCTTATATAAAAAAATTTCAATAATAAAAACAAACTGACTATCGAAATGCTGTAATCAAATGTGTTTCTGACTTACTAAACAGCTTAGGGCTACTTTTCAAACCATAATGAGAACTAAAATGAGAACATCTGGGAGAAAAGTAACCTTTTCAAAGCGTCAGGCGCAGTTGCAATTAATTACAGACTGTTGGAAAAGTAGCTAGTACGTCTGTACACAATAGCTCTTTGAATGTTTTTGACATAATATAAAAAAACTAAATCCCAATTGTTTGTTCTTGTCATGATTTTAACAACAAATTCCCAAATGATTGTTGTTGATAAGTTTTTAGAAACTAATTCCCAATTGATTGTTCCTGACATGATTTTAACAACAAATTCCCAATTGATTGTTGTTGACATGATTTTAACAAAAAATTCCCAATTGATTGTTGTTGACATGATTTTAACAACAAATTCCCAATTGATTGTTGTTGATACGTTTTTAAAAACAAATTCCCAATTGATTGTTGTTGCTAAGTTTTTAACAACAAATTTCCAATCGATTGTTGTTGACATGATTTTAACAACAAATTCCCAATCGATTGTTGTTGACATGATTTTAACAACAAATTCCCAATCGATTGTTTGTTGACATGATTTTAACAACAAATTCCCAATCGATTGTTGTTGACATGATTTTAACAACAAATTCCCAATCGATTGTTGTTGACATGATTTTAACAACAAATTCCCAATTGATTGTTGACAATATTTTAACAAAATATTCCCAATTGATTGTTGTTGACATCATTTTAACAACAAAATCCCAATTGTTTGTTCTTGACATGATTTTAACAACAAATTCCCAATTTATTGTTCTTGACATGATTTTAAAAATAAATTCCCAATCGATTGCTGTTGACATAATTTTAACAACAAATTACCAATTGATTGTTGTTGAGATAATTTTAACAACAAATTCCCAATTGATTGTTGTTGACATGATTTTAACAACAAATTCCCAATTGATTGTTGACAAGATTTTAACAATAAATTCCCAATTGATTGTTGTAGATACGTTTTTAAAAACAAATTCCCAATTGATTGTTGTGACATTACTTTAACAACTAATTTATCATTATATATATATATATATATGTGTGTGTGTGTGTGTGTGTGTGTGTGTGTGTGTGTGTGTGTGTGTGCGCGCGCGCGCACTTGTTCGTAATCGTTGTTAACAATTTCGTTAACAATACAAAATCGATTATTGTAATTACTTGGACAAATTGTTTAACCATAAAATTTCAATTAGTCTAAAAATGGCTGGAATTTCTGATCTATTAAAGTTCATAACTTTTTCTTCTTAACTGTTTTCTCAAAACCTCATTTCACCATCGTAAACAGCGTCAAAAACTTAATAAATTAGCATTTCCAATTTCCAAAATCTCTTGAAATTCAACTTAATTTAACACCGGCTCATTTTCGTATTTTCGTATTTGAAAATTTAAAGTGCTCACTGACCGAGCGAAGCGAGC